>CM045771.1:79179951-79601694 GCA_025200525.1 Camellia lanceoleosa | reverse complement strand
TGAACACGACAGTTGGGTTTAAAACAAACAACACCTTAATTCAATTGAAGACAGAAATCTTATCCAAATTTGGGTCTAGAGACTTAGGCAAGTTTGCCATCTTAAAAAAAAAAAAGAAAAAGTCAAAAAGTCGCTATCCTATTTAAGTCACATCACATCTCTATCACATCACTTTACACTCAACTTATATTTTATAAAAAGTCAAAAATTACACTTATTTAGAAGATCCCAAACAATTTCTCATTGAACACGACAGTTGGGTTTAGTGGTTCATATAATTTAAAAAAAAAAAAATAGTGTATGCCAAATATTTAGAATTCAAATCAATGAATTAATTGTGATCATTTCCTTATAATTTAATTTATTAATCCACTAACAAAATTAAGAAAATGTTTGAAATGTTCTAAATAAATATATTTTTTGACTTTTATAAAAAAAGAATTATAGTAAAGTGAAAAAAGTAGATAAAAAAATAAAAAAAATATTAATAGATATTAATAAATATTGATTGATTTGACATAAATAAATGTATATATATAAAAAAGTATATTTTTTTTTTGGTACATGTCAAAAAAAGTACTAAATTATGAAAAATGTTTGGGAGCACTAATTAGTGCTCTCACTAATTAGGTGACAGTGGGTCCTGCCAGTAATGATGTGATGTTTCAAAAATGTTTGGGATCTCTAATTTAGAGGTACCACTAGTGATGTGACAGTGGGTCCTCCACTGCCACAGCCAATTATGTGTCTTGATTTTTTTTTTATTTTTTATTTTTTCCTTTTCTATCTCATTAGAGGTGGATTTAGAGATACTTTTTTAGAGGTCTCTAGCATTATTGTGTGATATTTTGGTCTTGGAGTTGTATTTTTTTATTTTTATTTTTTTAATGCATTAGTGCTATTAGTGGGATGAATCATTGTTGCTAAATTATTACCGAATGAGCCTTAAACACTTTGTGTACGGTTATCCAATGACAATGCAACACGTGTTCAGTTTCATTGAACTTTCACTTCTGCTAACTGTTTGACCAGACTTGAGGAGAATTTTTTTTGAGAAAATGGGATCTAGTGATGTTATGTTCATTATTACTACTGTTGAAGGGCCATTTTGGCAAGTGATAAAAACGCTGAGTTTGCGTTTTTATTCAAAAATCTGATTTTTACCAACTTGTTCATTTGGCAAGAGTCAAAAAGTTGGTGGCAAAATTACATTATTACCCTTATTGTTTATATTTTGTGAGTTTGGGTGAAAAGTAATTTTTTAAGTTGGGTGAGGCTATTTTAGTCATTTTAGTGTAATAAAAAGTAACTTTTTACCAACTTTCCAAATCACTTTAAAAAATCTTGGTTAAAAGCAAAAAAGTTGATTTTTACCAATTTCTCAAAATAGGCCGAAGCCATCGATACATAGCCTGAAAAATTGATGAGTGTGAGTGTTTTTCCGGCATCAACTGTTCCCGGCACTGATGACGATGAAGTAGAGAGCTTCGGGGTTAAAAGCAAGAGGTTAGTTGAAGTTGGGATCTGCCATTTTTAAAGATGGAGTGAGAGTGAAGAGTCTCAACATATCAACTTTACAATTAAGTTGACTAATTATTGATAATTTAAATTGTTCATCTCTGCATAGTTTACAATACATTCTCTTCTCTCATTCATCTTTCATCTACCCTCCCACTGTAAGTTTAGAGTTACTAAAATTGAAGATCTCAATTTTATAGATAAAATTAGTAAATTGTGAGACTAATTTATACTTATTTTAATGACTTAAACCATTAATTTTATATAATAAATTGAAAAGAACATAAAAGACAACGTCCAAATAATACATTTAGGTCTTGTTTTAAAAAATTAAAACATGAATGTAAAAAATTAAATTGATCATATATGAGTAGTTACATGATCAAATTAAATATATATTATAATATATAGAAGGCCTATTCTTAAAAACATTGAAGCCCTACACATAAAAATGATATAATAATATGACAATTGATGGTAGATCAATTTGATTTTTTGTATTAATAATTTTATCAAGCGAGATTTAGTCAAAATCCCATCATAATAAAAGTTTAATACATTAAGGACAAATTAAAAAGTTTTTCTTAAAAAGTTTGACACATATCACTATTGTCAAAATATTAAACTTTAAAATAATATAACTTTTGATTTAAATATCAATTTTTAATAAAATTAGTATTTTTATAATTCTTTCATCAAGATCTATTAAATAAGATTTATATTGACTATAAAATTCTTTATTAAAAAAATTATTATCGTCGAAATTAATGTAAACAGTAATATATCATTCTATTTGACAGTAACATATTACTCTAATAATATTATTCAAGAAAAAAAGATATATTTTATTTTATTTTTACTTAATTATGCACATCTTCTTTAAAAAAATTATAAATTAAAATAAAGTTGTGAGTTTCACTAAACATACAAGAATCTTGGCTAAATATTCCTTCTATGGACAGTGCAGATAGGAATGAAAAAAAATACTCACCTTTGCTGAGTTGTCATCCATTAATTGGCTCCAGAGATTACGGGGCAGCCGTACAAAACTCAATCTCTCTACTAACGAGCAAGGATCCTCTAGAGTGAAATTTTCCTAAAGTTTTCTAAAGTATTATATTGTGTGGTTGAGATTTACTGACAAGTCACATCAGAAAAATTGATGTGACTTGCCAGTAAATCTCAACCACACAATGTAGCACTCTAGGAAACTTTAAAAAAAAATCACTCTAGAGGATCCCAATTCTCTACTAACATCCTATCAAATATGAAAAAAAAAAAGAAAAAGAAATTAGCAACACGCTCGCGGTTTGACTTGAAATAAGGATTTCTCTTAAAATTTGAGAAATTATAAAGGATAATGTTCAAGACCCCCTTTTTAGGACTCTTTTGAACTTTTCTTGATTTGATTGGTCACTTTTTTTTTTTTTTTTTTTCTTTTCCCTCCAATCACCACTCGCCACGTGTTAAAGGAGGTGGTGGGGGTGGTGATTTGAGGGGGTGCCAATCGCCACTGAATTATAAATTATTTTTTGAGATTTATATTTGTATAATAAATGAAAAGATAATTTTTATATAAATATAAATTTAAAAAATAATTTATTATATAAATATAAATCTTAAGAGCGAAATATAATTTTTCAAACCTAAGTAGAATTCGTATTTTAATCAAAGTTGAAGAGGTGTTGGTAATTTGTCAAAAAAAAAAAAAAAAAAAAAATAAAAAACTTACTCTTAATTGAATGATTCATTAGCGTATCCAAACCGTTGGATTTGTCCAATCGTGTACCGTGGCCCACTTTTTGCTCACTGGTTGACACCTCAGCTTCCTTGCAAGTTGGAACACACACTCAACAGCTGTTCTTCACACACGCACACCCGAATCCGCCGGCGACATAGCCACCGGAATACCCAGCACCGGCTGACACAAACCCATCTCGGGCGACTGTGTCAGATCACGATTTTCTTGCCTCATTAAAGAAACAGAGCCCTCCAACTTCACTGCAACATTAACAACCCCATGAGCCCTCGAACCGTCTCTGCTCCGTAGCCGGTAACTCAGGCGGCGAACAGTCCCCGCCGGCGACAACCCATCTAAAATATCAGCCGCCGGAATCTGACACCAACCCAGTTGAGTCTGACCCAACATGACATGTTTGTTGTACAATTGGAGGTATATGAAGGAGTAGTGTCTTTGATGGAAGAAGGTGGAATCAGTGATGGGTATGTGGAACTTGTCACCCCAAGTAGGGTTTATGCCTCCTTGATCATCAATTCTTGTTTTGTACACGTGGCTGAGCTTATCACCGTTGGTGTTGGTGTTGGTGGTGGTGGTGGTGGAGCATGAAAATGGTGGGAGAGTGAGGGTGACAAAGGGTCTGAGACGGCGGGAGAAGAAGAGAGCTGAGACCGAGGAGGATGTTTTCTTGAGACCTTCAGCTGATATGACTGTGACCTCCATGGTGAAGTTTTGGGGACTAGTGTTCTTCAACATGATACATCAAACTCTTTTGGATATAAATTGTTGAGTACATAGTATTTATATATATATATATATATTAGAGGCGTGGACACTTCATGAGTGTGTTATGAAAAACAATTGAATGTAGAAGGAGAAAAAAAATTGAAAAGTCATCAAAATTTAAAATTTAAAATAAAAGAGGTAGTTATATACAAAAAAAAAAAAATTTGTATGTCAATAGAATATTATGTGATAGTACTTTTTATCATTCACAAATATATATGTTCAACAATGATTCATCCCTCATTTTTCTCCCATCCCCTTTCACCCCCTCTCTCTCTCTCATTGGTTACTTTTTTTTTTTTTTTTTCTTTTTTTTCCTGCTCCTCCAATCACCCCCCGCCACGTGACAAAGGGGGGAGGTGAGGGGATGACCTCCAAAAGAGGGTCCCAAACATTATTCATATTTGTTTCTATTATTTTTCAAACACTTAATATAAATATAATAGATCCTACTATTACAATCAAGGTAGAAGATCCCATTTAACATATATCCTATCCATGCGCGTGGTATAGGGACAATTTGCAAAATGTAAAATAGTGTGAGAGTTCACACCAGTGGAGGTGTGTGTGTGTGTGTGTGTGTGTGTGTGTGTGTGTGTGTGTGTGAGAGAGAGAGAGAGAGAGAGAGAACCAGTTAAAACAAATTATGACAATTATTAAGTTTGAATAATTAAATTTAAATGGGATTCTTTGACAATTAGATAAATACAGTCACATAAAGACAATTTTAAAATGGAAAAAAAAAAAAAGGGCAACAAATTTTATCTTCTGAATTGGATAATTTATATAAAAGACATAGTCAATCAATGAATTGGACTTATTGATCAAAATTCTTAAAGGATTAATAGTTTGAATTTCTTGATCTGATCTTATTTTTCATGTATTTATTGCGATTTTCTCTTTCTCATGTGGAAGTGGATATGGTGTTTAAGGTGGGAAAGAGACTTCGAGGGAGCTTCAGAGGCTTCACAGTGCAACTTCCTTTGTGGAAATATAGTTGACTTGACAGGGGTGTTTGGAGACTTAGTTTTGGATTATTTTTTGATTAAAATTCACAAAAAAAAAAAAAGAAAAAAAAAGTAAAAATAGTTAATAAGACAAAATATTACATTAAATCCATAATCATTTTATTTTTTCTTTCACAAATATCACATCCAACTAAAAAAAATCTAATATCTTTCTAAATACATAAATTATAACCTAATAAAATAGTCAAAACTAAAATAACCTACTAAAATAGCTAATTTCCAAAACACACACTTAAACTCATACAGACAAGTTTATGGAATTTTCATGTAGTGTAAGATTTGGAATTTTGGTATGGAAAATGATTTATAAATATGGTGTGGTTGTCATATTTTTTTGAGTTAATTACACTAATAATCTCTATAGTTTGGGACTTGTGTCACTTTGATCCCTGACTTTTCAATTGTGACACATTTGACCATGAATTTTGAATCTTGTTCCAAATAAGGACAATTGAAAATATTATTAGATTTTTCAAGGGTAAAATCGTCAATTTGATAAAATATAAACTCATTTGACAAAAATAAATCTCAAAAAAATATTTTTAGTTTTCTTAAAATTATTTTTATCTACCAATGATAAAATTATGTAAAATTAATAAAAATTAATGATTAATTTTTTAAAATTAATTTTACACGATCATCATCCAAACACATAATAAAAATTAATTTGGTAAAAAAAAAATAAATATCTAAAAGATTTATCAATTTTACATAATTTTATTTTTAGTAGGTAGAAATAATTTTTAAAAATTCAAAAATATTTGTTTGACATTTATTTTTGTCAAATTATTTTATATTTTATCAAATTGACAATTTTACTCTTGAAGAATCTAATTATATATTCAATTGTCCTTATTTGGAACAAGATTCAAAATTCAGGATCAAATGTGTCACAATTGAAAAGTCAGGGACCAAAGTGATACAAGCCCCAAACTATGGGGACTGTTTGTGTAATTTGCCCTATTCTTTTTTTTAGCAAGGTTGTATTTGAAATATGAATTTAAAAAAAATAAAAAAAATAAAAAGTAAGTGAAATGTAAATAAATATAAATATATTCATTTACATTTCACACATTTTTTTTCCTTACAAATTTATATCCAAACAAAGCCTACTGTTTGAAAAAGCTGAAAATTGAAAGTTGAAGACTGAAAATTAAATATTGAAAACTGAATGCTGAATTTATTAAGTTAAAAAGTTGTTGGATAAAAATTTAAATACTGAATTAAAAATAAATTGTTTGATATGTATAAGATTAAATTTAAAATTTATTATTTTCAAATTGTACATTTTAATTTTTATATTGTGATTGTGGTGTTAGTGGTGGCAGTGATGGTATGATGATGATGATAGTGGTGGTGATATTGGATAGCGATAGTGGTGACGGTAACATGGTGGTGGTGGTGGTGATAGTGGTAGTGATCTTCGTGGTGGTGATGATGGCGGCGACATGGTGATGGTAGGGGCAATAGCGACAGTAGTGGAGTGGCATGGTGGTAGTAGTGGTTGTGAATTTATAATAGTGTATACTGCTACTTATATTTAATATTTATAATTTAGTCAGAATTAAGTAAATTTCATATGACTTAATTTTTTTTAAAAAACTTACTTTTTAAAAGACACTTAAATTTTAAGTTATATCAATTATAATTATCAAATAAACTTAATTAATTATCACTTAATATTTAAATATCGAATCATATGATCAAACATCTCTAAGCAATTGACTTGTGAACTGGATGGTCTAGTTTGGGTCCATGGGCTCCTAAGCTAAAAACAAAGCCTGAACCAAAGCAGGCGTTAGAGAGGAATTATGAGGAATCTGAGAATTTCCACATAGCATATCAAAGAGCCCAATGATGGGAGTCTCCAGACCCATGAGATTGTAACAATTCTCCTTTTTGATTTGATTTGACTTAATTTTGAAAACAGAAAAAGTAATTGGGAAGCATGGCAGTTGGTGGAAATAACTTGTGGTTAATATAAAAAGGCTCATCAGAGATAAGACTAATTGATTGTCTTTAGCTAACAAACAAGGAAAACATAAAAGAGGTTCTACCACACCCATACTCCCCCACAGATTGGCACAAGACACAACAACAAAAAGCACATTTGATGGCCAAAAATATAAATTCCAACGTTAAAAGAATCGACGACAAGTACATAATTAGTCACCAAAAGTCTATTACTAAAAGTATTGGCAGTCAAATCATAAGTTGTTACTGTATATAGACATTTAGCGACAAGCAAAAATGATCGTCAAAAATTATATATTTTGTCGCTGTAAAATTCTAATTTGTCGTTAAAAGATTAAAATTTAGATAAGTTATGTAGTTTTAGCAACAAATAAATACGTCGCCAAAAGTACTATTTAGCAACAAAATTAATTTGGTTGCTAAAAATCAAGTTTTTAGTGATGACTAAGCTTTGGTTGCTAAAAATTCTTGGAATAGCTACTAACTTTTAGCGACAAAAATAATATGTTGTCGCCAAATATATTAACAGTGACCAAAATATCACCTGTAACTAAAAATTCACTGCACAAATTTTGATTTTAATAATTTCCCTATTCAAAATAATCCAAAACACCTGTTTTTCTGTACATAATATATACACAAATGTAATGTAAATAATAATACACATGTGCAAGGCATTCATAATAATTCAAAATTAATAGCTATTAAACATTCCAATAAATATAATTACAATTCTCTAACAATCTAAAATATTCATACCAAAGTACTTACAAACTATTAATATCAAACCCACAAATCTATTACCAAATCCTATGTCAAAATATTTTCAAAAACACAAAATCAAATATTTTGATGCTAAATATCTAACCTACAAGTCATTTACTAAAATCCTATGTCAAAATATTTGTAAAAACACAATACCAAATATTTTGATGCTAAACATTTAATCCATAAGTCATTTACCAAAATCCTATGTCAAAATATTTCTAAAAACACAAAATCAAATCTTCTGATGTAGCTCGAACTATTTTCCACCATTGTCAATCTGTCACATGAAAAAGAAAAAATAATATTAGATTGTGTAACAACCCTCGTACTGATTACCGTTAAACCACTGAATTATATACGGGTTACCCTTAAACTGAATTGCTAATGACTGATAAGTGAACTGGATGAACTACTGAACAAACTGAACGAAACTGAAACTGAAACTGAACAAGTTCGTCTATTGAATTGCGTGTTGCATCTGTTTGAGTGTATGATTATCTGTTTGCATTTTATGTTTAAACTGCTAATTGAAGGCCTTATCGGCGGCCGATTTAGAAACCGTTTGATGTTTTGTAATCAGCATAATATTTGTGATTTAATGGTATTTTTTATCTGAAAATTGATTAGGAATGATTACATTAGATTAAAAGAGTTAATTATGAACTTAGACGTAATTACCGAATTGCCATTTTGAGTGGAGCTTTGTTTAATCCTTTATTGAGTCTTATACACCTTATACACTTAGAGGAAACATTTGATCAGCCATCTTCCTATGCTCAACCGACCAAAGAGAGAGAGTAGAGGGAGAATTTGAGAGTTAAGCTCATTTGTTGATTTTGCTTGAAGATTTGAGGCATAGATTGCTAGATTGAGCTCCTAGACTTGTAATTGAGACTTAGGTATGTATATTAACCACTCATTGTTGCATTTAAGGTTGGTTCTTGCTAGATTCATGAAGAATTATAGAGCTAAGACATGATTTTGTTCATATGTGTTGAATTAAAGATCAATTGTTGCATGCATGGTTGAATTAGTGAAATTGGAGTTGAATTCATGCTTGAATCATACATGCATGTCCATGTTTATATTCTAGTCCATGATTTCATTTCATTTGCCAACTATGGAGCACTTTGGAGCAAGATTTAAAGCTTGAAATTGGTTTAAAGATCATGCATGTCATGTTTTGAAAGTGTTCTTGAAAATGGTTTGAAATTGAGTTTAATTGAAACACCCTTGGGCCTTGATTTCTTAAATTGAGTTTCAAAACTTGTTATTCTATGTGTTTGAAAGAGTTTTCCAGAAAATGGGCCCAAGAGGATCGAATTTGGAGCATCAAAACTTGGTTTGAAACTCAGAGGTCGAATCTGGATTTTCCAGATTTTGGACGTCCTTCGGCGGGAAGTCTTGCTCGGCGAAATTCATGCTCCCAGTATTTTCTTGCATTGTTTCTGATCCGCTCGGCCGGATTTTGCCTTCGGCGGAAAATCGCATCCGGCATTTTGCATCTTTCATCGGTCGCTCGGCGGCGGAATGTACGCCGGCGTGGCCTTTAGTGCTTGTCCGCTCGGCGGAAACTCAGCCGGCGGAGGCCCTGTTCACTGAAAATTCTGGAATTGCTTCCTTAGTGCGTTTTTGCATCCTCATCGCATCCTAGGCATTCTTAGGCCTAGTTTAGAGCATCTTAATGAGGATTTAGACATAGAACCACACCGAGGAGATTTAGGGATTTAATTATCATCCTTTCGGCTGTAAACTTAGTGTGTGTTCTATTCTGTTTACTGTTTAGGGTTGACTCTCGGGGACGCGCTCTAGCTACTGATAGCCCAATCACTGTGAGTAACAGATTGTGTAAAGATATGTTCAAAATGGTTATATTTTGATTATTGAACTGAACTGTTTATTGAACTGATATTGCTTATTGAATGAATGTATGTCCTGCATTTCGAACTGTATTGTGGCATCCTTAGCACCTACTGTTATTGACTGTTACAGAGCTCTGTCGGTTTCCTCGTGGAACCATACTGATTGATGGCCATCATTATTGTTGGGTCTGCAAAGGCCCGGTCCTTTTGGACCTACTGTTTATAGGCTAATGGATGTACCACATATGACTGATTGATTGAAATACTGATTGGTGAAATCTTGAAGATTGAAATCTTGTATAATGAATTGATTTCATTCGTAAGGACATTCATTCATAACCTCTTTACACGTTATGTTATTCACTGGGCTTTAGCTCACTGTTTATATATATATGTAGGTGCTCAGCCACCAGACCGAAGCTAGGAGCGTGGGATTGGTCCCTAGTTTTGTCAGCCAGCCTGTGTGCCTCACTGTGAGGTTCCGAGACGCCATGCCATGGCTTGGGGTGTTTTTGTGTCCCCACTAGTCTCTTCCTGTTTTGTCTTGTATGCGTTCTTTGTATAGACTGTTTCTTTGCTGTATGCGAGAATCAAGTCCCGTCTTGAATGTCTCAGAATGATTGTGTATACTGTACTGGTTTGCATGCATAAATGTATGAAAAAATGTTTTTGGCATATAGATTAACACAGCTCTATGGACACTAGTTTTTACTGTTTTGGCTTCCATCAGGCCCTGAACTCAGATTTATCAGATATCGATTATGTGCCTTTGGTAATCTTGGATTCTTGGCGATTCTGATGCTAAACCCATAGGGCCGGGTTTGGGTCGTGACAATTGACACAAAAAAAAAAAAAAAAAACTCGGTATGAATTTCACAATTTTGATTCTAATTTTGTAACGGGTAGCCCAATTGTGGTGCCGTTTGCTCATACAAGTTTATTTAGTCTTGAGCAAGCTGCCCGTGCTAAGCTTCGGCGGTTTCGATGGTCATTTCGCAATTTCGACCCCCAAATGGGCTTTTTAAGTCTTGTGTTTTATAATTTTCCTTCTAATTTTCTAGCTGGAAATCCAATCAAGTTCTCGTTTGTTCCTACAAGTCAATTTAGGCTTGAGCAAGCTGCCCATGCCAAGTTTCGACGATTTCGGTGGTCATTTCACAATTTCAGCCTCCGAACGAGCCTTTTAAGTCTTGTGTTTTACAATTTTCCTTCTAATTTTCTAACCGGAAATCCAATCGACGTCTTGTTTGTTCCTGCAAGTGTATTTAGACTTGAGCAAGCTGCCCGTGCCAAGTTTCGATTGTTTTAACGGTCATTTCGCAATTTTGGCCCCCAAACAGGCCTTTTAAGTCTTGTGTTTTACAATTTTTCTTCTAATTTTCTAACCAGAAATCCAATCAAGGTTCCATTTGTTCCTACAAGTCTATTTAGGCTTGAGCAAGTTGGCTATGCCAAGTTTCGACAGTTTCGGTAGTCATTTCGTAATTTCGCATTCTGAAAGGGCCTTTTAAGTCTTGCGTTTTACAATTTCCCCTTTAATTTTCTAATTGGAAATCCAATCGAAGTCCCGTTTGTTCCTGCAAGTCTATTGAGGCTTGAGCAATCTGTCCGTGCTAAGTTTCGACGATTTTGGCTGTCATTTCGCAATTTCAGCCATTGAACAGGCCTTTCAAGTCATGTGTTTTATAATTTTCCTTTTAATTTTCTAATTGGAAATCCAATCAAGGTCCCGTTTGTTTCTACAAGTCGATTTAGGCTTGAGCAAGCTGCCCATGTCAAGTTTCGGTGATTTCGGTAGTCATTTCGCAATTTTGGCCCCCAAATAGGCCTTTTAAGTCTTGTGTTTTATAATTTTTCTTCTAATTTTCTAATCGGAAATCCAATCGACGTCTTGTTTGTTCCTACAAGTGTATTTACACTTGAGTAAGCTGTCCGTGCCAAGTTTCGGCTATTTCAATGGTCATTTCGCAATTTCGGCCCCCGAATGGGCCTTTTAAGTCTTGCGTTTTATAATTTTCCTTCTAATTTTTTAACCGGAAATCCAATCGAGGTCCCGTTTGTTCCTACAAGTCTATTTAGGCTTGAGCAAGCTATCCGTGCCAAGTTTCGACGATTTTGGTGGTCATTTCGCAATTTCAGCCACTGAACAGGCCTTTTAAGTCTTGTGTTTTACAATTTTCCTTCTAATTTTCTAACTGGAAATCCAATCGAGGTCTCGTTTGTTCCTACAAGTCTATTTAGGCTTAAGCAAGCTGCCCGTGCCAAGTTTTGGCATTTTTGGTGGTCATTTCGCAATTTTGCCTCCTGAACGGGTTTTTTAAGTCTTGTGTTTTACAATTTTCCTTCTAATTTTCTAACCGAAAATCCAATCGAGGTCCCGTTTGTTCCTAGAAGTCTATTTAGGCTTGAGTAAGCTGCCTGTGCTAAGTTTTGACAGTTTCAGTGGTTATTTCACAATAATAGGAAGGATATGTTGTATTACAGAATAGTATTATTGGTGCAATTAACCATATACTTTTTTCCTTTTTTAGCATAGAACTACAATTGATTCTCTAGTTAGTAGTTAGATATTTGAGGAGATGAGTATTTTTTTAACAAATACTACAGGTATCATGAAAACTAAATCATTCATAAGAGGAGAAAAATGAAAACAATAATAATAAAACACAAAGATATCCACATTCAAATTTAACAAATAATATAAAACTTAAAACCATGCATAGATACATACATGGCGGAACAAAACTTCATTCATTGTAATACTGAATGCCACAGAACATTCAGAATGTGAAAATATACAATCAACCCTTTCGGATTATCTTTCAAAAAATTTTATATAAAAAAAAAAAACCCTCAGATTAGAATCACTACTTTGTGACACAATTGCTTCCAAGAGTGTAGATGAAAATATACAACTACACATAAACAAATTCACAAGAAAAATGACATAGCTATTCGTTATCCTAGTAAGAACATACCCGAGGGGCATGGGCTCCCATTTCTTGAAATGCTCTAGGATTTTGCAAAAATGCCACAACTTCATTAATTTCTTCCCTCATGGACTCTACACTTGCAAAGTCTTTCAACCGTGTAGGGGGGTTCTTCACCCTCTACAAATATGAAAAAAGCCATGGACCTTGCAAATTTTTTCATCAAAAAACTTCATCATCATAATATATGGGGAAACTTTTAAGTATCAGGTATAAACCTTCATTTGGTCAAATACGTTTTGTTCTCTTCACTCCATATTTAAAATAAGCTTTCTGCAAGATAGAATATATAATTAATGGAGCTATCAGTTGTCTACAAGAAGTCCAACACAATAAAGATGAATCAATTAGCTGCACATGCATCAATTTTTAAACAATAAAAGATGTCCTATGGTGCAAATGATCTCCCAAAAAAACAATAGCAGATCTAGTTAAAGACAACATAACAACTTTATCTAATTAAAAGGTAGCATGGTCCAAGCAGAAAGGAGATATGCTGATAGCATGTAAAGATTAGGACTACTGGCTCAACCCCACCAACTTTCTTTTCAAAGCCCAAAATTAGTTCAAGTTCTAATAGGTAAACTGGAATGAGAAGTAGAATTCAAAAGTTTTAATTTTATTTTTTATTAGAAATTCAAAATTGTGAAACTAATATATCTGTATCATACTTTTAATTTTATTTTTGTTCTTTTTGTATTCAATTATTATATACGTAGTTTCTAACTTAAACAACATTCATCCCCTATATATACATAAAAAATTAATTCAATTACATCACAAATTAACCATAAATCCTTAATATTTATTCTTAACTTCAAACTTTTTAAACTTAATTTTCATTTAATTATATTTTACAGATACATACATACATACATACACTGTAAAAAAAACACAATCTGAAATGGAGGTAATGAGACAAAGCAATCAAACATTATAATGTGTAAACACACCTACAATAACCAAGGAATCAAACACATTTTACGGTATTCAATTAACGAAGAAGTCAAACACGTTTACAGCAATGAAGCGAGCAATCGAGGGAGACGGAGTAGTACAGCAACGAAGCAATCTAGAAAGAAAATGGGTGACAGTCCCAAAATAGTCCCAAAATCAGTCCCACAAATTCAAAATATCAGAGAGAGAGAATGCCGTCGGTGGCGATCAGCATTGTGAGAAAGGCAGACAAAGAAGAAAAAGAGGAGGAGAAGGCACCGTTTGAGGGAATATCGTTGGCGGCACTTAGTCGGTTGTGCGATAGAGTGAGAGGAAGAGAGATGAAGAAAAAAGAGAGGAGGAGGCGGTGTGAGAGAGTGAGAATGAGAGGGAGATGGAGATGAAGATAGAGATGGAGAGGGAGAGGGAGAGAGAGACATATCTCTGTGTTTGCTGTGTGCCGCTTAAGGGAGAGAATGAGATGAACAAAAATTACACTGGTTGTTGCTTAGGTCTAATTTGTTTATTCACCAAAAGGTCGGTCAAGTCTGTTAAAAAAAAAAAAATAAATAAATGGAAAAAATGCAAAATGACGTAGTTTCGATAGTTAATTTATTGGCGACTAAAATCCTTCGGTCGCCATAAGTATCGTTCACCTTTTCCGCGACTATTTTATTTTTGTCGCCAAAAATTACAATCGGCGACCAAACTTTTCGTCGCTATATATTAATTTGATCGCGAAAACATTTTTGGCGCTCCCACGCAGAAATTTAAGTTGGTGCCAAACCTTTTGGCGACTAAAAATCTCAACTCGTCGCCAATAATTTAGTTTTTGGCAACCAACAAGTATATTGTCGCCGATTATATACAATTGACAACTAATTTCAGTTTGGTTGCTAAAAAACGTCGTCAAAAATGTTTTTTTGTTGTAGTGAGAACACTTTTCATTCCAAAAAATAATATTTATTATCATATAAATTTCACACACACACACACATATATATATATATATATATGAATAAATGGTATCAATAGTCCCTCTACATTCTGGTATTTGTGACTTCCAATTAACTCGACTTTGATTATTGATTTTTTATATATCAATTTGATCCACATTGATTCATTCTACTCGAAACTAAATTTGATATTGCTGCAATGTAAAAATGTTAAATTTTAACAATATTGCTTCAATAGTGCACTAGTCATTTCTTATATATTTTTTTATATAAAAAATTAAGTGAAAATGTCATATGTGAGTCTCATTATAAAAGAGAGAGAAAGAGATAAGACATCTTGCCAAAATTTGGCGTTTTGTCTATTTTGTATCAAATTTGTCACAAAATTTGACAATGTTATAATTTGACCATTCTTTGGGCATGTCATTGGAGCTGCTTGTTAGGTTCAAATTGCTATAATTTAGGAATCTCAATTATGTGCATATTTTAACCAATTTTGATTGGTAGCTCGAAATTACCTCCCCCGAATCTCCCTAATTTCCATTTTCAGTAAACTGTTTTTTTTTTTTTTTTTTACTTGCCTTGCATTTTTTTTTTGCTGCCAAAAATGGCAATTCGGGGCTTTCGGGGGAGCATCCCCTCGAGCTCCCACTCTTTTCTCTATTTTAACACATTTTTACCTCGTATATTGAACATTCTTATATCTATTAAGTCATATCATCTTATTTAAGTTGCATCACATCTCTAATACATCATTTCAAATTCAACTCATACCCAATCCATATTTCAAAAAAAAGTTAAAAAGTAAACTTATTTAGATCATTCCAAACCACTCCTAAGTGTGTGTTTGAGTTTGACTTTTTAATTTTTTGACATTTTTAGTGTTTTTTATTTTAAAAAATATTTAATATGCTTGAAAATTTGCTAAAAAAATTATTTCTCGTGAGTAAAAAAAATTGATGTGATATTTAACTTTTTTAATTCATGAATTAAAAAAGTAATTTTATTGATGATCACGACAAATAACTTAGTAATTTTATTTATTTATGGAAAATTGTCTTTTTTAGGAATCTCGCATATCAGTCCCTTTCATTATGGATTGGAAAAATGTTAAATTTACTAACAAGTTTTATAATTTTTTTTAGCATCTTCCCATGATATCAATGTTATAAATTTTCCTTTCTCGTTACCAAAACAGGAAGTTGCTACCTTTGTTGTTGGGGAACTTACACCACATTTGTCATTTATCAAATAGAAAATGACTATTATGTCCATTGGGTAATGTCCTTTTAACCTATCACATGATATTGTAACGTTGTTAATTTTTTATTTTAATAAAATTTTTGTTTATATATTATTATTTAATGGCATAAAACGGTCCCCAACCCGGCAAAGTTATTGAATGATATTTGTGTGTGTGGGTGTTGGCTATGTGGCATAAAATATAAAGAAAAAAACAATTTTAGGGACAATATAATAAATGTGGCTGGACTAAAGTAGATTTCATAGCATAAAAAGTTCTATGCATCATCAATGTGGTGAGTTTAAAGAGGTTGCTGTAAAATTTTAATAGAAATTTAAATTTCAGATTTCAAGTTAACTCTAAAGAAAAGAATAATAATAACAAAAGTGTACTTGAGACTATTAATGGAATTAATTCAAGCAATATTTTTTTTGGGTGATTATGGTCTTTCACTTTAAAATCCTATTCTTATTGTTCTATATGAGAAACTTAACAAAATATTTATAAAATTTCAATTCTATATTTGTCTATTATAAGTAAATAAACTTACATGTCAACGTACAAAATACATTACACTTACTAATAAAAAGTTACTTATAATTGTTTTTTTACAATTGTATTAAGTGGGTGTCTGGGAAGTAGTTTTTTTGTAGGTTTTTTTAGTTGTAGGATATTATTGAAGAATTTTTTTTTTGTGTTAGGGAAGATGGTTGGATTTTTTTATGGTTGGATATGATGTTTGTGAGATAAAAAATTAAATAATTATGGGGTTTGATGTGATATTTTATTTGAATTAGTTTTTTTATTTTATTTTCTAAAACATTTGTCTTGTAGTGGAAAAAAGAAAAAGAAAAAAAAGAGCACTGTAGTTAAAAAAAAATTAAACCTCAAGATGAGGTTTCTGTCATTTTAAAAACATTAATTTTTTTTTTTATACATTTATTCAACCTTAGAAAAATGCATGCATAATCTTAGAAATTTTTATACTTCTGTTTGGGATGTCTTATTTTTTGACTTATTATAAAAAGATATACTATAAGAATAGAAAAATAATATAATAGAATTAAATTAATAATTACACCTTTTTTCCACTTACACTTTTACATGTTTACAGCACACCCATACATGCACTTTACATTTTATATTTACCGCTTCACTTTGTCTACACACGCAATTAATAAATACCTTATTTGAGGTATCCCCAAACCAACTACAAATCAATGAAGTTAGAAAGTAGAGAGAACAGTGTTTTAAAACACAACTTCCATTTGAAACAATGTAAAACTTTATTTGCACTGAATGAATTTATAATTACTTTTTCTAATTTTTTAGTAATATATTATTCTCGGATTTATTGTATGTTTTAATTTATTTATTAAATTTTCCTTCATAATTAATTATTTAAATTATTATAAATTTTGTAATATTTTAAATTCTCTCCACACAACCACAATATCAAGTCATTCAATGAATTTGGGCGACTAAACTTTGGGTAAAATGTTTCACAATACTCGAAAAGATTTTCTTTTCCTTGAATCTTACATAATATAATCCTTCTTCTACAATTTGTACGCAAAAATAAAAAGTGATCATTGAACGAGAGACCAAAGTGATCTAATTGCCAACCCTTCTAGAATCAATCTCAAGTCCATCATACAGCCCTTGACCGTTCGAATGTCTTAGCAATAAATAACCATCCTTTTTCACGTTGGTTGTCCGGTTGGGTCCGGTTCCTCTACGGTTCCACCGGTTTCGGATCTGGAAGATTCGAGCCCAAGCAAAAAATACCAGAAGAGCCCAGAAGGAGGACACATGTCCTCTTTTCACGTCTCGACCTTCCTCGTAACTCGTGTCTTTTGCGTTCCTTTGTGTGGGCCCCCACCATTGTCGTATGTTCAGCTCTCAATGGTGACTGGTCTTCCAACCATATCATCTCATTCCACGTGTCCATCAATCATCATCATCATCCATCATAACTTATCCAGCCACGGAGCTTCTTCATCTTCCTGATGATGATTCTCGTATCTTCTATCCAACGGCTCTGATTTCACATCTGGCCTTGTTTGTTTTTGTCGCACCTGATCCTCGCCGTTGTTTTGCCCCTCTGCGTCGTCGCTCCGTCTCAGTCGTTTCGCTCCGATCGACACGCCGAACAACCGCGGGCTGAACAACAATCGCTCTTCCGCCTTGGCGCCGCCGTTGGATTCCGCCGGAATCTCTCTCTCCGGCATCAGATCCAGAGCTCTCCCACCTTGAACTCCGTAGTTCGTCATTAGAGATAGTATATTGTTGTACAAACCTCGAAAGCGGTTGACCTCTTGATTTAGTTGCGTGTTCTCTTTTCTCAACCGTTCGTTCTCTTCTAGAATCTCCGGCGCGGTGGTGCAGTTTGTGATTGTACCTCGATGTACAACCGGTGTTGCTGTTGCTGTTGCGGTTGGGGATGAATTCGACGAGAGGACTTGCTCATCGCCGGAATTCACCGGAGACACCGCCAGAGTCGCCGGCGGCACAGCCACCGTCACCGTCTGGGCAACACTCGTCGCCGCCGCCGCGGTCGCCGGAGATATTTTCCGGCGTTGTATGTCTCGGAGAAGCACTTTCTCGCCTCTCTTAAAGCATTCGTTCGCAAATTCCCATCGATCGGGCACAACTTTTCTGAATCCCTAAAGATTCAAAAAATAAAAAATAAATAAAAAAAAGAACTTCTCAAAAGCCAGAAAGAGAAGAAATGTATAAATTTGAAAAGCTTGTTTTGTTCTTACATAAGTGTTGAGCTGTCGAACGAAGCTGGAGAAGTTGTTGTGTTTGAAGTATTTGGGAAGCAAATCTCTAGCGAATTCAGCAGGGCGCCAGACGATGAAGGTAGTTCCATCTTCGTTCCAAGAGATAAGCTCGTCGACGGAAGGATCGTCAACGAGCTGATAAGTTTTAGTCAGAAATGGAGTCGGTAGAGTTCTCTGTGATTCTCCGGATGCCGATTCGCCTGTCTGTTCAACCGGCATCGGCGCCATAATCGCTCCGTTAATCTCCAAAACCACAAATCTAAAAAAAACAAAAATTAAAAATTCACTCTCAAATCAAAGCATTCATTCTCGAATTAGATTCAATAAAGCTGAAAAGGATATCACAGGCAGATGCACTGTTTGGATAATGAGAAAATGCAAAAAATATAGAAAAAGAGAAAAGAAAGAAAGAGAATAACTATGAGACGCAAATCATTACGATTCATTGTTTTCAATTTCTACAAGCAACCAAACACGAAATCAATCAAACTAATGTCATTTTTTTAATAACGAAACAAAACAAATCGAAAAGTATCCAATGTGCACCTGAAAAGCTAAAGTCTTTTGAAACGTAGCGTAGTAAAATTTCTCAACAACGAGTCAGCAGAGCAGCATGTCGAACGAAGTAGACAGCGTTGAAATCGGGTATCGCTCGCCAGAAATGGAGACCAGAGCTAGAGAGAGAGAGATGGGGCTGGGGTTGGATGGATTGGTGTTTCTAGAAGGTTCGGGCTTGGAGTAAATGATTGAAAAAGAGCATTCTGTTTTTAATTAATTTTTTAACATTGAAAAAAGAAAAAAAAAAGAAAAGAAAAGCTTTCGTGGGTTCGAGAAGGAGCGGAGAGAGAGAGAGAGAGAGAGAGAGGGGGGTGCTGGGCCCACAAAAAGTGTTAGGACTATGGAAGGCGCGAGAAGGTACCGAGAGGGGGTGTTGGGAGTTTTTATATAGGATGGGCTTGTCTCTAGTTTTTTATCATATTAGAGGGTATTGTTGAATTTATAAAATTTATTATAAATTTTGTTTTGATAATTTGAATTCGTTTAATAGGTAGATCTCGTCGATTGTTATATATTTATAAAAATTTATATTGATCAGATATCAATAATTATGTAATTAATTAGATTTTTGTTAGTCGTCTATTTTTCACCGTCTATTTTTTTTTTATATAAAATTAATTTGATCACATAGTAATTAATATTCGATAACTGTGATTTTTTGTCAAATTATCGAAATGAAACTCGTAATAGGCTCCCATGGGTCCAACAGTACTCTCATCCTTTTATATACAATCAAATTTTTTGAATTTTTAACCCATTTTTAGATAAAAATTACAAAAATATTTAAGAGTGCTAAAAATATAACTCTAATGAAAGTTCTACTTATGTGACTGTGGGCCTTACTTATAAATGATTTGATATATGTGTCCTTTTTTTTTTTACTGCATGCCACATCATCAGAGTTATTGTTAGAGTTTTAAATTTAAAGTTATGAATCATTGCTCTAAAAGTTATTGGCACTTATATATTTGATAGCAAAATACTGATATTTATTGATATTTAAAAAATTATTCTCTTTGATTGATTTCAGAAAATTGAGCTTATTTTTCTAAAAAATTAAGACTATGTTCGGTGGGACTCTCAAATCATAATTTCACCCATTGATTTGAATGCGATGTTTGGTTTTGCATTTTAAAAATTATTTCCACACCCGTGTTTAAAAACTTATTTATTCGGTCATCCACCTAAACGTCTCCTGGTTGACCGGAATAGTGTTCGTTTTTTTTTTAAATAAAAAAATATTTTGGGAACTTTTTTAAAAATTTTTTGAATTTTAAATAGAATTTTGGGTTATGTGTTTAGTTATGAGTTGTAAATGTTTGAATCAAATATCATATGTCACAACATTTAATTCAAACTCAATTCAAAACTTTTTTCAAAACTCATAACCAAATAAAATTTTCACACTCAAATAATAATTCTAAAATTCACAAACTCAAAATATAACTTTATTTTCAAATCATAGTTCTAAAGTTCTACCAAACGCAACTTAAGTTTTTTGTTTTTTATTTTTAGTAAAAAAATTTAATGTTCCAAGAATTTTTTTTTTAAATTTTTTTATGTACTTAACTTACATATACTTAAGAAGTATAATACTTAGTGTAGGTGTTGATTTCTGACCACACTACCAAATGGGAAACTCAGCTGGAGAGCACTGATAGAATAGAATAAGCTCGAACAACTTGTCACAAAAAGATAAGAATCCGGCGATGGTTTGTCTACCTGGGGGCACTCCCATACTTAAGTTAGTAATCAAATATTTCTCAAAGATACCTAATTGTACTTAACTCACAAGAACGAACTTACTGTTTACAGTATATCACACATATCTGAGACCCACAGGGGTGCCCTGTTTTTATAGTCAACACTAACCTGATCCCTGTAAAAGCCTCACTTCAGTGGACTCAGGCTCAGTGCTCATCCTAAACTCTCAGCTAGTTAGGGATAAACTCCATAAAAGTTTTATCTTTATCCAGACTGAGATCCTCCCCTATTCTAGGACTCTTGTCCTTTATCCGCTTATCTCAGATTCTAATATCTCCACAGATAACCGCAGCCTAGTCGAGATTACCTTGGCATCAAGACCAGACCACGTAGCACCTTGGCTGACACTTCGGTGTCACCTTGGTCACGTGCTGTCATTCAAAATATGTCTCCACAACTGCCCCATAGGTTCTATTATCTCGACAACCTGAGGTGATGGAACCTACATCGCCTATTCATATATTATGTCAGCTAAAATTCATTCTTTCCTTCGACTGAGATCATGACTTGTCGGTTTCAAGTTTCCATGACTCAACTGTCCATTTTTAATAATGACCAAGAACCAAGAACCAAGTTTTTTGAGTTCCTTAACCGAGATCGTTCCTTTAGCCGAGGTTTTTGCTTCATTAAATCAAGAAATCCAAGAGTTTTATTTGTGCATGAGCTGTTACGCATGGTTTTCTCAACTATTTCTGCCACACATCCATTTCTCATTGGTTTGTACCTAACACACGCTATCAGGTCGCGTCGTTTCTGCACATGCCACCTGACAAGCACGTCATCCAAGGTATTTCATTATGGTTTGCCGCCTTTTTGATTTTTTAACAAAACTCCCTTATTCTTTCTCTTCGTTTCTTCACTTTTCATTCTTTCATTCTTTCTCTACCCAGATTTTCTCTCTCTATAACATTTACCATTTTTATACCTTTGAAGCTCTGCATACGTGCTCTGTTTCGCTTCTCCGGCACATTTTTCACTGTTCCACTCCAGCGTTTACCATCATCTAACTCCGACAAGTATTACTCCAGCCTCGTTTCCTCGGCCTTATTCGGTAAGTTCTTAATTTTTGTCTTTTTGAATTTCAGTCTTCCACTGTTCTAAATATGTTTTGTTCCTTAACTCGCCATATGCTCTTTTTTACTACATTCGTTGTTTGTTAAATCTCGTATTCATAGTTGTATCATGAATCGATTTCTAGAATCTGCTCCATATTTTGAAGTTTGTCACTGTGTCTCTTGACTGTCAATCACGTTTGTTTGTGATCTGTGCACATTGCCTTCACACACTCACTTAGTGTTTTGTGGATTTGGGATTCTATATCTGTGTTTCTTTCTTCTTCCTTTGATTCTTGAATTTTTCCTTTGAATCCTTATTGGCCCTGAACTTCGTTCCGTTTTTGTTTGCTTTGTTTGTTTTTCAGATTCTTGCTCCTGTTTCTTGTTTATGTAGTTCTAGATTTGGGATTTGCTATAGAACCCATATACCTAAGAAAAATTGAAACAAATTTCCCTTAAGATCTTCAAAATCCTCGCCACAATGCCTTTTTTAGGATCTAGCCGAGGTTTTTAACCCCTTGTTAAGCTACTTTATCAAAATCTTGTTTATCGAACCCACTATAGCCGAGATTATGGGCACGTTCAGGTGAAAAGTAGACAACCCGACCAAACTAAAGTACTTCCGGCTAGAGTTTTCTATCCCGGCCGATGTCCATATGAGGTTGGCTGGAAAGGACGACTCAATTATGCCTGGTTAAGATTACATGTCATTTCTAGTCGTCTCTATTGTTGAAAGATGAGTTAGGTTTCCCTTAGATATTCGCTTTAGGGAAGTCCTCCACTATTATAAACTCAATTCCATACATCTGGCCTTTAACTCTTTTAGGATTATCAATGACATTACTAAACTGGCATGTCGACAGAGTGCCAGAATCACCCTCTTTGATATCCAGTATTGTTACACCATGTGTACCTTAAAGGTTAAAAGCCCCCAAAGGCTACACCTACTACTTTAAGCCGAGATCTACACAATATAAGTTGATAGCCGATATCCCAGATTCTAGTAAAGGTGCGGCAGACGACTACCTAATTGTCTCGAGCAATTGGGAGTTTGCGCTAGATGATGAACTCCACCTCTTCCCTCTGTCCCGTGAAGTTTTTAAGGATGACAAGGGTAAGGACCTAGTCCCCTCCCAAAGTCCCTTTTTCTATTGCCTTACTTAACTATCTTTCTGTTTCTAATGTTCTCTTTGTGGTTTTGTAGCCCTTTCTCAGCTTGAAAAGGATTTTTGTTAATACTATGTGCCAAGCAAGGATTTGGTGCGTTTTCTCGGCTTGTCCATTGAAGTGCGCAAGGCTCCAGTCCTTTTCAACTTCATCTCTACGTACAAGAGTCCTCTGCCCGACGTCCCTAGAAAGAGAAAATCTCCTTCATCCACTACTACTCCTTCAGCTGCCTCATCTCCAAGGCCAGATCAGGCATTTACCTCTAATCCTGCAGACCAACCATCAACTTCTACCTCCCAGCTAATTCTTCCATGCCAGCGCCAATGCCGATGCTGAGCTCCAGTTTCTGCTTCTGCCAGCAGAACCCACAGTTGCTGACGCCGAGAATCAGAAGCATCGGCTCACTACGCTGCTAACCCGACCATAGCCTTTCCAGCAATCCGTTTTGGTACCAAGGTCACTGTTGCTGCTACCGTCATATAAATGGGCCGAGCTAAAATCATTCCGGACGACCTTCTTGCCAACATTCCTAGCGTGGTGTCGGTTCATTCCTCATTCTTTTCTCAATCTCAGCCAAAACCCAAGGTCAAAAGGGTTAAAAGGGCTAAGGCCAAACCCAGCACCACCGAGGTAGAATTAGAGGACACAGTGCCAATTTCCAAATTGGCTGAAATAGAGAAGTTTGCCTCCGTCGAGAAGAGGCCTGCCGAGGTTAAGGCGTCTGATCAACGACAATCCAAAAGGCTGAGGTTTGGTGGGGATCCTCAGCCCGGGGTTTCCATACCAACCAGATCTGGACTCCGAAAGTCAAGGTTAGAGACCAACCTTTTTTAGTCGGGGATAACGCACTCGATAGCGTGGAAGTCGGCGTTGCAGTCACTACCGCCGTTCTTCTCCCAGCTGATATCAATCGGATAGCCGAGCTCTCGGAGTATGAAAACTATGCCTTGATGATGCAGCACTGTGTCTTGGTATAGTTTCAATACTTGTAACTTTTTGTTTAATTTTAACTCTGGTTTTTACACTTAACAAATTTAGCTTCATTTTTTATTTTTGTTTTTGCAGGCTATCCAGCAAGGCCACTGCCTCGCAGTTAAAATTGAGGAATTTAAAAAGGAACTAACAAACAAGACAAAAGAGGCATCCAAGCTTCTATCTTCTCTAAATAAGGCTGAGGCCCGCATTCGAAGTTTACAGGACCAGGCAAAAACTGCCCAACTAGCTTAGAGCAAAGTCGAGGATTGCGTTGAAGCTGCTGAGAATGTGGCCGAGGTTGCTAAAGCCGAGGCGAAAAAAGCCAAGAAAAAGGAGTCTCAGGCCCAGACTGAGTTCCAAGTGGCATTGGCTACCAAAGCAGCCGAAATCAAGACGGCCAACGAGAAGGCCTATGCCGAAGGGACAGTCGACGTGCGAGATGCCTACAAAAAGCAAGTCAATTAGGGATGCAACAAGGGGTACACCCTGGGCTGGATGGATGCTTTGAACGAGTTAGCCATCCCCGACAACTCGCCTCTTCGGGATACAAGTCAACTTGTTATGCCCTTTTTTCTTACTCCAAGCTAATCTGAGGACGAGGTTGAGGTTAACGTTGAAGAAGTTGCAACTGCTGGGGCCAAGTCTCTAACTCTGAATAAGCAAGTCCTAGACTTGACTCAAGATGACGAGGACGAGGTTCAAAAAACTACTTCCGAAGCCGAGATCAAGACTGCCAATAAGAGCCTAGATGACACTCTTTGTGAGATCGACGCTGAGGTCTAAGCTGAAAGGTCTGCCCAGCTGCCTGCTGGGGCTGACACAATGCCAATTGCTGAGGCATGGTAGACTATGGAAAATGTCAGAGATGCATGAACTTAGGATTTTTCCCCTTTTGTACTTTTTCTTCTTACTTTTGAGCAGTTGTAACACTTTGCCATCTGAGCTATTTTACTTTTCTTTTGGCCAATGTGCCTGTTTGTAATCTGAACAAGTAGTTTCCTTGGCCAGACCGAAGTGCCTTTTTGTTTTTGAAATAGTTTCTTCTATGAATACATGCTTTCTTTTGGCTAAGTGTATATATGTTTACTGCTTTTCTCTTTATGCCTTTTATGTTTGTATGTTTCTCCATACTTAGAATATTTTTCTACTTCTTCCAAGTATATTCTATGAATCACTTCGGGGTAGAACGTATCGGATAAGTATTACCTCGAAGTTATCCTTAGCTGACCACCTCGGTTTTAAACCTTGACTGTTTTTCTCGGCCAACACTTAAAAATGTTTTATTAAAATATTTCTATAAGTGTGTTGTTTCTTTATTCAATCAAGTATTTATTTACTTCCACTTGTCGTCTTCTATCAAGACTTCACCCTTCCAACCCTTCCAAGCTTGACAATTTGGTTAGTTATCTCAGGTAATATGTACCTCGAATACTTCTTTCCTTATTGTCTCGATTGACTTTAACTTGTAAATTGTTTTGAAATTTAAACAAGTGTCGAGCCCATTCTAACTTGTAAATTTTTTCTAAAAATTTCAACAATTGCCCAAGCTCTTAAGCTTATTTATCATTCTTGCTCCCTGCCCCCTAGTGTGAACCTAAGTTCCCCTTAAGTTCACATTTTGCATTTTTGGCCTTTCATTGAAGTCTAATTCAAACAAAGACTAGCCAAGGTGTTTGACCTTGGTTTCTCTGTTAATCTAACTAAAGCGGAGTTAATTCTATTTAGGGTTTAACTCTGCCGACATGGTAAGCCTAGGTTAACTCAACTTAGTTCAAGTCTATTATATGCAAGTATAATTTAACTCTGTCATATAATAAGTCTAAGTTACTCTTTATGTTTTATTCAGAAACATCGCCAACTTAGTTCAACTCTATTATATGCAAGTATAATTCAACTCTACCATATAATAAATCTAAGTTATTCGTCATGTTTTACTTAGAAACATTGTCAATTTAGTTCAACTCTATTATATGCAAGTATAATTCAACTATGTCATATAATATGTTTAAGTTATTCGTCATGTTTCATTCGTAAACATCGTCATAGGACTGGTCAGTCCTATCGCACAAATTTCAAATTTGTAAAAATCAAACTAGCATTTTATTGTTACTTTGGTTAATAAAATTAAAACATAAACTTCAGAAAACAAAAAACAAATGATAAAAAAATTTCAAATTGCAAGTGTTCAAAAGTCTTGGTAACTCTTTGCCATCAGTGTTTTTAAGCCGGTATGCCTTATTGTTGGTAACCGAGATGATTCTATAAGACTCCTCCCAGTTTGGGCCAAACTTGCCCTCCCTAGGATCTTTCTTGTTGCCAATAACTTTCCTCAGGACGAGGTCCCCAACTTTGAACTCTCTTGTGTAGATCTTCTTGTTGTAAGCCCTAGCAAGCTACTGCTGGTATGCCCCCAGCCGAATTGCTGCTCTCTCCCTTCTTTCTTCCAATAGGTTTAGATCTCGGGTCAAGAATGCCTCATTAGTCCCATTCTCTACTTCTTGGGTTCTGATCCCAGGGATGCCGACTTCCAGTGGGATAACTGCTTCAGTGCCATAAGCCATGGCAAAAGAAGACTCTCTAGTTAATTTTCTCGGCGTAGTCCGATATGCCCAAAGCACATTGGGCAACTTTTCCACCTATTTCCCTTTTGCTGCTTTCTGCCTCTTCTTGATCCCATCTAAGATAGTCTTATTGGATGCTTCTGTCTGACCATTGCTCTAAGGGAAACTTGGAGTAGAGTAGTAGTTTTGATTTTGTACTTTGCATAGAAACTTTTGATTAGCTTACTATCAAACTGGGTACCATTATCTGCTATTATTGCTTTTGGGATCCTAAACCTGGTGATGATGTTCTTCCATATGAAGTTCTTTACATCAATATCTCGAAACTTCGCAAGGGGTTCAGTCTCTACCCACTTCGTGAAGTAGTCAGCTGCTATTAGCAGAAACTTTCTTTGCCCAATTTCTTGGGGCAATTGTCCAACAAGATCCATACCCCACTGGGAAAATGGCCAAGGGTTGGATACTGGGTTTAAATCAGTTGTTGGTTGCTGTATCAAAGGTGTAAACCTTTGACACTTCTCGCACTTTCTGACGTAGTATTTAGCATCCTTTTACATGTAGGGCCACGAGTATCCTTGAGTGATGGCCTTATGAGCAAGTGATCTGCCCCCACCATGGCTTCCACAGATTTCTTCATGAATCTCATACAAAAAGTCCTCAACCTGGGAGGGATGTACACATCTCAATAGGGGTCCAATGAAGGATCTCCCGTAAATATGGTTGTCTGCTGTTAAGCTGAACCTGGCCGACTTTAATTTGGTCTTGTGTGCCTCTTTTCGGTTGTTTGGCAGTTTGCCATCCCTGAGGAACATCACTGTTGCATCCATTCAACTTGGACCCATCTCCACACACATTGCCTCATACTCTATTGTTAGAGGTTCCACACTTGGTGCTGTTAAGTAATCAATCATGATTGTCCTCGGCTCCCCCGACTTTATTACGCTAGCTAGGTTGGCCAAGGCATTGGCGTGACTGTTGTCATCTCGGCTAACTTGTTGTAGCCTGCAATCTTGGAACAAGGAAAGCAATTTGACAACCTCTTTAACATAGGCTATCATTCGTTCATCTCGAGCTGCATACTCGCCTGTTGACTGATTCATAATAAGTTGGGAGTCACAGAAGACTACCACCTCATCGGCCTTCATTGCTGCCGCCAACTTCAATCCTGCAATCAGTGCCTCATACTCTGCTTTATTGTTTAAGGCCTTGAACCCCAGACGAATAGACTAATGTATCATTCGTCCATCTGGCGATACTAACACTACTCTTGCCTTCGCTCCTTAACGGTTTGAGCTTCGGTCAACAAACAGGCGGAAGGAATTGCCGATGTAAATGTCGCAGGGCTTTGATTTTTCTTCTTTCTTCTGTTTTGCTATAGTAGGGTTCTTGGGCCCCAGTTGGGTTTTTTCCTGCTCTCCTGGATATCCCAAGCCATGGCTTACCGGTGTTTGATGCGGGATGACACCAGGGGTGAACTGGGCCATGAAATCGGCCAGAACTTAACCTTTAATCTGGGCCTAAACTCCTAGTTGTATTAGCCCGCCTGTCAAATCTCCTTATTGCAACAGGGACTTTAGAGGATGCTTAGTCAGTACCACAATTTTGTGGTCTTGGAAGTAGTGATTCAGTTTTTTCGAAGCCATCACTAGGGCTAGAATCAATTTTTCCAGGGGTAAATACTTGGTCTCTACACTTGCTAAGGTTTTACTCACATAGTATACTGCCCTTTGTTCTCCCTTCTTTTCTCTGATTACCATTGCACTTACTGCGTGCTCTGAAATTGCTAAGTATAGGAGCAATTTTTCTCCAAGCACTGGATTTGACAGAACTGGAGCTGTTGTCAGGTACTTTTTTAAGTCGGCCAAGGCGACTTTGTAGTCTTCCGTCCACAAAAAATTTGTGGCCTTCTTTAACAAACTAAAAAATAGTTTACACTTATTTGAACTTCTATTTATAAACCTGTTTAGGGCTGCGGCCCTTCCAGTCAACGTTTGCATTTGTTTTGCCGATGTCGAGCTCTTCAAGTCAATGATGACCTTGATTTGATATGGGCTTGCCTCAATGCCCCTTCTGGTGACCAAGTACCCTAGAAACTTACTAGACCCAACTCCGAATGCACATTTCGAAGCATTGAGTCAGAGCCAATATGTTCTTAGGATGTCGAACACTGCTTTCAAGTCGGCCAGGTGATTCTCAGGTTCTTTGGTCTTCATGACCATGTCATCAATATACGCTTCTATTGTTTTGCCAATCAAATGTCTAAACATCTTGGTCACTAACTTTTGGTAGGTTGCTCCTGCATTTTTCAACCCGAAAGGCATCACTCTGTAGTAGTACAATCCTTTCGGGGTAATAAATGCAGTCTTCTTTTCATCATGGGGATATATCATTATTTGGTGGTATCCCCTATAAGCATCCAGGAAACTCATCATTTCATGTCCTGAAGTGGCATCTACTAACTCATCAATTTTAGGTAGAGTGAAGCTGTCATAGAGACAAGCCTTATTCAGGCTGGTGAAGTCCATGCAGACCCTTCACTTGTCATTCTTCTTTTTTACTACCACAGTGTTGGATAGCCAAATAGGGTAGTGTCACGACCCAAACCTGCTTCTATAGGTTTAGCGTTGTAACCGACCAGTAATCCTTAGATTTTCAAAGGCCTCTTAATAGAATGACATATAATAAGGGGCTTCGGAAACAAATATATAAATATACATTGTCCATAGAGCTGTGTTAACGTATATGAGACATAAATCTTTAAAAACCAACTTATATATATATATATATATACATATGTGACATCATAAATATATTAGTCTTACGTCACCAAAGCCACGTATACAGAACTTCCAAAACATGTTCAAACAAAACACAAATATCAAAAAGTACAAAAGTTCCAAAGACTCAAAAACTTGATCAGATCTCAAAAGGGACCTCCACAGGAGGCACGATGGTTGGTTGACTCAAAAACTCGCTAGATAGCAATTTAGGCATAGTCACGCGCCTACTAACCTACATACATAATATAAATGGTGAGCAAAAGCCTAGTGAATAATAATAGAGTAAAGGGGTTTGATGAATATTGTCCACAACATATTCAGAAATCAGAGTTCATATTAGAAATAGATTTATATTCATATTCTTATTCAAGTCAATGATAGAAATCAGAATACATATTTAATCTTACATCTATTAACGCTAACAGATCATATACGGGGCATCAAAGATCATACTTGTCAGTTCCATAAAGGAACCTCTGGCCGGATATGGATAACTTGTCAGTTCCATAAAGAAACCTCCAGACCGAGTATGGATAACTTGTCAGTTCTATAAAGGAACCTCCAGACCGGAAACAGATAACTTACTTGAGCCCTGAATACTTATTAGAATTTGAACAATCATTCATTATACAGAACATAATATTTCATAAAATAGATCTTATTTCATTATACAAAAAATAATTAGAGTTGAATATAACTTTACTAAGTTATTACTTACAGTTGGCTCCAAAGCAAACAGACAGAATGGGCATATCAGACGTCTTGTGGTGCGTGACCTACACAGTTACAGAATGAACACATACTGAATTATACACTCGGAATCATTATCCTTATTCTTTCTTATCTTGGTGTGTTTCTACTTCTTGTCCTCATTATTATGTTTTAACTTTGGCCTAGGAATGCCTATGATGCAATGAGGATGCTAAAATATACTTGGAAACACTTAACAAAAATTGCTAAAAACAAGGGTCCCGCTCAAGCGCAACTTCCTTTGCTTGAGCGGACATGCAAAATATGAGTGGTTGCTCTGGCGCAACTTCTGCCACTCGAACAGCCTATAAATTTCTGCAAAAGTACTGGTTATGTGATTTTCACGCCCGACGGATGTTCAACGGTTGCGCGAGCATGAGAGTCAGGTCCTCGTTCGAGCATAACTCTTGTCGCTTGAGCAGTTTGCAAAACATGCAAACTTTTGGAAGCACACATTTTACGCTCGAGCTAACTTTTGGTCGTTCGAGCGGAAGTACGAAAATAAAGGTTGTCGCTCGAGCGCATAATTAGTTGGTTGAGTGGAGAGGCAGAATCTGGAATTTCTAGATTGCTCTACCAAGTGCAAAACTTAATTCCAAAGCTGCAAATCATGGTCTTTTGGGCCAAAAACTTGAGGAAATACTTGTAAACGGATAAAACACGGTGAATTCTAAATTGTTTCACAAAACCACGGCCCAAAAGCTTGCCAATTGTTCACAACTAAACTCAAATCTTTGAAAACATAACATGCATGTGATGATTGGCTTCAAGGCTTCCAAAACATGATCAATTAAGGTCAAATGGTATGAAGCTTGATGAATTCTCAATACAAAGGAAAGATGAGTACATGCATGTGGTAATTCTTTGAATTCTAACTCAAGATGCTATGGTATATGCATGTATGTATGGAATGACTTAACTTCCTTCATTTCTAGTTCAATTCTCATATGAATTCACATACCTCACCTATTTCCATGCATTAATCAACTAAATTACAAAGCTAAAGGCTAAAATTCTTACCTTGAGTGATCAAGTGTACTCTAGGTGTTTAATTCCTTAAGCTAGGAGGCCAATTCCTAACTCTCATTCTAAATTCTCTCTATCTTTTCTTGTTTGCTAGGTTAATGCTCAAGGTTTTGTTCTTCTTCTCCTCTCACGTTTTTGCTCCTAAGAGTCACCAAAATGAGAGTGTTTTGACATCTAGGAGCCTTATATAGGCTTGGTTTAAAGTTAACTAATCAAGCTTTAATTAGTCTAAGCAATGGCCATTAATTTAGCCTAATTATTTCGTTCCGAAATGAATTTCAATCGATCTTACCATAAATTTCTAAAAATTCCAAATAACACGTATACCAAGGCAATTTCGCATTCGGTTGCTGATAAGGCCTTCAATTCGTAAATCAAAACAGAAACACAAATAGATATTTCTACATTAGACATATATAAACACAAATAATGCAATGCATAATTAATTAACCCATGATTTCATCTTAATTACTTATTAGGCGTATTAAATCATGGGTTAATGTTAATCAAAGGTCGAGATTGTTACAGGTAGTTCACCTCGCGAATGGCTTTGGCTTTTAACAGTTTGTCTACTTCCTCCTCTACTGTCTCCATATGAACTATGTCGGCCTCCTTACCCTCTGAATAACAGGTTTAGCCAACCTGTCTACATTGAGTCTATGGCAAGTGACTTCAGGGTCAATGCTAGGCATCTCATATGGCGTCCAGGAAAACATTTCTATGTTTGCTTGCAAGAATGCTTCTAACTCTATTTCCTTATTCTCGGTCAAGCCTAAGTCGAGAAAGAAGAAACGGTCTTCATCCTTTAGTTGGACCAGAATTTTCTTCAAGGCTTCCTCGCTCTTCTCGGCCAGTTCTTTGCTGACATCATCTAGGATTTCCATGTCCTCATCTTCGATTTCTACTATTTCTGCCTCTCGCAGGTTGCAGGTAGATTTCATTGTTGTCATGGAGCAATTCTTTGCTTGCACCTGATCCCCTTTAACCTCCTCAACTCCATGCTCTGTTAGGAACCGCAACAATTGGTATAGTGTTGAGGGAACAACCCTCATTGCGTGCAACCATGGCCTTCCCAAGATAACATTATAAAGTGAGGGGGTGTCAATTACTGTAAATTCTGTGCTTACCTTCTTGGTGCCTGCCTGCATCTCCAAATTTATTGTTCCCAAGGGCCATGTCGGCATTCTATTGAACTCGACCATTGGGCTGTTGGACTGCTCCAAATTATCTCGGTGAAGGCCAAGCTCTTTGTAACATCTGACATACATGATGTCACAAGAACTGCCTTAGTCGATTAGAATGTGCCTTACCTGGTATTCTCCTACCTTGAGGGTCACTACTAGAGTATTGTTGTGTGGATGCTGCACTATGTCTAGGTCTGTCTCTGTAAAGGACACTATTGGTACCTAGTACTCGTTTGTCCTAGACCTCTTTTGCTGGATCTGACACTTATGCTGCAAGTGCCTTACCCTCTGAGTCTTCCTACGCACCTCATTCTCATTGACCCTCAAGTGAATCACATTGATCACTTGAGGTCCATCTGCTTGTTGTTGTGGTGGCGGTGGAGGTGGTGTTGTCAGTGCCTCGGGCAGGCTTGCTTGCTCTTCCTTCATCCTGGCCTCATTTACCAAGTCCCTTAAGTGACCCTGTCTGACCAGATCTTCCAAATGTGTCTTCAGGGCTCTACACTCCTAAGTCAGGTCCTCATTGTGGTAAGCACAGTGCTTCCCAAGGTTTTTTCCCATAAATTCGCCAAGAATCTTCTCTGGTGCTCTATAATACGGCTGGTTCTTGATCCTTTCTAGAACTTTATAAACTGGGATTCAGAATACAGTGGTGATTGCCTGTATAGCCCTCAACCCTATTTCCTGCCTATTAAAACCTGTATTACCTCGACCTTGCTTTGACGAGCTGTTTCTCTTCTCATATTTCGGTGTCCTCGTTCCCAGCGTATCCTCTTCTGCTCTGGCATATTTCTCGATCTTTGCCATGAGCTCCTCCATACTCTTTGGTAGAGTCTTTGCCAGCGACTTCCGAAGCGTAAAATCATCCTCCATGCCATTCTTAAAAGACATGACCACTAACTTCTGGTTATATCTTGGTATTCGGTTGAACACCTCATAATACCTTTTGGCATAAGCCCTGAGGCTTTCACCCTCGCCAATTTTCAGAGCCATCAGGGAGTCTACCCTTAGTGGTTGCAACTTGTTTGTAATAAACCTAGCCACAAACATCTCGGCCAGGCCTTCCCAACTCTTCAGTTCCTTTCGGCAACTTGTGAAACCAATTCGAAGCGATTTCCTAAAGGATGAGGGGAACATCTTGCATAACGATGGTTTGTTCCCGGTATACAAAGCCATCGAATTCAGATATAAGCCGACTTGAAAGTTTGGATCGGACTTACTGTCATAAATTTTAAAGCTCGGCATATGGAACCTTTTTTGGGCCTCAAACCTATCCAACTCAACTGGGAATGACATTCTCGGCTTGACTGGGGATGTGACCTTGGCATTCTGTCGTTTCCTCTGGAGGTAGTCCCTCAAATCCTCCTTAGTCCGACCAGGAGCTCCGTTGTCAATGGATTTTAGTCTTTTTGGTACGATACTCCTAGTGTCGTTATGTGTCCTCTTGGACTTCTCTTTTTTCACTGTGTCAAAAGATAGGCCCTTCTCTTGGATATTCCAGGGCTCTTTGACATATGTCCGCCTGGTCTGAGGTGTCCTTTGTGAGTCACCCCTGATCGACTCTCCTCGCCCAACATCCCTGTGAAGGCTGATGTGAGGGCTCATTTTCCCTGCTATGCTGTGGGATTGTTTTTTGCCCTCCTTTTTGGGCGTCTGTCTTGGCCCCTAGCATCGGCGTGTCCTATAATGGAAACGGTGGTTGCATGACATTGTTCTGCATTATGAAGTTGACAACCGTTTGTAGATCTGCCAACTTGTTGACCATTCCCTTTATCTCGTCGTCCCTCCTTAGGCATCTATCTTTCCATACTTAGAGGTCGCTTTCGTTATAATACTCATCTTGGCCTGATTTCTTCGGGGGGTTTGCTTCATTGCTAACATCCTTATCCCCGAGATTTTGATCTCGTGGTCCTTCATTATGGTTTTCTTTCTCGGTGTTAGGATCGGCATGTTTATCACTCCCACATGGGACATTGTCCCCGATCCTTTCTTTCTGTTTGTCATTGGCCATATATTCTCCTTACGTTCTCACAGATGGCGCCAAATTATGGGTGTTGATTTCTGACCACACTACCAAACGGGGAACTTAGCTAAAGAGCACGGGCAAAATAGATTAAGCCCGAACAACTTATTACAGAAAGATAAGAATCCGACGGTGGTTCGTCCACCCGGGGGCACTCCGATGCTTAAGTCAGTAATCAAATATCTCTCAAAGATAGCTAATTATGCTTAACTCACAAGAAAGAACTTATTGTTCACAGTATATCACACATACTTGAGATCCATGAGGGTGCTCTACTTTTATAGCCAACATTGACCTGATCCTTGTAGAAGCCTCACTTTAGTGGACTCAGGCTCAATGCTCATTCCGGACTTTCAGCTAGATAGGGATAAACGCCATAAGAGCTTTATCTTTATCTAGACTGAGATTCTCCCCTATTCTAGGACTCTTGTCCCTTATCTGCTTATCTCAGATTCTGGTATCTTCGCAGATCACCTCGGTCTAGCCGAGATCACCTCGGCATCAAGACCAGGCCACGTGGCACCTCGGCTGACACTTCGGCGTCATCTTGGCCACGTATTGTCATTCAAAATATATCCCCACACTTAGGAAAAAATCTTAAAAATATTCATCAAATATAAAAATTTAATACCTTTTTCTTATTTTTATATATTTATTAAAAATTTTAAATAATTTTTCACAAATATCTAAGAATGTTGAATTACTTGTATTATTTTTTATTTTCATCGAAATAATTCCAATTACTTAAAATTGAAAGAAAGAAAGCTAACAAGAGATAATGGAGGACATGAGGCCCAGTTCAAAAGTAAAAACTTATCTAAGCATGCTTAAGCCATCCAATGGGCTGCCTCATTACTTACACTGGGAAACCATTTAAAGTGCAAACAAACTTGGGTTGTCAAAGATCTAATATCCTCCAAGATTATACCGTAGTCCCATAGAGGAAGCTTTTCTAAAACATACAACTAGAAGTGTAAAAATGGCCCGTGGGCTACCCGAAGTCAACCCGTAGCCTGGGGTGGGCTTAACCCGATTAGGCCCGGGTTCGAGCCCAGCTCAGGACCTTGGGCCTAGGCCTGGGCTATCATTTTTAAACCCATCCCGACCTGTGGGCCCAACCTATCGGCCAATTCATGGCCCACTCAAAGCTCGGCCTGAGGCTCGACCAGCCCTGCTTGAGGCTTAGTGTCATTTTTTATGGAAAAAATAAAATTTTGGTAAAAAGAATAGAAAAAAATAAAAAAAATGTTCAAGCCCGGCTCAAGCCCGAGCCTAGGCCCAGGTCCATAGGCCCAGCCCGAATACCCCTTGGGCTTGGGCCTAATTTTTTGGCCGCTGGGCTGGCCTGGCCCGAATTTTGATGGGAGCCCACAAGGCCCGACATGGGCCGGGCCAAATTTACACCCCTATACACAACTGGATCCTCCTTGTTATCTCCTTCAATTTCTACCTTGGAATAGATTGAGGGAAGTAGCCACAACACATGCATGACGCACCGCTAAAGCCTCTCATTTCGTAATGGATGCCAAATGGACCTTCCTAGCCATACTGTCAATCAACCAACCATGCCCATCCTAAAGAAGGATTGCAATTGCACCCATTCTTGATCTTAGATTGGAAGCCATATCACAATTCATTTTCCAACACCCCCCCTCCCCCCCCCCCCCCCCAACAAAGGAGGCGACCTACTAGCAAGCTTGAGCACCCTGTTGTTTCCTGCTCCAGAAGTTGAAAAAGGGATGACTGAAATTGGGGGGACCAATTGGGCATCTAAATACTCCCTTTCTACACGACAGGCTTTAGTAATCGTTCCCATCAAATTCACTGGAGCATGCTCAAAAATGAACTCATTCTTGGCTTTCCAAATGTTCCAAGCAACCCACACAATTTTGTAGAGAATAGCTTTATCCGCAGTTGTGTCCCTAAACTGAACAAAGAGATCACCAAACCACTTCTTTGCCAAACCAGTGGAGTGTGGGTCAAATTTGAAACCTAAACCGCAACCAAATCACACCGCTTTGGTCCAGGTACAACCAAATTACAAGTGCTCAATAGACTTAGAAGCATTGTGACACACTTGACAAGTATCCATAGAGGGGCATCTCCTTACACAAAGATTTTGCTTAGTTGCAATATAATTATTGCAAACCTGCCACAAAAAATGTCTAAGCTTAGGAGAGATCTTCAGGCTCCACAACTGCTTCCATTTTTTGTTTGTCCATACAAGAGAAGAAGAAGGTAAACCAAATCGATCATAAACCTGACACAAGGCTGTTTGGTACCCCGATTTCACAGAGTAACACCCTTTGGGATCATGATGCCATGCCAGTTGATCCTCCCTTTCATCAACTGAAATTGGAATGGGAAAAATAGCCTCACACTCTTCAGTTGTAACCAGGTTCTTAAGCTTATCCCTATCCTACTCTTTGGTACATGGATTAATGACCGCCTTTACCTTTTGAACCACATTACCATGATCCCGATTGGACAACACTTTGAAACCTTTAACCTTTGGAATCCAACAATCATCCCAAAAATTAATAGATGCCCTATTTCGAACCTGCCATCTCATTCCCCATTAAGCACTTCCCTCCCTTTGAGCAAATTGGCCCAGGCCCAAGAAGCATGTGCCCCCCCTCATCGCATGTCAAAAGTCAAACTGGAGGTAGCAGATCCCTTTCATCAATTGAGCAAATAAAGAATTTGGAAACTTGAGGAGCCTCCAACCTTGACAAGCAAGAAGTGCACTATTCAGAATTACTTGTACCATGTCTCTTTATTTATTATATTTTGATTTTCCTCCAAATAATCGGAAGAAACAAACCAAACCAAACATGACAAAAAGATGACAAAATTTACACTAATTTCTTTCAAGTAATGAATTACTTTTATCTAATCTTCACAAATTTAATCTTCACAATGTTTATGGTATCTTTTACATGATAAGCTCCCCTCCATATCTCATCTCTCCATATTCTTCTTATAGGTTTCAATCTGGACTCACATCGATAATCCAAATCGTTTATCTCGTAGGTTTCACAATAAAGGCTATTCCTACAAAAAATTAACTTCATCAGACAATTATAAATACAAGAATGAATCACATTTTGACTAATAAAATGAACGGTAAATATAATTAAACAAAAACCATCTATTTTATAAAATAAAATGCGATTGTTCCCGTGTTTATAGTTGTCCGATGAAACTAATTTTTTGCATGGATGACTTTCATTGTAGAGCTTACGAAATAAACGGTTCATATCATCAATACAAATTTGAATAAAAACCCATAAAAAGAATACATAGAAATATAAAGAGATGATGTATGGAAGGAACTAGTCCCATCTTTTACTGTCCTTAACTCCGAACATCATATGCATCTCATCCACACTGTTAGCAGAATTCGAGTAATTAGGTAAAGGAAAGAGAAATTGTATCATTTGACACTAAATTACCAATTTTTAGAAAAGATCAACATAAATTTGTCAAAATTATGATATTAACTATATGTATTTTTTGATCGGAACCATGATCTTTTATTACTCATAGTGTAATTTATCATTTATTTTTGGGTTAATTACACCAAGATTCTTCAACTATTAGTATCATTTCACCCCCTCTTCTATGAACTCATATCTATTAATATTCCGTACAAATATAGTCTTTTTGGAGATGATCTGAAATAGGTGAAAGTAATATATATTTATAATTAAGAGAGTCAAAATGTACAAATTTATAATTAAAATAGATAAAATGATATTTATTAATAATTAACTGGTTTTTCTGTATAATTAACCCTTTATTTTTTCTTTTACCAAACACAACTTCTAAGCTGAGCTTGTTGTTGGTGTGTGAGTGGGTGAGGTTTATGGAAGCCCAATCAAATTAAGAAGATAAGGATGATGTTGAGTGGGAAGGAAGAGTCCGGTTTAAAATCTCCACTAGAGGAGAAGTCGTTTTTTTCTTTGAACGAAAAACAAAAAAAAAATATATATATATATATAGTGATTTGGCATATATAGTGACATTTACCCCTTTATATTGAAATTTAAAAAATATCATAAAAAAATTGAGAATTGATAATTGGTATGTGGCATGGTTATATGTTGGCTCATGAGCACAACATAAATTTTTTCACTTACGGTCCGTTGATTTTGATGAAAATTATTTTTTTATATGTTTTTTTATTGAAGTTATTTTTCATTGAAAATGTATTTTTTATTTGGTTGTAATTTTGATGTAGTAGTGGTTTGTGGTGGTGGTGGTAAGCTGGTTGAGGTGGTGATGGCGGTAATAATAGTAATAGTAAAACTAGTGTGACAATGTTAATAGGATTTGTATATAAAAGACATATACGATTATTCTCAATTTGAATGAAAAAAATAAAAAAAAAAAAAAAAAAAAAAAAAAAAATAAAAAATTATAAATAAAAAAAATAAATAATAGAGTTGCTTATATAGAAGTGTGAAAGATCACCTTTCTGTATAAAAGTGTGCATTGTTCATTTTTTGTATGGAAGGGTGAAATTCAAGAGTTCAACCCCGCACTGTTTAAAAAAAAAAAAACCTTCACTGTTCCACACTTTCACATTCAAGCACAAAATGTGAAAATTTTCAATTGGCATGAAGTGTGAAATTTCATGGTTTCTACGTTGGGAAACGTGTGTGATTTTATGCAAGTAGATATTGTTGACAAATGTGATAGCAAGGAAAAAAAGAAGATGAAATTTTACAAAATTAGAAGTGAGAAATTCTTTGATTTCAACGTAAAGAATCAAAATCTCCTATTTGAGTTCTCTCTTTGACTCTCTACTTGCTAGGTCATTGGACTTATTTTTGGGCCCAATTTTAATGATTTGAACTATTCACATTTTAAAATTTGTTGAGTATATCATATCTGTAAAAAATCAAATTGATCGGATATCAAACAGTATGTGTTTTGAAAAACTGTTTATTAATTTTTTTTTTTAAAAGCCCAATAACCTAGCAAGTAAGGAGTCAATGAGAGAGATCAAAGAGAAGATGTTGATTCAATAATAACTGGCCACATACAAAACAAAATTAAAAATTTTGAATTTCACAAATTTTGAGTATGATATTCAGATTTTGAAAAATAATCTCTTTTATACTTATTTTTTTTTAAATACTTTCCCGTAAATTTTTTATATTAACTAGTGTCCTAAAGACATTTATTATCATTTGTCCATTTTAATTATCAATTTTTAACTTAAAAAGAAAGAATTAATTATCTAAAAGTTTTATTTACAAATGTTATAGTAGCTCAGGTCTTATCTAAGATTTTTTTAAACCAATAAGTCTTATTTAGTAAAACTGAGAATATTATCAATTTTTCTCAATTTTTAAAATGAAAAATATTATCAATTTTGCATAGTAATGTTCTAGATAATTATTTCACTAACTGATAAAAAAAAAAAAAACAAAGCATGAGATTTAAGGTTTTTGCCTTTCTACTTATTGGTTTGATTCAACTATCTAATAAAATTAGGAACATTATCAGTTTTTTTCAATTTTAAAACTAAGAACATTATCAGTTTTTTCATTTCATTTTTTTTTTTCCAGTTTTGCATATCAATGTTTCATATCATGCTCCTTTATAGATACAAATTTTCAGTTTTACACAAAAAATAATTCAGTTTTTTCAAAAAAAAAATACTTGCACATAATTTTTTTTTTTAGTTTTTTCAATTTGAAAGTTGATGTTTTAAAATTTTGAAAATCAAAATAAATGTCAAATCATCATATTTGTTTATAGATAATCATAAATGATGAATAATCATTATTTGAAAGATAATTCTGATTATTAAAAATTTAATAAGACTTAGGTCCAAAAAATCTTAGTTAGGACTTAGGGTCCGTTTGGGAAGATGGTTTGTGGCTATTTTAGCCACAACAAACAAAATATCACATCCAACCCATAATCATTACACTCTTCTCTCACAAAAAAGTCAAAAAAACCTTTCCAAACTAAATTTTTTAACCCAAGCTAAAATAACTAAAAAAGTCAAAAAATTAAAAAGCCAACCCACTTTCCACACCAACCGTTAATAAAATATAAATTTATAAATTAGCACTTATATGTAAGTACCCCTTAAAAAAATTATACTAAACCAGCCTTATATTTCGCGTACAAAATTAACATTACAAAAATATAAAAGGTTGAAGTGTTTTATTTATTTCTGTTTTGGAACAAAGTTTTTTATTATTAATATTTGGGTTTACTATACTTTATGTCACTAAACTATCGTCAAATTATCTATTTAATCCATAAATTATCGATTGTGTCTACTATATACCTAAAGTAAAACAATTGAATCTATTAAATCTCTTAAATATTTAATTCAAACTTATTTAGTCCCTAAAAGAATTAAAAAAATATAATATAAGTTCACAAATATTATAAATTAGTAAAAGACCCTATCTAATTAAAATTTTATTTCAAAAAATCTTAAATTTTTATTATGTTTTTCAAAAGTGGGCGTTAATTCATATATTGAATTTCCTTTATAAGGATTGGAGTAATTATCTATAGTATTTTTTTACCTATCTTCTACAATGGATACGTGCTTGCATTTTTCTAGTATTATATGTCAGATTTCATTATAATTTATAATTATTTGTTTTTAAGTTTTTCGCTAACTTCTTCTTTTTAATTATTTAATTCTACTTTTTTAGTATATTTAATATTCATATAATTTATTGGCAAGAATGAAAAATCATACTCTAATATTAATTTAAACACACAATGAAATAATATACCTTTTAAATACAAAATAAAAATTTAAAAGATTTTTTCTAATAAAATCTTAATTGGGGAGGTGCCTTTTACTAATTTATATATTTTATTTTTGCAATCTTTTTAGGGACTAAATATATTTGAAATATTTTAGAAATTTAGGTCTGTTTGGTTTAGTTTTAGAATTATGATTTGAGTGTAGAGTTATATTTTGAGTTTTGAGTTTTTGAATCATGATTTGAAAAGAGAAAATTTATTTGGTTATAAGTTTTTTTAATTAATTTTGAGATGGTTTGTAATTTATATATATATATATATATATATTTGATTGATTGATGTATAAAATGTGAGAATGTAAGAGGAGAGAGGAGAGAGAAAACATATTGATTAATAATAATAATAATAAAAAAAAGAGTTAATCAAGGTTGTGCTCCTCCAAATGTCGTCGCTTTACTCCCTGAAAACATAAACGTGAGCTATCCGGCGGGTGTATGCCGGATACCTCTCCGATGCCTAAGTCAGCAAAATAGACAAATAGACAAAAGCTCTATGTATTCGAGAATCAAAGTTGTGATACCTGTACATAGATCCAGCTATGAGTTTTTATAGATTCCGTGTGGTGCAATCCTAGTAGGACTCTTTCTCTCCAAAGTAGAATCCTCCTAGGAATTTGAAAGGTAATGCTTATCTTTCAACACCCCCCTTGCTGCCTCACCAAGTGAGATGGTCTTATCACGGCAGCATCACCAAACAACCGAGCTACCACTTAATCCCTCAGGGACTCAGCTCGGTGTGTCAACAAACGACATTTAACTTGGTCATTGTCCAACTTTATCACGGATCTAGACACTATGACCGAGTTGATTACTACCACTCCGGCCGAGGTAACTCCTTTACTTAGACCGAGCTAACAGAAGCGAGGTCCAATTACTGAGTCCTTTTTACTGCGGCCCATAGATCGGTCTATTATAATAATTGGGCCTAGCTCGGCCCTAATCGCATATAAAAACTCCCTCTCAATTGCCCCTTAATTCCATCTGCAATACATGATTTGGGATTTATTCTTCTCTAGCCGACCTAGAAACATTCAAACCAACCGAGCTCACTCTCCACCGGGCTACCGATGAGGCCAGTCCATAAACGTCTTTTCAAGTGCTCTGCATGTCTGAATCATTTTCTATTCTTTTGGACACGTGGCAAGATCTCATTAGTTAAGTATAGCTGTCACAGCCGTCTTCATATTCCGCGAATTTCGAACAGTCCTGTCCATTTCGTGTGCTTTATACAAAAGAACCCTCATTTTGAAAAACACTCCCACTGTTCATCTTCTTTCCTTTGTCCTCTAAGAACCTGTGCATTCGAAGCTCCATACTCACGCCTTTATCTTCGTTGACTACTGTTTCTTCACGACTTCATACTCATAAGTTTACTACTACCTCTTTATGCTGTTCTTTTTTAACTATTTCTTCATTTTTGATATTCAATCCCCACATACATGTGTTTATATACACTAGATATCCACCAAAGTACTGTGTAAATGCTATAAACCCCAAACCTTAGGCTTAAGCTCAAGAACACACCGTTTGGTTTCAGAAAACATGAAGTTGAATATAGAATCGTGCTGTAACTGAGCTAAATACTTCTTTAGGCAACTTTAAGCTTAAACACAACCGAGCCGAAAGCTTAGTCAATAAGATGTATATCCATCATCAACCGGGCTAGGGGTCTTAGACTGGCCCTTATTTTCGACCAAACTAAGAAAGTGGACATAACCTTGTATACTAACCTCTAACCGAGCTAAAGGCCTTGTGTTGGCCTTTCTGTACTACCGAACTGAGAACTCCCTGTCTTTCAGACGAACCGAGCTAAGCCTTCTCAATTCTTCTGTAAATTAACTATTTACATAGTCCGGTCCAGTTGTCCGAGTATATAACACTTCTTATTTCCACTTTGCAGACTTGTCTAGGTTGGCCAGGCACGCCTTTGCACCTTGCCCCTAGGCAGCTTTGCTCAATCGAGCCAACCAAAGCCTCAGAAGCACCGAGCTAGGCTTATTTTATTCACGACCTTAAGTTAACTATGGGTAAATACTGATTTTTAGTAGACTCTCCTAGGGCCATAGCTGAGTTCCGAAAGGACTACCAGATTCCAGATGACGTCTATCTTTCCCTAGCCGAGCTAGAAACCACACCCTGGGGCAAACCGAGCTTCGTTCCATTCACCGTGATATCGATTGTCGAAGCTGGCCTTCGGTTTCCCGTTCATCCTTTTCTTTGCGAATTCCTTAGGCAGACAAGACTCTGCTCCACCCAACTTTTCATAAATTCATATAGAATAATAAATGGCATCGCCGAACTAAACCGTCGGTTTGGCCTTAACCTCAGTTTGGCCGAGCTATTCCATCAATACTCACTCGGCCAAAATGAGGACGACTGGCTATATTATTTAAGAATAAGAAGACGCCCAGAGAAAATAATTAAAAATACACCGGACAAAGACGTGAATGATGACGACTTCTTCTAGGTTTCTGGCAACTTTGAAGACTAGGAAGCCCAGATACTGGGCTACAGTATAAACTGGAATAAATGAATAGCCGGTATGAATACCTCGGCTTAGTTTGTCTGTTTTTTGCTCTTGCTGTTTATGAGTTTTACACCGTGCTAACCATTGCCTTTCTCCTTATGCAGACTTGAACCAGCTAAAGTCACAATACCAATACCGCAACTTAGACGCTCTACGCGCCGCGCTTCAATACTGTGATCGAGGTTGGGCCGAGCTACTTAACTTCGAATCGACCTACAGATATAGCGGAAGGAGGAAGACCAGGGTGACAGACTTTCTCCTTAAGCTGTCACCTGAACCAAATCCCACACTTCCTCAAATCAGGCTGATCCCGCTGACAGAGGAACAAGAAATGGCAAAGAAAAGAGCCGTACGAGCGCTCATCACCAAGCAAACCACTAGTGGAGCTCAAGGCGAGATAGAGCCAACTGGCTAGTCACGTGATACCGTAGTGGCCCTTCCAACTACAAGGCCCTCTACATCTCAGTCGAGCAAATGTGCACGAACCGCTTCAGCCGAGCCGCAACGCCTGGTTAATGAGGATATTGTACTTCTAGACACCTCAATGTCGAGCCTCGAGCCCGTGCACTCCAACTGAGCCAGCCTTTCAGAGTGGGCTTCGAAAATAACTTACAAGAACTGCGTTATCTCGGACGCCGACTTAGTAGTCAGAGAAAAAGCCACTGCTTTGCCTTCAATCATCGAAAGCGTGCCTGCTACCTACATTAATGGAGCATCACGATCATCATCCCGAAGACAAGGCCATCATCCCGGCAACAAAAAAAAGAGCTCTCTTCTCTTTCTCTTTTTTTTCTTTTTCATTTTTTGTTGTACTTTTCATTTAATTTTTCTCTTCTTTTTTCTTCTTCTTTAGAAAGAAACGCGAATCACTGCGCGCGTGCTTAGAGTCATTAGAGTAAAGACGCGTAGACGTGACAGACGCAATACATAAAAAAAAATAAAAAATGGAAAATGAAAAATGCAAATGGCAAGATTTGAGAAGCTTGACCTTGCCCGCCCGGTCCTCGAGATAAACAGAAGGCTTTGGCCGAGCAGAAAGAACGCTATCTGCGCGAGCTGGCCAAGCTTGAGAAGAAAAAGGATGCAGAAATTGTCGAGCTACAGAAGAAGATAGAAGATGTAAAAGATCGTGGTTATAAGGAAGAGGAAGCCACTTATATTCTGCAGTGTGAAGCTTCAAAGGACATATTTTTTAAATATGGATGGAAGGCGGTTGTTTTGAAGTTCAGCTAGGGGCAAGAAAACCGAAGTCTTCCAAAATCCTGCCTCTCACTTCATCCCTAGTTACATGGCGGACTACGCTAATGCCATCCAGCAAAAGCTGCTCCAAGAGGGGGAGGAAGAGGAAGGATCCCCAGAGCCAAACAACGCCTCACCAGTCACCACTGAGCACGGTCTTCAAACTGCTTGATTACGTCTCGATTTCGCTAAATTTTGAATTTATTGACCGAGAATCGAACTAACTAAATCAATCGATCTGATGATTGGAATGAGAATGAATCAATTGACTAAGTATATCTATCAGATTTCTTTCTGCTCTTTTTGACTTATGTGTTTATCTGTCTTTTTGTTTATGTTTAAAATAATGTAAGGCCCTATTTTGCCGGCCAAAAATCCATTGATTGTGATGTTCAGAGAAACACTTGGACTTATTTACCAAACTAGCCTTTGTAGCCCCCACCTCCTCAAACTTTGAATTGATTATTACATAATGCGATTGAAACATTAGCCTTTGTGTTGCCTCAAAAAAATTTAGAAGAGAGTTTAGAGAGAGAATTGTTTGTTGATGATCTAGCTTGAAAACTTGAAGAATTGAGAGTTTTTTTTGTATAATGGAGCTCCCATGCATGTTGCATTCTCTATGTTCATGAAAAAAATGGGTTTGAAAAATGGTTTTACTTGACTCTCTTGGGGGCTAAACTGTTTTCGAATTTTTGGGCCCAAGAATTAGTGTTTTTTGAAAAAAAGAATGCTTGGTTTGAGCTTAGAAAAAAAAAAAAAAAAATTTGCTTTCTTTCTTTGAGGAAGGATTCTTCTCCGACTTCGAACCCTTTTTTTTTTAAAAAGAAGGACGCCGAGCGGATTGAGTGAAATTCGAAAATTTCAATTTTCGTTTTTTTTTTTTTTTGATTTCGGTTCTCGTTCGTCAAATTTTTTTTTTGATTTTCGCTTTGAAGCGCTTGGAAGCTTCGAAGGCTTAAGGAAGGGTTTTTCGTTTTTTTTTTTTTTTTTTTTTTTTTTTTTTTTTTATTTTTGCATTTGCATCCCATTTTCCTATTTCTCATTCTAGTTTAAGGCATCTTAATAAGGAGGATATAGAATGGACACAACACACACAAATTATTAGGGAATAAGTAATAATATTTCTAACTGTTAGTGTAGCTGTGTGTTTGTGCCAGTGTAGGGTAGCTTGGGGGTGACTAGGTGGAACCGCTCATAGCATGTATCAAACTCTGTGAACAACAACGATAAAAAAATATATGTTCATGATGAATTTTGAACAAACTTGATCATTAATAATTAGGCTAATTTTGATTATTGAATTTGAAAAAGACACTCGGGTAAAGCCACTGGTGCCAAACACGGTTGATGATGCGAATGTGACCGACTTTCCTGCTGAAACCGGGTTACCGAGTGGTGAAGTTCGTGTTGACCTTGATGCAAATTTGGATGACCTCTTTGCTTGACCTAGTGCTTTTTTTTTGTACTTTTGTAAGAATTTGTAACCGGGCTCAAGTCCCTCCTTTTGTAGTGGATATTCTTCATCTGGAATGAAATCTGTAATTTTCCCATTCTTTTTGTTTGGTTCACTCCATACTTGTATTTATTTTTCAACTCTAATTTACATGAAGTTTGGTTTCTAAGTTTTAACATTTTCATGGCCGAGATATATATTTCGGTCCACGAGCATTGTGATCTATTTACTTTGTGTTGGCCATAACAGCCAACTTTCTCTAGCCTTGATCCTTTATCTCGGCTCGGCTGAGGTGAGATAAATGTTAGTTATTCTTGCTAACCCCTTCAGCCTAGATCCTTATCTCGGCTGAAGAGAGATAAATGTTGGTTATTCCTGCTAACCTCTTCAGCCTAGATCCTTATCTCAGCTGAAGAGAGATAAATGTTGGTTATTCCTGCCAACCTCTTCAGCCTAGATCCTTATCTCGGCTGAAGAGAGATCAATGTTGGTTATTCTTGCCAACCTCTTTAGCCTAGATCCTAATCTCGGTTGAAGAGAGCTCAATGTTGGTTATTCAGGCCAACGTTCTTCAGCCTAGATTCTTATCTTGGCTAAAGAGAGCTAACTTGTTTGGTTATTCCTGCCAAACTTTCTGATTGCCCCTTGCTGGCAATGACTGAGAACACTTTTACAGTAGAAAGACTTATGCTGAAAACTACTTGTTTTATTTGAAAAAGGGAAAAAATTACAGATATTCTAAGAGAAAGTTAAAAATAAAATAACTTGAGATTGACAGTGTTCCATGGCTTGGGAATAGCCTTCCTGTCTCCATCTTCCAAGTAATAAGCCCCTTTTCTTGCTAAACCAACCACTTTGTATGATCTTTCCCAGTTAGGTCCCAACTTGCCATCTCCGGGTACCAAAGTGTTGCCCATTACTTTGCGTAATATCTAATCCCCAATCTTGAATTGCCTTGGATGCACCGTTTTGTTATATTTTCTAGATAACTCCTGCTGGTATGAAGCAATGTGAACTAGAGCTCTTTTCTTTCTCTCTTCTGCAAGGTCGAGTTCCAAGGCTTCTCCATTCAAGTCTAGGCCAAAATTTTCACTTTTAATAGTGGGGAGGCCTACTTCTAGTGGGATTACTGCCTCTATGCCATAAGCCAAGGAAAAAGACGTTTCTCTAGTTGATCGCCGAGATGTGGTACGATAAACTCATAAAACATGAGGAAGCTCCTCCGCCCACTTGCTTTTAGCTCGCTCCAACCTTTTCTTTAAACCATCTAAGACGACTTTGTTTGAAGCTTCTGCTTGGCCATTCGCTTGAGGATATGCTGGTGTAGAGTTGTAGAATTCTATCTTGTATTCCTCGCAAAAGCCCCTAAAGATTTTGCCGTCGAACTGAGTGCCATTGTCGGATATTAGAGCATTGGGTATGCCGAATCGGGTTATGACATTCTGCCAGACGAACTTCTTTACATCTTTCTCTTTTATTGACGCGAGTGCTTCAGCCTCTACCCACTTTGTGAAGTAGTCTGTTAGTGTATCTGATGTGTGAACTTCTGACATTTCTCGCACCTTTTGACATACTTCTCAAAATCTGCTTGCATGTATGGCCACCAATATCCTTGTGAGATTGCTCTGTACACTAATGATTTTCCCTCTTAGTGGCTTCCGCATACGCCTTCATATATCTCGAACAAAAACACCTCAACTTTGCTAGGGTAGACACATTTCAAGTAAGGTCTTGTGAAGGATTTTTTATATAATGCCAATGATGGACAGAACCAGAATCGCTGTGACTTTGCTCTTATTTTGTTGGTCTTTTTCTTCTCTTTAGGTAAGATACTGTCTTTTAAGAATACTATAATGGGATCCATCAATGAAGGGCCTAGTTCAGCGCAACATACCTCAGTTACTTCGGGTTCTTTAATACTTGGTCTGGGTAAGAAGTCGATCAGTAATGGATATGGGATAGATGTGTCTGCCATTGAAGCAAAACCTGCCAGTTCGTCTGCTCTACTGTTTTCTTCTGGGCCGATCTGTTCTATTCATACTACTTCGAACTTCATGATCTCCTTCTTGACCAAGTCTTGGTATTTGGCCATCCTCTCATCTTTTGCCTTGTAGTCGTTTGAAATTTGATTTACTACTAGCTGGGAGTCACTGTAAACCATTAGCTCGGTGCCCTTCATAAAAACTGCTGATTTTAGGCCTGCTAAAAGTGCTTCATACTTCGCTTCATTGTTTGATGCTGGGAAGCCAAGGTTGATTGCTTGTTCCACTATTAGGCCATCTGGTGAGATGAGGACTATACCTAGTCCTGCACCGTGCCTATTGGATGCTTCATCCACGAAGAGCTTCTACATCTCTCCGACGAATCGTTTCCAGCAAGTAGAGGGGTCGGATGATGTCTTGGGGTCATGTGTGTTATTGATGTTTTCTTCCAAGTCCATGCTTGCTATTGGGGTTTGCTTTTCATTATCTGACTGCCCCAAGTTGTTACTTGTTGATGAGTCCTTCCTGGGAACAGCATGGTTTGCCCGTTCCTTGCTGCCTTCAAATCTGTAAGGCTTGGAGTGTAGTTGAGCATCTTGTTTTGGGGGCTGCGTAGTTCCTGCGGCACTTTTCATTCCCATTTCGGTTGTATCGGTCAAGTCAACTGGGCAGATGTGATGACTTCCTAGTGTGAACTCAGCCACAAAGTCTGCTAAAGCCTGGGCTTTTATTGCTATTCTGGGTTGAAACTTGATATCGAATTGTCCTAGCTCGACTGCCCATTTCAAGATTCGTCCAGAAAAGTCTGTCCTCTCAAATAAGGCCTTTAATGGGAAAGTTGTTAGAACAATTATGGTGTGGGCATGGAAATAATGCGATAACTTTCTTGAGGCTATCATCAAAGCTAAGGCTAACTTTTCCAATGGTAGGTACCTTGTTTCAGCGTCCAGCAAGGTTTTGCTAACATAGAAGATAGGCAGGTGTTGGATTCCTTCCGCTCTGACCAACACTACGCTGACTGCATGTTGTGAAACCGCTAAGTACAAAAAGAACTCTTCTCCAGGCACTGGGGTTACTAATAAGGGTGGAGAAGACATATACTCTTTCAGGCTTTCTAGGGCCCGGTCGCATTCTTTATCCCACTCAAACTTGGCCTTTAATGCTTGGAAGAATGACTGACATCTATCTGACGACCGATTTATGAACCGGTTGAGCACGGCTGCTAGGCCAGTAAGATGCTGTACTTCTTTAACTGTGTTGGGCCTCTCAAGATCCTGGATTGCTTTGATCTGAGAGGGGTCTGCTTCTATACCTCGGTTGGTCACCAGAAAACCTAGGAATTTGCCTGATCCAATGCTGAATGCATACTTGGATGCATTTAGACGCAACTTGTTCTTCTTCAGAATTTGAAAAATTTCATCTAGGTCCCTGAGATGGTCCTTCTCATCCTTGCTTTTGACCACAATGTCATTTATGTAAGCCTCCATTATTCTGCCTAACAATGGTTCAAATATTTTGGTGACCATCCGTTGGAATGTAGCTCCAGCGTTCTTTAGGCCAAAGGGCATAACCTTGTAACAATATAATCCTCTAGGTGTTGTAAATGAAGTGACCTTTTGATCTGGTATGTACATAGCGATCTGATGGTAACCTCTATATATATCAAGGAAGCTAAGTCGATTGTGTCCTACCGTTAGGCCTACCAGTTGGTCTATCCGTGGTAGAGAAAAGCTGTCCTTTGGGTATGCCTTGTTGACTGTTTTGTAGTCTACACAAACCCGTTGTTTTCCGTTCTTCTTTGGCACTATAACAGTATTGGAGATCCACCCGGGATAGTGCACTTCTCTGATGGCTCCTGCCTCTAGTAAGTTTTTCACTTCTTCTGCTACTATCTCTACGTGGTGGAGTGCTGATCTGTGAGTGCGTTGTATAATTGGTTTGGCAGTTGGGTGGACATTAAGTTGGTGGCAGATGATGTTTGGGTCAATGCCAGACATGTCGTATGGTGTCCAGGCAAATACTTCGATGTTAGAGGTTAAGAATTCCATGACCTCAATTCTCTCAGTACTGGACAAAGACGAGCCGAGCAAAAAAAACTTTTCTGGGTTCTTTTCATCTATCCTTACTTCTACCAAGTCTTCCACTGCCTTCTGTTCAGCTGCCTTGCCGACATCCGCAAAGAGTTCATTGCTCTCTGGCTCTTTTACCATCTGTACAAACCCTTTTGCAGCACGACTTCTATTTACTGTGATGAAACATTGCTTCGACATGATTTGGTCTCCTAAGACTTCTTCAATCACGCCGGTTTCGTTGGGAAATAATAATGCCTGATGGTAGGTTGATGCCACTGAGCGCATAGCATGCGGCCATGTCCTTCACAAGATTATGTTGTAAGTGGGGGGGACTTTCAATACCCAGAATTCCACCTGTTTTGTCATGATTCTTGCCTTGATTGGGAGGATTATCTTGCCTATTAGCCATTCTGGCATCAAGTTGAATCCGACAAGGGGAGATGTCACGGGTGCCAAGTCTTTGTCCTCCAATTTCAGCTGTTTGAAGGTCTCGTAGTACATTATTTTACATAAGCTTCCTTGGTCAATCAGAATCTGCTTGATGTCAAAATTTTTGACGCACAAAGTCACCACCAGTGCGTCATTGTGAGGGCAATGTAGCCTTTCTAGATCTTTATCTGAGAAGGATATGACGTTCGTAGCCTCTGTTATGCCCTTTTTGATGGTAGGTTGTGCACTTAATACCTCCCTCAAGTGTTCAGCCTTTTTGATCATCCCCCTGAGTTCACATACTCTTTAGGTTCGATGATCCCATGTATGACGTTAATCACGCCTTGGGGTCGACTGTCGTCTGGCATCCCGTTTGGTTTGTTATGGTCCTAAGAGGTTGGCTGTGTCCCTCCTTCTATGTACTGGTCTAGGTGCCCAACTGCCACTAACTCCTCCAAATGTTGCCTTAATGGCGTGTAATTTTCAGTGCGGTGCCCTTTGTCATCATAGAAGGTACACCAGGACCTCTCGTTATAGCCTTTTTGCGCTTCTCCCAACTTGGCTGGCCACCGGACGAAAGGTTTATTGCGTATCTCACTGAGAATCCGGTAGATAGGTTTATTGAATACTGTGGTAATGGTAGTGCGGACTCTAAGGTTCATTTTTTCTGGGTCCTTTCTGTTAGCTCGCCTACCGCGCCCATTCATGTTTGGTTATTCCACTGTGTTGACTTTCGCTATAGTCTTTTCATCTTGCATCGCTGTTGCGCCAGTTTTTGCTTTAGCACAGATGCCATCTTCCTCTACTCGGATATGTTGATGCACCCTCTCCATTAGGGCCTCCATCGTGACGGGTGGCATCATTGTTATTGAGTCCCTTAGTTTGTTTCCAACTGGTAAACCTCGTTTATATTGTGCAATGGCGAGATTGGTAGGACAATCTTCAATCTAGTTGAAGGTTTCCCAATAGCGACTGTTGTAAGACCTCAATGTTTCTTTTTCGCCCATGTCAATGGAGAGTAGCTAGTCGATCTCCATTGGCGTCTTGGTATTTGTTCTGAACCTGGTCACGAATGCTTCTGCCAACTGTGCCCATGAGGCTATGCTGCCTTCTAGCAGTCTTTCGAACCAGGTTAGACCTAGGTCGCCAAGGCTAGATGGAAACAGGATGCACATTAGGGCCTCATTCCACCGGTATACTGCCATAACCTGGCGAAAGTGGCTTAAGTGTATGTAGGGGTCTGTCTTCCCTTCATAGGTGGTGAATTTGGGCTGATGGAAGCCTGAAGGTAGTGTTGCGCTCTCAATTTCCAGAACAAATGGCGAGCTCTGTAACCTTGCTAATACCTTGTTTGTTGGTTCGTAAACAAGGCGCGGCATTAGCATCCCTACCTCGACACTACCATGCGTCCTAGGGGCCAACCGCGGTAGGGATGAAACTTTGCATGGGTCGCAAGCCCTGGTGTCCTCCTTCCATTGGGCCCTTTCCTCGAGTACTATCTGTAAGTCCGCTGATCTAGGCAACTCCGTGTGCCTAAATGTCGTCTGGTGTGTGTGCGAGAGGCGATAGTTGCTTTTCCCTGTATATGACCTTTCAGTCCTCATTCTCTCAGACCTGGAGTGACGAGTCCTGGAAGTCCTTGGCTGAGTATCGTATGTTCTAAGACTCTTATTTTTTGCTTGCGATGGTGTGGTATGTCTGCCACGATCTTTTGAGTGGCGAGGGGGCGTGTTGCCTTTGCACCCCTCTTCAGTCGCCACCCCTTTTCCTTTTATCTGGCGCTTCATTGTCTCTATGTTTGCTGCCATCCTCCTAATTAACTCATCTTGCTCCCTTACATGATTCTCCAGAACTTGAGGATCCAGCCTCTACTTCTGTCTTTCAGGACTTTGAGAGCGACGGGGGCTAGTGCCCCATCTCTCCCTCGCATCCCTCCGGGAGTTCCATCGCTGGGGTTCTAAATCCGCCATGGGTGGGATAAAAGGTAAACCTTCGTACCTCCTACCCCCCTCCGAGGTTTGCCCATCAACAGCAGATTGCGGCAAGTCTTTATTGTGTGCCATTACTTTCAACTAGAGAGGAAAACTTGATCAAGAGGTTTTGTTCTTTGCGATTTTCCCACAGACGGTGCCAATTATGCGAGCACGAAATAATCTTCTCGTATAATCCTGTTAATCAAGTTTGCGCTCCTCCAAACGTCGTCGTTTTAGTCCCTGAAAACACAAACGTAAGCTAGTCGGCGGGTGTGTGCCTGATACCTCTCCGATGCCTAAGTCAGCAAAATAGACAAATAGACAAATAGACAAAAGCTCTGTGTATTTGAGAATCAAAGTTGTGATACCTGTACATAGGTCCTGCTATGAGTTTTTATAGATTCCGTGTAGCACAATCCTAGTAGGACTCTTTCTCTCCAATGTAGAATCCTTCTAGGAATCAGAAAGGTAATGCTTATCTTTCTACACCCCCTCATTGCCTAACCAAGTGAAATGGCCTTATTGCGGCATCATCACCAAACAATCGAGCTACCACTTAATCCCTCAGGGACTCAGCTCGGTGTGTCAACAAGCGATGTTTAGCTCGGTCATTGTCCAACTTTATCACGGATCCAGACACTATGACCGAGCTGATTACTACCACTCCGGCCGAGGTAACTCCTTTGCTTAGACTGAGCTAACAAAAGCGAGGTCCAATTACTGAGTCCTTTCTACTGCGGCCCATAAATCGGTCTATTATAATAACTGGGCCTAGCTCGGCCCTAACCGCACATAAAAACTCCCTCTCAATTAATAATAATAATAATAAAAAAGAGTTTTGAAAGTAATTTTGAGTTGTATTTTAAAAATATATTTGGTTAACATGTGACATCTAAATCATAATTTAAAAACAGAGTTGAGTTTTGAAAAGTAAACTAAATGCCACCTTTATAGATTCAATCAATAGTTTAGGGACTAAATAGACTTTGATTTGTATACTTTAGGAATTAAATAGATTCAATCGAAATTTTAGGGATTAAATAGACAATTTGACGATAGTTTAGGGTTAAAAATTGTAATAAACCCTTAATATTTTAAAAACTGGAAAGGTATGGATGTAGACACTCCATTTTGACCGGCCTTAAGATTTGGGCGTTTCCTTTTGATTACCCGATAATGGCAATCAGAATGTGTTTCTGTTACGACCCAAACCCGCCCTTACAGGTTTAGCATCGTAACTGACCAGTAATTCTCTGATTACCGAAGGCCTCTAACTTGAATAATAAAATATAAGGGGCTGGTGGAAGCAAATATAAAAATATACATAGTCCATTGAACTGTGTAGACATATATGAGACAGAAATTTCAAACCTTTATATACATATACGTAACGTCATAATTACAGTAGTTTTACGTCACATTCATTACAAATATAGCCAAAAGGGGACTTAACCGAATATACAGATAAACGGAAAACTTGTTCATATTCTAGAAAGAAAACAAAATCTTAGATGTTCATAAAACATGACCACCTGACGTTCGGAACCTCCCTGGGAGGCACAAAGGCTGGCTGACAAACCAAAACTCCAAGTCATCAACTCTACGCCTGGTCATGTGCCTGGTCACCTATATACATAATATAAATAGGGTGAGTATGAGTGCAGTGAATTATAACAAGGTAAATGGTTAAATGAATGTTGTCCCATATCAGATTCTAAAAACAATAACAGATTCATATTCATATTCTTGTTCAATCATATACAGAAATCAGAGTTCATGCTTAATCATATATGGTGCGTCCATTAGTGCTAACAGATTAGATACATAGCATTAAGGGTCATCCTTGACTAGTTCCATAAAGAAGCCTCTGGTACTGAGAACAAATAACATGCTTAAGCCACAGTATTGTTACCCCCAGGTGAGGGCCATGAGACCACGGTATTATTATTCCCAGGCAAAGGCCATGTGCTAAGGATGCTACAAATACTTTTCAATATATGGACAATTATTTATTGATACAGAACATAACATTTCAGAAAACAAATCATTTCTTGCATATTATATCATATAAGGAAATACTTAAACGTGAATATAGCTTTACAAAGTTATTACTCACAGATGGTTCCAAAAGTAGACAGATATAGCAGACGAATCAGATAACTTGCGACACGTGACCGACACAAACATAATAGACACACACATTGAAACACACACTCGAATAGTACGTAACTTATTTCATTTCATTTTGGATAGTGTGGTTCTAAGTCATATCCTCTTTATTATGTCTTAATCATGGCCTAAGAATGCCTAGGATGCAATGAGGATGCCAAAATATTTTTGAAAATACTTAGTCAGATTTATTGAAAACAGGGTCCTCGCTCGAGCAGTCTGTAAACTCTGCAAAAGTACTGGTTATGTGAATTCTCCGCTTGACGGTCGCTCAACGGTTGCTCTAGCGTGAGACTGAGACCTTCACTTGAGCGCAACTCTTGTCGCATGAGCGGTTTGCAAAACTTGTAAACTTCTGGGAGTATGCATTTTACGCTCGAGCCAACTTTTTATCCCTCAAGCGGAGGTGCAAAACACAGAGTGGTCACTGGAGCGCAGGATCTATCGCTCGAGTGAAGAAACAGAATTCTGGAATTTTCAGATTTGCTTCCAAGCTTCAAAACTTGAATTCAATGGTTTAAAACACATCTTTTGGACCCAAAACTTGAGGAAAGACTTGTAAACTCATAGAACTTCATAATTTGAAAGTCATTTTGCAAAATCAAGTCCAAAAACAAGTGAATTCTTCCAAAGTAAACTTTAAACTTATGAAAACATAACATGCATGCAATGTTATGAGCTCTTTGCTTCAAAATCATGAACAAATGAAGTGATAAGTGCCAAATCATATTGAATTCTTAATATTATGCAAATATAGACTCATGCATGTATGAATTCTTGAGAACCAACTTCTAAATCTTAGTGTTTTGTGCATGCATGGTTGAATTCCTCCCATTTTCTTATTCCTTAGCTTAAATCATGTCTTTAATCCTATATTCTTTTGAATTCTTACATTTGGTGACTTAAATACAACATTAAGAGTTGGATTTCTTACCTAAACTCTCCAATTGGGCTCTTAATAATTAGTTCTTTGAATCTCCAGGCCAACTCCTCTAAATTCCTTATAATTCTCCTTCTTTAGCTTGAATTTCTCTTCCCTCAAGTTCTCTCTTTCCCTCTTACATTTTTTATGGACAAAGATGATGAAGGTGTGTATATTTGGAAGGTTCTTGAGTCAACTTTAGCCTTATATAGGCTTAATTAGTATTTACTAATGAAGAGTGATTAACACTAATTAATCTAGCCTAGTTTATTCAATTTATTCTAATTATTTGGTTCCAAATCGAATTTTAATTCAACCTACCATAAAATTTTAAAATTTTAAATAATACATAAATCAAGTCAATTTCTCAATTGGACGTCGATCAGGCCTTCAATTTGAAAAACAAAATAGAAATACAAACTAATATTCCTACCATGAACATCTATAAACACAAAGAATGCAACACACATGCAATTAATTCGGAATTTCACCTTAATTACTTATTAGGCATTCTTAATCATAGATTAATAGTTAATCACATGTCGGGGTTGTTATAGTTTCTCACACAATCCTCAAGAAGAGAGATGAAATTTGAGCTTTATTCCCAACCCTATTGGTCAAGTGTTTAAGCCCTGTCGGACACCCGGAGCGAAGTTGGATTGAACTAGAGCAAACCAGGCGTTTTCTTCTCTGACCAGTCGACCGCCCAGAGATAGATTCGCCCAAATTTTATGTTGGTTCGGATGGGACACTTCATAACCCATTTTTCTGACCCATTATGCATTGAATACATGTATACTCATCCTCTATTGCTTAGTGCTTAATCCATTGAAGGTAATGCTCCACTTTTGTCTTTTATTAGTTCCATTAGTGCTTTATTAGTGTTCCATTTGCGTCATTATCTTCATTAATGCTCTATTCTTGTCTTCCACCATTTCTCCACTTGCATTGCATATATGAATACACCAGATTGTTGAGAGGAGAAGAATGATAGATTGAGTAGAGAAGGCTAGAGATAGAGAAAAAGAGAGTTTAAGCTTTGAATTCAAGAGTTAGCCAAAATTAAATGTTAGTTATGAACTTCCATTTTCTTAAGCTATACACCATATCTCATCTCCTATTACAAAAGTCATCCAAGTCATGTTATTATAGTTAAATTCTAGAGTTTTGATCAAAGAGAAGGTGGTTTTTTCCAAGTTGAAGAACCAAGCTCTCATTTCCTACACTTGTCCGACACCACCGTTCTAGCTCACATTCTAAAATTTTGAATTGAGAGTTAAGGACGCAATTCATAACCTTGCGGTTGATCAAGAGGAAGTTTGGAAATCAAGAAGTTCAATATTTCTTTAGAATGTAATTTTTTAATTTTTTCATTTTCCTTACATTTTCTATCTTGTATTCATTTTCTTGCTTTCATTTCATATTGTTTTGTTGTAATCTAACCGAAAGTAATTAGTTTTCAATTATTCATTTTCTTTCACTTTTTATCCTATATTTGTTTTCTTATTTTAGTTTTACATTAGTTTTATTGTAATCTAACCAGGAGTGGTTAAGTTGAGCCGCCTATATATTCCTTATTTGTTCTTTTCTCGGTGTTGCAACAAGATAGGTTTTGCTAGGCCTAGTTGGCCGGCCGACCAGTTAACTTCTTTTGGATGGAACGGAGTAGTGTTCTGGTATTAAGCATACCAACTTTCGATAGTCTCCGAGGCGCTTGAAGTTATTGTTTTTATTTTCATTTGAGAGTTTTGTGAGATTTCATTTTTTTAAAAATATTTTCCTTCTCCATCTTTCATTCGGTTTGTAATTATTTATTCAAAGTGTTGTAATAATTTCCCGCCCCGCTTTTTTCTATCCCGTTCTTTACTTGCTTTCCTTATTTGTACATAAGCATCATATTTCGTTTTTAATCCTATCCATGCTTTTCATGCATCTTGATTTGACTAAGTATGTATTTATGAATTTAATCAATTCTTATGTGATTATGTGCGTTACCTCATGTTCTTGAGATGATTCACATGTCATATATTAGAAGCTGAATCTTTAGTTATATCTCATAAATGAATTGCATTAGGATTTTGTATATAAGGACATGGATATTTCACTAACTTTGTTTTGTAATTGTTCATGGGACGTTGGTAAACATGTAAGTTTTTATGCTTTAACATCCCATTTGTGTGTGTTTTTCTTACTATGTTTACCATTCTACCATTAGGCTATTTGCTTACTTGATATAACTGTATGAATGTCAGTGGATGGAGGTTGTGTCGCTTAATTTGGAATGATACTGATTTTTATGTTTGTAAACTCAATTTCTTTGAGTTGTATGACTTTAAAACTCTTTCAAACTATATGAAACCAAGTTGTTCCAAAGTAGGTGTAACGCCTTGTTATTTCATACATGAATCCATTGCAACCAATATAACAACACACCCCAAAGCCATCTTTTTCACTGAACTAAAAATTAAAATTTACAACTTTTCTATTTACATGTCTTTAAAACCTTGTATCCAACTCCAAGTTTTATAAACAAGATGACAATTACAATAGAAGAACCCCATGGGTGTACAAAACAACAACAAAATAAGTCTAACAGCCCTATTACAAAACTCTAAGTCTTTACAGCAAAATATTCTCAGCTGTTAATCCCAAAACCGCTTACTTTAGGTCATTACTGTAGTTGTACAACATTATTTCCTGAAAAATAGAATAGGGATGAGCTATATGCCCAGTAGGAATATATTTAACCAAGTACTTAATCATTTGAATAAATTTATGGCACCCTTGAGACAAAACATAATGAGTTATGAACACATGTAATCTTCATTAATTATGTAAATACATAACGATTAAGCATGGACCATTACATTTCACACCTTTACAACACAATAATTAAACAATCACATCAATGGAAAACAAACTATGAGTCCTATGTAAGAGTCTAACACAACTTGCTTTAGTTTCAAAAACAATCCTCCACATTTACCGGCTATTATACGGCAAGAAGTGGGCATCCAAGAAAACTATCCGTTTTTCCACTTTCCCCGGCTATTATACGGCAGGACTGTGTGGACACCTAAAAACATTTTTCCCACATTAGTCCAGCGGTAAGCCTAGATAGGGTATTTGGGCACCTTTTAAACTCCTTGTGCGGGTACTAACACAACACCATATTTTTCAAAACTGACTCTTACCCGGACTCATGCACAATTAACAATTCCATCACATTTTAATTCCATCAACAAACATCCATTATCACAATAGATGAAACACCACATAATATTCAAAGAATAATAACATTCAAGTCACAATTACTATATCAACATCCACATCTTTCATCTTTTGATTGTTCATAATATTCCATGAATCAAAGGAAATTCCACTCAATTTAGTGTTTTCTACTCAAATTGAAAAGTTAGGGTTTTTACCAAATTTAGGGGTTTTTCTCCTCCATCATAGATATAGGTTCTAACAACATATATATATGTTTTTAAAAAAAAAGTTAAGAAATTTCGAGCAAAAGTCAAGCAAAATGATTTATTTATGTAAAACATGGGTTTAATCCAACAAGATCCTCAAATTAGCTTATAAGTCATAACAATACCATGAAATCTCTTCAAAATAAAGAAATACTAGGATAAAAGTATCCCTACCTCAAAGAAATGAAAAGAAAACTCGGAGAAACCCATAGTAGATGAAATCTCAAAGTCCTTGGATCAAAAGAAAGCCCTTGACGTGCTCTACAACCTTTCCCAAGGAACCTAGGCGAGAAGATGCTTCTAGATGAGTAGATTTGGCGATCTAAGTGGGAGAAAGTTGGGTTTAGAGAGAGAGGAGACAGGCTCACGGTTTGAGAGGAAAGAAGAGGAGGAAATCATGAGAGAGAAGAGTGTTGGGTCTATTTATAGTAGTAGAAAAGTTGCCTTAAGGTCATTGCAAATAATAAGTCCAAAACCCCCAAAATTAGGGTTTATTTAGACCCAAAAATTCTGGAAATAACACACAGGAGTCGACCTTTAGGACTGAGGTGTTGACCCTTAAGAAGAAAAGCTGGAAGATTAATGTTTTCTCCAGCCAAGGGTTGACCCTTGGAACTCAGGTGTCGACCCTTTATTTCAGAATGTGACCCAGGACAAAACAGCAAGGGAAGGGTCGACCCTTGGAACTCGGGTGTCGACCCCAGAGAAAACTAGTAGAGGCACTAAGAATTCAAACAGGTATAACTCTCTTGTTCGAACTCCGTTTTAGGTCATTCTTATGTCCAAATCAAAGCCTCGGAAACAAGCTTTCCAATGGTTTCAGCCTCATATTCAAGTCAAAAACGAAAACTCAAATTTGGGACTTTTGATCTAATCTTGCCTAAATACCTTGTTAAGGCTTCAATCAAGGTTCAAAACATTCCCCAAGGATCCTCAATTATAATATTTAGAGTTCACTTGCCAACCCATCAATGTCAAGAGTCTGACAACCATACATGTTTTAAGGTGACAGGTACTAGTTTACACCAATCTAATATGAATTAGAATCCGAGTCATTACAGTAGGTGGTATAGTCTATATTTGTGTGCTTCACATAGTAAATTATAAGAGTTATTTAATAACCAAAATATGAACATACAAAGTTAATAAAACTCATATTATGGTTTAGTAGAGGCCAATTTTTTGATCGGGTAAATGGGGGTGCTTAATTAATGACATTCCCCTCTCATTCCTAAGATTTCGAGCCAAACATCCTTGGTTACGATGAACAGTGCCAGTGGCTTTGGCACAAGTCACGGGTCTTCTAATTTTCTCAAAAATATTAGGTGGCAACTCTAAGATCTGGTGATGTAGTCCATTTTTGGCAAAGATTTTGTATTAAAATGGATTTTTCATAAAAGTTGTCAAATCTGGACTTTCATCTATGTTTTACATTGGACTCGTGAGACTAAATCAAAGAAGTCGAGAGTCCGAACTGTTTAATATGCACAGGTACCCCTGGACATGTTACAATGGTGAAATTCTAATTTTTAAAAGGAGATTCGATGTGTGAGTCCAAAGTTGAATTTTGTTTAGACAAAGGTCGCGCACTGAAATATATTATCCATAAGGATATGCTTATACAAAATGACCAAAATACCCTAGTATATATATGTATATTGGATACATTCCACAAATCCTCATTTTCAAATCTTTGTTTCTCTCTGTTATCTATCTATCTCTTTCTCTCTCTCTCTCTCTTCCTTTTTATCTGTTGCTCCCTAGCCGACAATTCGCTGTCATTTCTAGATTCGAGACCACGTAGACTGCCGCTTTCTCACTGCCGCCATCTAACCACCACCAGTGCCACCGATCGTAGATCTAACTAGATCTGTCACCAAGGACTTCTAGTGGTTCTTGCTCGGCACCACTTCTTGTGACAGAAATGCTCTGAGGGACTGCAAGTGTGGGACTCGCATGAAGGTCTTGTACTTCTAGTAGATATCCATCAGCAAGAAGAGGCTCTGATGTATATATATGTATTAAATTACTTTATTTATTTATTTATTATTTGTTGGTTCCAGAGTATATATATATTCGTTGGTTTCAGTAGATATCTATCAGTAGAAAAGTTTTGTATTTATTTATTGTTTCTTATTATATATATGTTTATATTAAAAACATGATTGCTCTGCAACACTTATATATATATCAGAATTTTTTAAAATTTTTTTATTATAAATAAATAGTTTTGATTTGATAAATATTTGATTTTGAAATTTGTTTTTGTTTGATTATGAAATTTGTGAAGTTGATCAGTTTGTATTTGTATTGTGTTTGTGTTTGTGTTTGATTTAAACAGATAAAAAAATGAGTTGATATGTTGAATGAGGTGAGATGTGCATTTTCATCTATAGATTTGTATTTTCATCTGTATATTCAACTGCAGATAAGAAATTTTGAAACGTTCCTCCCTTTTTTCTTTTTTCTTTTTTTTCCCTCTTTTTCTTCTTGGCTCAAGTTTTTTTTTCTTGGCTCAGATCTATTGTTGTAGTTGTTGATGATGTTGAAATTTTAAACAGGTAAGTTAAAATTTTAAACAAATAAAATATTTGAACATATACATGTAGGTGGTGGTGGTGGTGGGAGGAGGAAGTGAGAGTTGTTTCAATAGATAAAACAAAAATAGTAAGATTTTTCAATGGATAGAGAGAGAAAAGTGAGGTGGAGAGAGAAATACATAGAAAAAAAGAGTTTGAAAATAGTGTGAATTTGAACAGATAGAAAAAAAAATATAAAAATTCAGCAAATAAAAAAAATCAATAGATATGTTAAAAAAATTTGAACAGATAGATATAAATTTGAACAGATAGTCAAAAAAAGTCAACAGATGAATTAAGAAGTAAAATTGAAAATAAAATGTCCTTCAAAATAAATAAAAGGGACATTTACACAGAAGTCTTAATTGATGAACTTATACTCCATTAAGTTCTAACTAAAATTTTTTTAGACTTTCTAGTCCCATTAAATTTTTCGTAGGCGGAATTGCTATTTAAATAATGATTGTTCATCTTTTACGATTATTTATAAAGAAACATGATAATTTGATATTTATTTTGATTTTCAAAACTTTAAAACATCAACTTTGAAATTGAAAAAATTGCAAAAGAAATTATGTTTAAAAAATATATACTTTTTTTTTTGAAAAAATTGAATTATTTTTTTGTGTAAAATTTAAAATTTTGTGTCTATAAAGGAGTATGACGATGGAACATTGATGTGCAAAAAAAAAAATTTAAATGAAAAAAATTAATAATGTTCTCAGTTTTAAAATTGAAAAAACTGATAATATTCTCAGTTTTATTGAATAGTTGAATCAAAACAATAAGTAGAAGGGTAAAAACGTTTAATCTCATGCTCTATTTTTTTTCATCAGTTAGTGAAACAATTATTTGAAATATTACTATGCAAAATTGATAATGTCTTAGTTTTAAAAATTAGAAAAAATTAATAATATTTTTAATTTTACTAAATAAGACTTATTAGTTCAAAAAATCTTAGATAAAACATGAGCCACTAGAACATTTACAAATCAGACTCTTAGATAATTAACTCAGAACAAAGAATTTTTCATCAAATTATTTCACAAATAATAAACCTCCACAAAGAAAAAAAATACCTTATATCTTCCTTACATTGAATTTATTATCAATTTACTCTATAAAATTGGAAAAGTGGATGATATTTGCAGATTTGGGCCGGGCGTTTTTAAAACCATGACAGCGTCCTAAAGCCCTCTTCCATCTCCGCCAAGTCTGCCATGGTTCAACTGGGTTTCACTCATAGAGCTGTCGAACAAATATCTTCCAAGGTCTCTCTCTCTCTCTCTCTCTCTGTCTGTCTGTCTCTCTCTTCGTCTGTACTCTTTATTTTAGATTTACTCCGATTTCGTCGCTTCTCTTTCTCTTTACTTTTCGTTTTGCTGTTCAGAAATGCAAAGAAAAGCAATGTCTTTTTGTCATTTGAATTTTGATTGTTGTTCTATTTTGTACATAATTCAAAACCCTGAAACCCAATTAGCCCAATTGTTCTGTAAGTTCTAGTTTTGTGGCGAAAGAGACTAACCAAAAACTCGTTGAAAGTTTTAATTTTTTTATTTTTTTAAAAAACTTTCTTGTTCGCCAGTTGTTCGACAAAATGCCTCAGTCAAGAAAGAATTGTTTTTTGTTAATTGAAAAGAATGGCCACTCATAGTAATTCAGACAAGCTCTTAAAATCGAAGATAAATGGGAAATGCATGAAAGGTTCGGCCTTATGGTTCACTATTCTATGCTAGTTATCTCCATACATTAGTGTGATAGAAAGTTTGTCTATCCTATTGAGCTGTTTACTTCTTTCGTGCGTTGCTGATGGTGGTTTATGATTTTTTGATGATTTTTTTATTGTAAATAATAGACAGTTGGATTGGAAATAGGAACTGGATTGGAACATTTAACTTATGTAGATCTAGTTGATATTTTTGGAAGTGGGTCAACGTGATTGAGCTCTTTCAGTTACATTCTTTTGGATTATATACTCCAGTGATTGTAATTGAAGCACGGATACCTCTCCAGAGGTGATGTATATGTGTCCGACACTTTCCAGACACAGACACTAGAGAGAGTTGGACATGCTGAGGATACACCGAGGACCATTTTTTTTCAAAGCATACCTGAAGTTGATAAATTTAATAAAATTAAATATTTGACATAAAATAAATATTAAATATTTAAAAATATAACATATAACATATAAATATATAAAATTATATGTTTTGCACGTATTCTTAACATTTCGTGTCTTGTATTTTTTGAAAATTTGCATGTCCGTATCCATGTCAATGCTGCTAGATTATAGCAAATCATTTAGAAGTATCTACTGGTATTTTACTTTTTGATGATGAATTTTTTTTCTTCTTTTTAATAGTAACTTTAAGTTTGCTTGCATACACAAATGCACAACCTTAATCCGATATTTCTAGTTGCACGCAAACTAATGGCATATTTTTTGGGGCAAATATCTGTTTTGAATGTATGATTGTGTTGCTGACTTTATAATATTCTTATCCTATATCAACTGACAGCTTCATATTGATTTTCTATGTTGCAGGGGTTTAGCATCTGTGGATCATCCTATTCTACCTGGATGTGCTATTATGAATAGCATGAACATTTATTAGAACGGAGAACACTGCCAAAGATGCCGACTCTAGTCACAACACGGTTTCTTCTCTTCGTTGGTGATGTTTTACCCTTGAGAAAGTTACCACAGGTTTCCAGGAGAGCTCCGTTCTACACAAGTGTACGTTTCTTGAGCCGGATTGATCGTGACAATGGGCCTCTCTCCCTTGCAAACCTAGGGTTGAAAAGTGATTTTGAGACTACTAACAAGACTGAAGTATCCAGAAGTAAAGTGAAGGAAGTTAAAAGAGTTAAGGAAGTTGGGGTAAAAGATTCACTTGCAATAGAGGCAGCTCCTTTTGCTGCAAATTCATTTTCTGAGCTTGGCCTCTCACCTTTGTTGTTAGAAAGGCTAGAGAAGGAGGGTTTTACAGTTCCAACTGACGTTCAGTCAACAGCAATTCCAGTGATTCTTAAAAATCACGATGTTGTGATTCAGTCATACACAGGTTCGGGAAAGACATTAGCCTATCTCCTTCCTATTCTCTCTGAAGTGGGTCCACTGAAGAAGAAGCCTCCTACTGGTGAACAACCTGGGAAGAAAATGGAAATAGAAGCAGTAGTTGTGGCTCCTTCTAGGGAGCTGGGCATGCAAATTGTGCGGGAGTTTGAGAAGCTGTTAGGACCTGGAGACAAGAAACTGGTTCAGCAGCTTGTCGGAGGTGCAAACCGATCAAGGCAAGAAGAAGCTCTCAAGAAGAACAAGCCAGCCATTGTGGTTGGAACACCTGGGCGAATTGCAGAGATTAGTGCAGCTGGGAAACTTCACACTCATGGGTGTCGTTACCTGGTCTTAGATGAAGTTGACGAGCTCCTCTCATTCAATTTCCGGGAGGACATGCACCGGATATTGGAACATGTGGGAAGGAAATCTAGTGCAGACACACGTGGCACAAAAAACCTGCTTGCCAAGCGGGCTGAACGTCAGACTATCATGGTGTCTGCAACGGTGCCATTTTCAGTGATTAGAGCAGCTAGGAGCTGGGGGCAGAATCCCCTTCTTGTACAAGCTAAAAAAGTTAACCCAATTGAATCTGTTTCGCCCTGTGGACCTGTTAATTTGTCAGAAAACGCTTCCAATTCTAGTTCATCGTCGAATTTGCAGATACAGTCTGCAGTAGAGAGCCTCCCACCTGCTCTGAAACACTACTACTGTGTCACAAGGTTACAGCACAAGGTTGATATGCTGAGGAGATGCGTTCATGCACTTGATTCAAAGTCTGTTATAGCTTTCATGAATCATACAAAACAACTAAAAGACGCTGTCTACAAGCTAGAGGCCCGTGGTATGATAGCTGCTGAGCTGCATGGTGATCTAGGCAAGCTTGCCAGATCAACAATTTTAAAGAAATTCAAGAATGGAGAGGTGAGAGTTCTGGTGACGAGTGAGATGTCTGCAAGGGGTTTGGATGTGTCAGAATGTGATCTTGTGGTGAATCTGGGATTACCCACAGATGCAATTCACTATGCACATCGAGCTGGTCGAACAGGCAGGCTTGGGAGGAAGGGTACTGTGGTCACCATATGCGAGGAACCGGAAGTGTTTGTTGTGAAGAAGCTTCAGAGGCAGCTTGGGGTACCCATTCAAGCTTGTGAGTTTACAGAAGGCAAACTTCTCATCGCCGAAGAAAAGGAAAAATATCAGATGAAGTGAGGTAATAAATGTCTCTGAAATTTCATATCCACCTCTTACAGGAGAAATGTTGAGGGAAATAGTCCCAGGTTTGTTGCTTTTGTTCTGATAACAGTTGTGAATGTTCTAGGCTAGTTGGTTTTTTCACTAACTAGTAAATATCATGTGAATTTCTATCAATTTCGATTTAAATTACCTTTGTAATGAATTTGCAATTCATCTTAGATTGCATTTTTGTACATGACATAAAAGGTTGCAGTTATATATCATATGAATGAATTGACTAATTACCTTGGCCAAGTTTGAAAGTAGCAGTCACCAAAAATATGCTAATGCAAATAACATATAGAAAAATTTGGATTGAAATTTATTGGGGAATTATAGCTTTTATTTATTTATTTATTTATTTTGAGAGTTTGTCAATTTATGAAATGCACTCCTCCCTAAGTTATGTGGCAAATGTTATTTAAATAAATTTTTAAAAATTAATTATTAAGTGACTTGAGAGGAAATGCTTTTATAGTTTTTGCATTTAGATTATGACCTTCTAACTAGAAACTGCACCAAATGAGTTCTGTTTTGAACTTAGTTCTAACCCATTAAGAAGGCTTCAGTAGACCCATCTCTTTTGATTGGGTTCTAACCCACCAAATGTTTGGTAGGTCATGTTAAAGAAAATAATTTACTAATTTTCACAATTTTGTGCTCTTGTATATGAATGTTTTTGCTAAAATTATGTTTGTATATCATTACGGGCATATGTTAATGTTCTTTCTTAAAATTCTAAAAATCAGTTCCTTGAGCAAAGTAGTGCTAATGCTTTACAATAGTTCTGGGTATTAGCTTTGAAGCTAAAATCCACATTATCTTTCTTTTCCTTTGGTGATTAGTTTCCTCAAAAATCTCTTGCAATCAGAAAGGGTCCATGCTTATCCTATTATTTATAGGAGTTGTTTCAGAACTGAGTTTGCCTGTCTTAAAACTCTTCTTTTTTGAAAATTGCCGAGTCAAGTATATGGCTTGACGTGAAAAAATAGTCAACCCATTAAGGACGGTTTGATTGAAAATATTTGCAATCCATTAAACCCTACCCATATAATATTTTTAGTATATGATGGGATAAGATTTAAAATGATGAGAGAAATGGTATTCTAATTGAGCTTATTTAGTTAGAATGAAAGAAATGATATGACAAGATTTAAAAGCTGGTGAGATTCGATAATCATCCATATGAGATTAATATGCCAGTCCAAACTACCAATCTGGTTAAACATACGCCACACTAGGTAAGATTAGAAGAAGATGAAAGCTTACAACAAGAATTCCACATGTTCCCCAGTTCAATCCCACTCTTCCCTCTAGTCTGGCCAAACAAACACGTCCAATTTATATGCATTTTTCATGATGCTATATGATATTTTTCGTTTCGTACTTCTTTCTGATCACACATCCATCAAGTGAACACTGATAAACCAACTAAATATATGGATTCATATTTTAACCCTCTGTGAAACAGATCAAAATTGTTGCAACAAAGGCTAATCACAAACTTCATTAGCATTTTCGAGTGAAGCCTATTCAAAACAAGTCATAAGGATTTAATCTTTGCCTATGTAGGTGTGGATATAATCAAACTCCGGTTTTGTGTATTCATTACTACTTTAAAAGGGAAAAAATGCCAACATGAAAGAGATTTACACAACAAAAAAAATTATTCTCAGGCATCTCTCCTAACAGTACGGAAGGATAACCAACATATGTACCGAGTTCCAAGTTCCAACATTATACACTCGCTGGAATGGGCAATTCCAACAGTATGTGTGCCACGTTGTCTTGGCGACATTTGCACTTTGTCTGATTTGATTCTGTCTTGAATATAGGCTGGGATGCTTCACAGTGTTGATTGTAATCTGCAGAAAACGAGACAGTCGACATATGAAAAAAATTAAACGCAAATTTTTACGAGGTCATAAAATAATGGTTATCCCTTGAGGCCTTAAAAGTTCAATTATGGCAAAGAAAAACTGCGGTACTATACTTACAGCAACATATATTTCATCTTTAACTTCAATCTGCATGCAATAGATGATTTGCCATGAACTTAAAGCGTTCTTTCAGAATGCAATGCGACAAAATTGTCTGTCAGAGAGGTGTTATTGTTCAATTTTGTACATAAAGCAAGTTGAAATATGCTTAACTAAAAGATGTGTAAAACAAAACATCAAGAGATCGAAGTCCCAAAGTTGAGATTGTTTATGTAATAGCGTTGTTGGTCTCTTTCATTGCTTTAGGTCTTATTAGTGATCAAGCTTTCGAATTGGCTTATGGCATAGAGCTGGTGAGGTAGTAGCTTGCTCTAGATAGATTTTGAGTTCTATCTTGAGAAGGTTGCTTCATGCATTAGAGGACAACAATCTGTTTATGCAGCAATCTGTTTATTCCTAGTGTGTATGACAGTTAAAATAAATTATTAAAAGGAATATGATGAATTCACATTACTAAACCCACTTGTAATTGTCTTGGAAAGCACACTCCTTCAAAATTTTAGACCGAGGTAAACGACTGAAAAAACCTGCTTTTATGTTCAGAAGCAAACTCGAAGAAGAACTTCTAATGTTTGCTACATATCCCCATTGAAGGAATTATGTAGGTAAAAAATAGTCACCAACAGTTCAAATTCTTGAAATTACTACTTTTACAAGGGCAACGACTGATCTCAACTAATTTATCTCCTAAAAAAAACACATTACAAATGTATTCAGTAGTTATATTAGGAAAAATGCAAATTAAAATTACACGATGATCTCAAAACAAATTGCATATTAAAGTGTGGGGACCTTTCGATATGATCTCAAGAGTGCTCTGTAAATGGTCTCTCTTTTAGGTTGTGTTTACATCATGAATTTAGATAGGACTTTGGAAAATGAAAAGAAGGGGAAAACATGATGACACTGAATGAAATATAAGCAATTTTTTTTCTTCTCTATTTCCCTTTCCCAATCCCCATCCAAATCCATGATCCAAACACAGTAAATATTCAGGTGTGGGTGGATTTAAGTTAGTATAGAAAGCATTTAACAAAATTGCAAGCCCTAAAAATAATACTAGCACTGAGCATGTATTAATTCCATTATTTAAAGTCAGAAGCTACTGCATCAAATAACTTGATAGTTCACAAATCAAAATAAAAACTGAGGCATCCAAAATTATAGAAGTTGAACAAACCTCTATATTTCCAAATGCTGTAAAACTGCTCTCTATTATGTCTTTAGTATTTCCTGAAGTCAAATATATGATATACAAGGTAAAGTCCTGCAAAGAAAAACTGAAGCATGATTGAGCATTGCACAAGAAGAGGAAGCTCTTTCATAAACTAACAAACAACAAAGGAATTATGTCAATAAACAAAAGAAAAGGAAAAGCCCATGTTTAAAAATAGTGGACAGCAAGACTAGAACTCCATTTGGGAGTTTTGTTTAACTCTTTGGATTGAGTTTGCTTGTTGAGTGGGGGTTAGCTCAGTTTGGAATTGATCGAGCGTCTGGGGTAAGCACCTTGTATTGTGTACAAATTTTCATTTTTTTTTTTTTTTCATTTTAAATTCTATTTATTGAAAAACTACAAGGGGAAAAAACTTTGATATAAGAGGTGGGTTCATAATTTCTTCTGACTTTAAAAGTAATAACAAGGGGAAGACTGAATTACTCACCCAATTCAACAGATTTTAAGGAGTCAACATCATATTTGCACCAAAGTTGAGACCAGATGATGCAGATGCAGAAACTGGGGTGCAACATCTTGCCACTGCTGAATCCCATTCCTTATCAAATTCACATTCCAGACGTCTTTCCAGAGATTTATCAGCAACTGATATTTTAGGTCTATGAAATGGAGAATGTGCATCCTGCTTCACATTGACAAAATCTGCTTCACTAGTACATGAAATCATCCTTGCAGGAGTGCAGTTGCGCACAGAATAGTTACCACTGCCAGCTTCTCTAGAAGCTCGCTTTCTTATTATTGAAGGAGTATTCTTATAACTCATTGCGGAGTTCCTCAACATGGATTCTGGACTGCTACTATTAAAAGAGATACTTAGTGCAAGGTCAGGAGGAGTAGAAAAATGGACCTGCCTGTTAGCACGCCTAACATGGTTCTCCACACTTGGACATCGACCACCATTTTCATCAGGAATAACAAAATCCTTCAATTGGGGTGGCTTATAACACAAGCAACCAAAGTGTTTGACATCTAGATGAGGTGTTTCATCGACTCTGCTTTTCTTGCTAACATGACCATTGTGCTCCCTAACTCCAAACGTCGACAAACTTAAGAAGGAATTGTCTAACAAGCTCCTAGATTCCAAATTCACAACATCCAGATCACGACCTCTTTGCCTTTTGGGTGATTCAAATGTTTTCTCAGTAGTGACAGGAAGAACAACATCAAGAGGGGTAAAACTGGATTTAGTTGAACCAGATGCAACAACTAAATCATCTGAAGAAGAGGCTTGAAAGGTGCCACGAATATCATGATGATCATTGCCTTGAGATGGTTCATTAGTCAAACGACTTGCGATAGCTGTCCCATTAAACTGGATCCTCCTAAGTGGACTTATCAGTTTATTTAACCCTGCTTCTGAAAATCTACAGGCACCTAGCATAGAAGGATTTGATTCTAAACGATTCTCACCTAAATTAGCATTTCCAAGAACCAACTCTGTTGAACAAGCATCACCAACATGCTCTTTACCCCTTGAAAGATCAACAGACACTTCAGTGAGATTATGTCTGTCTACAGTAACCTCAGCACATACTGATTTTGTTTCAGTGCTGCAGAAATCAGGAGATGCAGCAAGGAATTGGGAGTCCAAACTGGGAGGCAAATTTAAATCCCACTTCTTCTTCACTGAGCAATTCCAGTGATTTTTAATAGCATTATCAGTCCTGAGAATACCCAAAAGATACAAAAAGATAAAATCAAATGATGATAAATAAACAATTACATGGGCACAGATTAGGAATTTTCTCATCTTCAGATTCCTGTAAGGCAATGTTCAAACCAGTACTCAGTGACACTTGAAATTTGAATTGTGAACCTAATAGACCAAGTGGTTTGTACAATCATACAATCAATTCCATCCATATGTGGTAATGAGACATTCGCTATTGGATGACCAGCACAACATGTCAGCAATCTAATTTCTTAATTTTCTTTTGCACTATGCATGGCATTGAAATTTTAGGTAATATGTTCATGAACCCATACTATCCTTAGAATTAGCGTGCTGGCCACAAAAAGTTTCATTTGAGAATTCCAGCATTATTAAGATGCTTAATGTCAGAAGAATCATGTGTAATCAACACAAAAGAAAAAGATCATAATACAAATAAACAATATACACATTAGAGATGCAAAATATCAAAGTAAATAATAAACTTCAGACTCATGAAATTACCCCCTAATTGTCATCTGCATAAGAACCTTACATGTCCCCATTTAGTATACTCTCAGGATAAACCTTGTATGCCCACTTAATTTCTTTGTGAAATATTTTGTTCCAAGTTGTGCCCACAATTAGCCAACATATTTTTATATAAATACTTATTTACACGTGTTTCATGAACATGAGAAAAATCCATGACCTTGCAAAGAAATTAATATTCAATACACTCCCTTGCAAAGACATTAGTAAGCACTCTCTTGCAAAGACATTAATATTCAATAAATACCTTCCAGGTAGAAACCTTGCAAGTTCTGCCCACCTGTTACCATATATTTTGTGGTAACAAGTAAGTATAGCTTCCTCCTCTTTGGTCCATGCTTCTTTCTTTACAGCTGGGTCTAAATGGTTGTGCCACCTGATAAATAACAGATCAGCTTTATAATTTTGAAATTCGTATCAGCTTAGGATAAGTCATGCATGGTTGATGCCAAAAATCTCATTGAAAAAAAGATAGTCAGTTTCAACTGTTAACACATTCAACTACTTTGAACTACTGAAATTCTTAATTCAATGACCTAAATTATCGACGTTTTCAATGCAATGATGTAAAACGTTTACATAGCATAAAATTGACTTCAATATGACAATAGGAATGCCCTCTCAGCACAGCCAGCTTCTTTGAACTGTTTAGCTTTTGTAATTAAAAGTTGAAAAAATAAAACATTATAGCAAAAAATGACTAGCATATGACATGACGATGCAGAAAAATTGGATTAATCAATCCATGTCAAAGTTCAAAAACTTTGGTAAGGATGGAAAATTTCTAAGCAACAGTAGGTAATTTTTCAATCCCTAATGAGAATAATACCCCCCCTGAGTAGAAAGAAAGTGCCATCCAAACAAAAAACAAAAAGTTGTATATAGCACAAGACATGCAAAGCAAAATAAAGTTGATTGATGTCCACTTATGTTTACAAATTGATGCTAAATATTAAATCTGTATAAAAAAGCACTGAAAGACAACAGTCTATGGACAATGGCAATGTAATTAAGGCCCAATAGGCAAGGCAACTACTGCACATGGAATGGACTGCTATATACATTAATTACTAAGAATTATTCAGGATTTCATTGTCAAACAACCTCAATGGCAGTTCAAGGCATAAACCTTAGAATACTAATCAAAAGGTGATTTAAACACCACCACAGCGCCACCTACCTTTCTCGGCACTGCTTTCCTATTCGACCTGGTAAGAACTTTGCAATAACAGACCATTTCTTACACCCATATTTCTCCACTAATTCAATTATGCAATCATCTTCCTGAAGGTTCAAACGAGAAACAGAGTACAATCATGCATCAATGGTTTCATAAAAAAGTACATGCATTGTTTTTTATTATTCTCAGCAACAAAATCATGCAAGAAGATTGATTTATACGTCTTTTGTCCATGGTCCTTTGACAAGTTCAGGATTAAGAACCTTCTGCCAACGATGCAAGCACTGAACATCTGTCCGTCCAGAAAGGCATTCAGCTGTAAAAGAAAACAACATTTAACTATATCAGCAGAGTTGAGAAAGCAAAACATCATCTTGGTGTTTTCACAACTTTTCCAATTTTTAATTACTACAGAAACAAACAGTCCTACAATAAATTCGTTCACCAGGATCATTCTTGCACTAAAAAATAATTTAAAAGGAACTATGGTTAGAGAGAGAGAGAGAGCCTCCTCTCAGCAGCCAAATACTTCAATTACCCATTGTTAACTATGCAAGTTGTTCCACCATATAGGAACATTTATGGTCATGACCCAATGAAACTAATTAAGAGACGTTACAAGCAAATTAACAACGGGCCTGCCATTTCAACCAGTTAAAAGTTGCACCTACTAAAAAGTTAAAGAATTGGCCCTAGTTAGCGAACCAAAGGCCCACTCAGAGAGCTATAAGCATAACACTGAAAAATGATGCCACGCTCACCTATTTTCTTCCAATTTCTCCCATTGTACTTTTTGACATATTCACTTAAAAGATTATCCTGTAATCAAGAGAAAATTTCTTCAAATTCAAGCTAGTATCAGGGGAAATTGAAAACCATACAGGTAGCAAGCTCAATGGATGTAAATAACAGTAATGTACAACTCAAGAAGAACCTCTGGCTACTGACCTCTTCTTCTGTCCAGCCTGCTTGTGATGTTCGTCTAATTGTTGTCTTCCTAAGACTAAAAGACAGCGTCCAATCAGCACTGGGAAATTTCATCAACAGCAAAGAAAAATAAACTCATAAAAAAAAAGATTAAGAAACAGAAATCTGTCCATTATCTTGTTCATCAACCTTTCTTTGAAGCCAGGTAATCAACAAATTCTTTGGGGATTACAAAAAAAAAAAAAAAAAACCATTTTTAATGAACAAATAAGCTCTGCATGTTATAATAATTATATAACCGTACAAAATTAAGAAATGAAAACCTACGCCTGAGAAGATGGTGATCTTTGAGTAAAGGTATCACCACTGCTATCAGAAACCGGAGAGAATGTAGACAATCCGACCTCTTTCGTTAAATCCATAACATACTCTTCCTCCTTAACCTCTATCATGATCACTCTGCGCCGATTCAATACAATTACAAAGATAATCAATACAATAAACCAACTTAGCCCAAAGCTACATATAATTAAACTTTTTGAAGGTAAACTAATAAATTAACAACATCATGAAATTCAGGCTTTATATAGTTTTCAATTATTGAAGAATCAACGAGTGAGGGTTACAATTTGGCTTATTTTCCCACAATTTTGATAGAAAACAAACAGCAAAGAGAGGTCGAATTCTAGCAACAAAGTCTCAGTCTGAATTTTTCTAGAACGGAAGATTTAATGCGAGAAAGAGAAGGGACCTGGCAGTCAATTGTAGGGCTTTTTGAAGATTCTGATTAGGAAAAAGAGCTCTGAAGCTGTAACCGTCAGAAAATTGAAAAAGACACACAGAGCAAGTGAGAGAGATACTAGCGATATATACATAGATATATATATAGAGAGAGAGAGAGAGAGAGAGAGAGAGAGAGAGATGAATGAAACTAACCGAGCTTTGGTTAGGGTTTGATGGAGATGCCATTGAGAGAGAGATCGACACGAAGTAGCGGGAAAGGGAGAGTTGAAGCCAAGAGAAGAGAGAGAGAGAGTCCAAACAAGTAGAAACTGTGAGTTTAATTTGTGAGGCATTTTAAACGCCTCTTGAAAGGAAAAGCTTACGTTAGAAGCCAAGGCGGGGATTTAACGGCTGGAATTACGTGGCGCCGTTTGTTTTTATTTTTGACGTGAATAGTTGGGATAACGTTTAAAATGTCTTCTTGCCTATTTTGGCGTTAAAAGTTAATTTTTTTTTGAATAATGTTATTTTTTATATTTTTTAAAAAAATTTAAAAAATAAAAAATTTATTTTTAACATGCTTCCCAAAATAAACCCATATATTCCTTCAATAAAATTCAGCCCATTTATAGTCTTACAAAACTAGTTTGATTTGAGAGATTTGAAAACTATTTGGTCTTATTTTTTAAAATTTATTTTTAAATGAATTATCATTTATGTCTAGTGATTTTTTTTAATATTTTAGTTAATTTTTGGTATATTTTAGTTGTAACTAATATTTTAGTTAATTTTTGGTATATTTTAGTTGTAACTAATCAAAATACATTTAAAAAGTAAAATAAATTGATTAAAATATTTAAAAAACACTAAACACAAGTAAAAATTTGAACAAAAAATTAAATACATTTTTATTCGGGTTTTCGTTTATTTTCAGTGATTTTTTTTTTAATATTTTAGTTAATTTTTGTAATTTTGTAGATGCATTCAATATTGATATATATAAAAACATGACTAAAATATAAAATAAAAAAAAATCAGTAAAGACAAACAAAAACCTATTTGAAAACCCAAACCTATTTGAAAACAAAAACCAAAGTCGTTTGGGAAGTGGGTTGACTTTTTGATTTTTTATCTTTTTTGACTATTTTAGCTTGAGCTAAAAAGGTTGGTTTGAGAATGACTTTTTGACTTTTTTGACTTTTTTTATGAGAGAAGAGTGTAATGATTATGGGTTGGATGTGATGTTTTATTTGTTATGGCTAAAATAACATATTTTGTCTTTTGTGGCTAAAATAACCAAAAAAAACTTCCAACCCACCTTCCCAAACGGTGCCGTAAGTTTTTTTTTGAACAAGAGATTTGTACTTTTTTTTTGCAATTTTTCTAAAGTCGTAATTTTTTTTTGAACAAGAGATTTGTACTTACAAAAGCAATTTTTCTAAAGAAATTTTAGAAAAAAAATTATATGTATTAAAAAAAAATTGAAAAGTATTTTAAAAATAAAAATCAGACTTAAATTCATCTTTCAATGTATAATAGTTTAGGTTCAAATAGAGAATGGCGGATCATTTGCCCATGAAAAATAGAAGGTATATGTACATATGACAGACAATAACGATGGGTTCGTTTGGTTTGAATTTCCCAAAAAATTTTGGAAATTTTTTTCTACAAATGAGTTTTCAGAAAAACTTAAACCAAACACATTTTTTAAAATTTTTTTCCAAAACTTATAAACCAAACAAGTTTTCCAAGCAAATCTCTTTCTCATACACATCAAATCAATCACTTTTTTCAAAACTTTCTCTCAAAATAATTTTCTAAAACATCTTTAAAAAAAAACCAAACCAAACAACTTTTCGTACTTTTTATCTCCCAAACTCAAACCAAACATACCCGATATATTCAGAAGAGGTCGGAATTTAGGCCTATTTTAGAAAGATGGTAAAAAATAATTTTTTTACTTTTAACAAAGTTTTTGACTTTTATACACAAATGATTTAGAAAGTTGATAAAAAGTTATTTTTGTCTTTTTTGATTAATATTTGTTTATGATGTCAAATCACAATAAAATGATCATACTACCGCCATTAATTTAAAATATTTATAACTTTACTCATGTAGCACATTTTGACTCATGAGGGGTGGAATTGTAATTTTACCGGTAGCTAAAAACCAATTTCCCAAATGAAAAAAATGCAAAAAAGCCAACTTTTCATTTTTGCTACAAACCAAAAAAAGTTGCTAAAAACCAACTTTCCAAAATAGCACGGAGCTTTTCAAACATGATTTCATAACATGATTTGAGTGCTTTGTTTGTTTACAATTTTTAAAAATTGATTTCATACTCACTTTTCAAAACATGTCTATCTGGTCATCCTTTCGGACGTTCTTCCGAACGTCCGGCCGGTTGACCAGAATAGTATTCGTGTTTATTTATTTATTTTTTGGTACATGTTATTTTTATATTTTAAATAAAAAATATTTTGAATTTTTTTTGAAATTTTTTTATGAGTTGTGAATAGAATTTTGGTTTATGAGTTGTAAATTTTTGAATCAAATATCATATATCACATCACTCAATTCAAACTCAATTCAAAACTCTTTTCAAAATTTATAACCAAACAAGTTTTCCACACTCAAATCATAATTCCAAAACTCAGGTAGCGTTTGGTAGAGTTTTTCAAATATGATTTGAGAATAGAGTTGTATTTTGGGTTTCTGAGTTTTGGAATTATGATTTGAGTGTAGAAAATTTATTTGGTTGTGAGTTTTGAAAAGAGTTTTGAATTGAGTGTTAAATTACGTTTTGAATGTTTAATATGACATGTGAAATACGAAAATTTGTTTGGTTATGAGTTTTGAAAATAGTTTGCAAAACTTATTTCAAAAAGTTATAACTCATAACTAAACACATAACTCAAAATTTTATTGAGATTTCTGATCAACACTAATAACCAAACTCTTTTTAAAATTTAATTCAAAAAATTAATTATTAACAAAAAATAACATATTTTTTTTAATTGAAAATAACTCAAAATGTTATAACTCATAATCAAACACACAATTTAAAACTCCATTGAAAATTCTATTCTAAATTCATAACTAAACTCTTTTTAACATTCAAATTTTTTTAAAAAAAAAAGTCATTTTGGTTTTAAAAAATAATTTTTGTATTTAAAAAATATTAAAAACAAATATATATATATATATATATTTAAATAACAGGTGGCGGTTGGCGATTGACGATTTGTAATTGCAAAAAAAAAAATTAAATTAAATTAAATTACATTGTTTCAGTCAACTGGTCGGACGTCCAGGAAGATGACCGAGTAAACTCAAAATTCAAAAATCTTGTACTTTTCAAAATGGAGAACATGAAACAGAGAGAGTAATCAAACTAGAGGAGAATTACATTTTGAAATGTGTGGTGGAATCCATTTTGAAAATGCTACCCAATTATGAAATGCAAATAGAGGGGTAGAATTACATTTCCAATATACAACCAAACACAGTCACAAACTCAAAATTTAATTATATTATCAAATTATAATTCTAAAATTCTACTAAATGCAACTTTAATTTTTTTTTCTGACAATAATAATTGATGGCCAAAACAAATGGATAATGGATGATGGCCAACAGACCACGGAAAAAGGAAAGGGCCTAATGTTTAACAACAATAACATTATAAACTCATTCCTATCAATTTGAAATTTATTTAAAAAAAGGAAAGGAAAGTGTTATAAATTTCAAATAAATTATCAAATTTTTTATTAAACCTCTTACATGGGTGTGAGACTTACACATGTGGGTCCCACACATATGTGAGTAGGGATGTCAATTTGAACCTGCCCTGATGGAGACTTGACCTCCCGACTCTAAATTGAGCGGGTTTTCCCCTAAAAAACTTCCTACGGAACGGGGATGGTATTCAAAAATCAATCCCCAAAGCAGGTTTAGTCGGGGCCGGGATAAGTGTCCCACTGCACTGCCCTGGCCCGTCCCCGGTCCGATTTATCCCCGATGTGAAATGACTGTTTTACCCCTATATATATATAAACCAAACCCTGAATCTCACTTTCACGTCTCTCTCTCTCACAGAGCCGCGTCTCTCATTTCTCTCTACCTCACTTACTGACTTCTCTCTCTCTCTTAAATCCACCACCACCGCCGTCCAGCTCACACCACCACCACCACCACCACTGCGTCTCTTATCCAGATCTACCACTACCGCCGTCCAGCTGGCACTACCGTTTCACCTCCGTCTTTGACTCTCCACATTCGTCCACCTCGTTACTCTCGCACCTCTCTTCCACCTCTATCTACCTCGTACCGCCGCTCCACCTCCTCCGTCATCCATCGCGTCGATCTTCTCTAGATCTAAGCCGCGACGGAGAAGAAGCCTAGAGATAGATCGGTTGATGTACACTGGTTCTCAACTATATATACACTGGTTCTCACCTATGTCAAGTTGATGTACATATCTAGATCTTCACTATATATATATACACTGGCCTCTCACATAATCCGAGGTAATATATATATACATATACATATATATATACATTTTGTTGTTGTTGATGTTGATGATGATGATACTCTAGTTGTTGTTGATGTTGATGTTGATGTTGATGATGATGATGATGAGTTGCAGCAGTTGCTATTTTATTTTGTTTTTCTTTTTGTTTTTTTTGGTCGGGGAATATTCAGGGTCGGGGAAACCCGATCCCCGTTAGGGGGTGGGTGTGGGGACAGTGATAGGCTCCCCGTCGGGGATTAGGGCCGGGGCTGGGGGAATTTTCACCATCGGGGATCGGGGACGGGAAGTGTGATCCCCGGCCCCGCTCCGCCCCGTTGCCATTCCTATATGTGAGATATTTAATAGAAAATTTGATAATTTATTGGGCAAATTACACTAAAGGTTCCTATAGTTTAGGACTTGTGTCACTTTGGTCCGTAACTTTTCAATTGTGACACATTTGATCATGAATTTTGAATCTTGTTCCAAATAAGGACAATTGAATATACCATCAATCAATTTCAAGGGTAAAGTTGTCAATTTAATAAAATATAAACTAATTTGACAAAAATAAATGTCAAAAAATATTTTAAAATTTTTAAAAATTGTTTATACCCAACAATGATAAAATTATGTAAAATTGATAAATCTTTTACACATTTATTTTTTTTTAACAAATTAATTTTTATTATATGTTTGGATGATGATCATGTAATGGGTGATTGTTTTTATTTTCATTAAATTAGTTTCTATCTTTTCAAAAGTCAAATATGGCTACAACTTTGATATCATTATTAAACCAAACTATTAAATCAAAAAATTCAAAACTAAAAACATTTAATATATTAAATATATCGATTACACATTAAAAGCCTAGCAACTACCCATTACATTATCCAAACACATAATGAAAATTAATTTGGTAAAAAAATAAATAAATATGTAAAAAATTTATCAATTTTACATAATTTTATCTTTGGTCAGTAGAAATAATTTTTAAAAAATCAAAAATATGTTTTTGACATTTATTTTTGTCAAATTAGTTTATATTTATCAAATTGACGACTTTGCCATTGAAATTGAGCAATGATATTTTCAATTGTTCTTATTTGGAACAAGATTCAAAATTTAGGGTCAAATGTGTCACAATTGAAAAGTCAGGGATCAAAGTGACACAAGCTCCAAACTACATGGACTGTTAGTGTAATTCGCCCTCATTTGAAGCTCCTAACATAACTCAAAGAAAAATTAATGACTCAAATTCATTTTACTCACGAATCCATAATTAATTAATTTAATTTCTGAGAGGGTAATTTATATGGAAATTGGGCCGAGCTGAGTAAATGGGCCGATCTATGGGCCATAGTAAGAGAGGCCGAGTTAAAGAGACGAGAAGTTAGCCCGGTCCAAAAGAGCTCTAAAGTTAGCTCGGTCTAAGAGAGCTCTGCAGTTAGCTCGGTCGCCACACTCAGAGTAGTTAGCTCAGTCATACCGTATTGAGCCAGAGTATGTTGAGGTTTCCTCAAAACCTTGCTATTGGTTAGCTCGGTCTGAGCTCGTTGTGGTTAGTGCGGTCTCAGACAACCTAGTTGGAATGACAAACCAAGGTACACGCAGTGAATGGAAGAATCGAGCTAGGCGGAGCTCGGTCTAGTCTGCGGCTTTATCATGGCCATGTTATCTCGGTCGTATTGACATCCAACCGTGGTAGAACCATCTCACTTGGTTTAAGCAGTGAGGGGGGTGTTGAAGGATAAGCATTATCTTTCAGGAATGCGATTCCTAGGAAGACTCTACATGGAGGAGTAAGAGTCCTATTTGGATTGTGCCATGCGGAACCTATAAAAACTCATAGCATCATCTATGGGGAGGTAACATAACTTTGATTCCCGAATATACAGAGCTTTTTGTCTATTTGTCTATTTTTCTGACTTAGGCATCGGAGAGGTATCTGGCACACACCCGCTAGCTAGCTCACGTTTGTGTTTTCAAGGAGTAAAGCGACGATGTACGGAGGAGCGCAATCTTGATCAACAGGATTATACGAGAACAATATTTCGTGCTCGTACAATTGGCGCCGTCTGTGGGAATAACAGAAAGAACAAAACCTCTTGATCAAGTTTTCCTCGCTAAATTGGTAGTAATGGTGCACAACGAAGATTTGCCACAGTCCGCCATCGACGGACAAACCCCAGAGGGGGGTGAGAGGCGCGAAGGTTTGCCTTCTATCCCTCCCATGGCGGACTTACAGCCCCAGCGACAGAACCCCCGGAGGGATGCAAGTGGGAGGCGGAACAACAGGCCCCGTCGCTCTCGCTCACAAAGTCCTGAAAGGCAGAGGCAAAAAATTGTCCCTCATGCGCTGGAGGATCGCGTAAAAGAACAGAATGAACTGATAAGGAAGATGGTGGCGGACATGAAGGCTATGAAACGCCAGATCAAGGGAAAAGGGGTGGCGACAAGAGAGGGGCACAAAGGTAACACGCCCCCTCGCCACTTGGAGGATCGTGGTAGGCATACCACACCGTCACAAGCAGAGAGTAGAAGCCTCAGAATAGGCGATACTCAATCCAGGACTTCCAGGACTCGTTACTCTAGGTCTGAGAGAACGAGAACCGAGAGGTCATACACTGAGGGAAGCACCTATCGGCCGTCGCACACATACCAGACATCATCCAGGCAGACAGAATTGCCTAGATCGTCCGACTTACGAACTGTACTAGAAGAAAGGGCACGATGGAAAGAGGATACCAGGGCGCGCGACCTGCGCAAAGTCTCAGCCTTTCAACGGTTGGCTTCTCGGACGCATGGAAGCGTCGAGGTAGGAATGCCAATAGCACGCCCTGCCTACGAACCAACAGACAAAGCCTTGGCAAGACTACAGACCTTGCTGTTCGTTCTGGAAATTGAGAATGCACCCCTACCTTCAGGCTTCCTTTAGCCCAAATTTACCACATATGAGGGGAAGACAGACCCCTATTCCCACTTAAGCCACTTTTTCCAGGTCATGGCAGTATACTGACGAAACGAAACTTTAATGTGCATTCTATTCCCATCCAGCCTTGGCGACCTAGGTTTAACCTGGTTCGAAAGGCTATCGGAAGGCAGCATCGCCTCCTGGGTGCAATTGGCAGAGGCGTTCATGACAAGGTTCAGAACAAACACCAAGACGCCAGTAGAGATCGGCCAACTACTCTCTATTGACATGGGCGACAAGGAGACGTTAAGGTTATACAACAGTCGCTATTGAGAGACCTTCAACCAGATAGGAGATTACCCCACAAATCTCGCCATCGCGCAGTACAAAATAGGTCTTCCAGTCGGAAACAGGCTGAGGGACTCCATTACCATGACGCCCCCCCTCACAATGGAAGCCTTAATGGAAATGGTACACTAGCACATTCGAGTGGAAGAGGATGGCGCCCGCGCTAAAACAAAGTCTGGTACAACCGCAATACCAGATAAAAAGACTTCGACAAAAGTCAATACGGTAGAACGTCCAAGCAGAAACGGGCGAGACAGGCAGGACAACAAAGAGGACCGAGATAAAAGATGGTTGAGAGTCCGCACTGCCATTACCACGGTATTCAAGAAACCAATCTACCAAATTCTCAGTGAGATACGTGATGAACCTTTTGTCAGGTGGCCAGCTAAGTTAGGAGAAGCGCAAAAGGACTATGACGAAAGATTTCGATGCACCTTTTATAAGGAAAAAGGACACCGCATTGAAAATTGCACGTCATTGAGACAACACCTGGAGGAGTTAGTAGCAGCTGGGCATCTGGACCAGTACATTGAGGGGGGAACGCAGCCAGCCCCCAAGAACCACGATCATCCAGACGGAATGCCGATCGACGCCCCACCTCAAGGCGTGATAAACGTAATACATGGGGTATTCCAGCCTGAGCGAGTATGTGAGCTCAGGGGAACAATTAAGAAGGCTGAGCACTTAAGGAAGGTATTAAATGTGCAACCTACTATCAAAAAGGGGAGAACAGAAGCCACGAACGTCATATCCTTCTCAGAAAGAGACTTGGCAAGGATATATTGCCTTCATAATGATGCACTGGTCGTCACACTCCACGTCATGGATTACGACATCAAACGGATTTTGATCGACCAAGGAAGCTCGTGCGAGATAATGTACTACGAGACCTTCAGGTAACTGAAACTAAAGGACAAAGACTTGGCACCTGCCACATCTCCCCTGATCGAGTTCAACTCAATGCCAGAGTGGCCAGTCGGCAAGATAATCCTCCCAGTCAGAGCAGGAAGCATGACGAAACAAGTGGAATTCTGGGTATTAAAAGTGCCCTCCACTTACAATATAATCTTGGGAAGGACATGGTTGCATGCCATGAAAGCGGTAGCCTCAACCTACCATCAAGTAATGCGATTCCCCAACAAAGCCGGGGTAATTGAAGAGGTCTATGGAGACCAAATTATGTCCAAACAATGCTTCGTCACAGTAAATGGCAGCCGCACTGCCAAGGGGTTTGTTTAGATGGTAGAAGAACCAGAGAGCAATGAATTGTTCGCGGATGTTGGCAAAGCCGTTGAACAAAAGGCAGTGGAAGACTTGGTACAGGTAAGAATAGATGAAAAGAACCCGGATAAGTTCTTGACCCGAATAGATGAAAAGAACCCGAAAAGAACCCGAATAGATGAAAAGAACCCGGTCCAACACTGAGAGAATAGAGGTCATGGCATTCTTGACCTCTAACATCGAAGTGTTCGCCTGGACGCCGTACGACATGCCAGACATTGACCCAAGCTTCATCTGTCACCAATTAAACGTCCACCCAACTACTAGACCAATCATTCAGCGCACTCGTAGATCGGCACTCTACCATGCCGAGATAGTGGCGGAAGAAGTAGGAAACTTGCTAGAGGCAGGAGCTATCAGAGAGGTGCACGCACTACCCTAGATGGATCTCCAATACAGTGGTGGTACCAAAGAAGAATGGAAAATGGCGTGTTTGCGTAGACTACAAAACAGTCAACAAAGCATGCCCAAAGGACAGCTTCCCCCTACCCCGGATAGACCAACTGGTAGACCTAACAGCGGGGCACAACCGACTTAGCTTTCTTGATGCGTACAGAGGCTACCATCAGATCGCTATGTATGAACTAGACCAGGAGGTCACATCTTTTACAATGCCAAGAGGACTGTACTACTACAAGGTTATGCCCTTTGGCCTAAAGAACGCAGGGGCAACATTCTAACGGATGGTCACCAAGATGTTTGAACCATTGTTAGGCAGAACAATGGAGGCTTACATCAACGACATGGTGGTCAAGAGCAAGGATGAGAATGACCATCTCAAGGACCTAGGTGAGATGTTTCAGATCTTGAAGAAGCACAAGCTGCGCCTTAATGCGTCCAAATGTGCATTCGGTGTAGGATCTGGCAAATTCCTAGGTTTCTTGGTGACCAACCAAGGTATTGAGGCAGACCCCTCTCAGATCAAAGCAATTCAAGATCTGGAGAGGCCAAACTCAATAAAAGAAGTGCAGCATCTCACCAGCATGGCAGCTGTATTCAACTGATTCATAAGTCGGTCGTCAGACAGATGCAGACCATTTTTTCAAGCACTAAAAGCCAAGTTTGAGTGAGACGAAGAATGCGACTGCGCTCTAGAAAGCTTGAAAGAATATATGTCTTCTCCACCACAGCTTGTAACCCCAATACTTGAAGAAGAACTCTTTTTGTACTTGGCAGTTTCACAGCACACAATTAGCGCAGTGTTGGTCCGAGCGGAAGGAATCCAATATCTGCCCATCTTTTATGTCAGCAAGACATTACTAGGCGCAGAAACAAGATACTTACCATTGGAAAAACTGGCCCTAGCCTTGATGATGGCCTCAAGGAAGTTGTTGCATTACTTTCACACCCACACCATAGTCGTCCTCACAGCCTTTTCATTAAAAGCCTTGTTTGAGAGGGCAAACTTTTCTGGGTGAATCCTAAAGTGGGCAGTAGAGTTGGGACAGTTCGACATCAAGTTCCAACCCAGAACCGCGGTAAAAGCCCAAGCCTTGGCAGACTTTGTTGTAGAATTCACCCCAAGAAGTCATCATGTCTGTCCAATCGACCTGACTGATACAACCGAACTAGGGTTGGAAGTTGACGCCGGAATAGCGCAACCCCTGGTGCAGTATACCCAGTTAGACCCTAAGGCAGACCAGAGTAAAGTAAGGGAGGAAGAAACAAACCATGCTACACCAAGCCAAGAATCACCAACAAATAAAGATTTGGTACAATCAGATAGCGAGGGGCAAACAGCAAGCATGGACTTTGAAGAAAACACGAGCAACACTCTTGATCCCAAGGCATCATCTGATCCCTCCACTTGCTGGAAACTGTTCGTTGGAGAGATATGGAAGCTCTTCGTGGATGGAGCGTCTAACAGGCACGGTGCAGGACTGGGCATAGTTCTCATCTCACTAGACGGCTTAGTGGTGGAGCAAGCAATCAACCTTGGCTTCCTAGCATCAAACAACGAAGCGGAATATGAAGCGCTTTTGGCAGGCTTAAAATCAGCATCCTACATGAAGGTCACCGAGCTAATGGTTTACAGTGACTCACAGCTGGTGGTAAACCAAATTTCAGGTGACTACGAGGCAAAAGATGACAGAATGGCTAAGTACCAAGAGTTAGTTAGAAAAGAGATCAAGAAATTTGAAGTAGTGCGGATAGTGCACATCAGCAGGGAAGAAAACAGTAGAGTGGACGAACTAGCAGGCTTTGTTTCAATGGTAGATACCTCCATCCCTCATCCATTGCTGATTGACTACTTACCAAGACCAAGCATTGAAGAACCCGAGGTAGAAGAGGTATATTGTGCCGAACTAGGCCCTTCGTGGATGGATCCCATCATACTGTTCCTAAAAGACGGCGTCTTACCGGAAGAAAAGAAAGAGGCCAACAAAATAAGAGCAAAGTCACAGCACTTTTGGCTCTCCCTATCAATGGCATTGTACAAAAAATCTTTCAGAGGACCTTACCTAAAGTGTGTCCACCCCAGCAAAGTGGAAGCATTCTTGTTCGAAATACATGAAGGCGTATGCGGAAGCCATCAAGGAGGAAGATCATTGGCCTACAAAGCAATTTCGCAAGGATATTGGTGGCCATACATGCAAGCAGATTCAGAAAAGTATGTCAAGAAGTGCGAGAAATGTCAGAAGTTCACACACCAAATACATCAGCTAGCTAGAGAACTCCTACCATTGACAAGCCCATGGCCCTTTCCAATGTGGGGCTTGGACATAGTAGGACCACTTCCAACGGCACCCGGCAACAGAAAGTTCTTCCTTGCAGCAACAGACTACTTCACAAAATGGGTGGAGGCAGAAGCATTGGCATCAATCAAGGAGAAGGGTGTGAAAAAGTTCATCTGGCAGAATATCATCACTCGGTTCGGCATACCAAAAGCTCTAATATCGGACAACGGCACTCAGTTTGATGGCAGAATCTTTAGAGGCTTTTGTGCAGAATACAAGATAGAATTCTACAACTCTACACCGGCATACCCCCAAGCAAATGGCCAAGTAGAAGCATCAAACAAAGTGGTCTTGGATGGATTGAAGAAAAGATTAGAGAAAGCAAAGGGCAAGTGGGCTGAGGAACTTCCCCACGTTTTATGGGCTTATCGTACCACATCTCGGCGGTCTACTGGCAAAACACCCTTTTCCTTGGCCTATGGCATGGAAGCAGTAATCTCACTAGAAGTTGGCCTCCCCATAATTAGAAGTAAAATTTTTGATCTAGACTTAAATGGAGAAGCCATAACATTAGAGCTCGATCTTGCGGAAGAAAGAAGAGAAAAAACACTGGTTCACATTGCCTCATACCAGCAGGCATTGTCCAGAAAGTATAACAAACCAGTACATCCAAGACAATTCAAAATAGGAGATTGGGTACTGCGCAAAGTGATGGAAAACACCTTGGTACTTGGAGATGGCAAGTTAGGGCCTAATTGGAAAGGACCTTACAAGGTGGTTGGATTAGCAGGAAAAGGGGCATACCACTTGGAAGATAAAGAAAAGCAAAGCCATTCTCAGGCCATGGAACACTGCCAATCTCAAACTATTTTATTTTTAGCTTTTCTTTCAAGTATTTGTAATTTTTTCTTTCTTTCTCAATAAAACAAGTAGTTTCTTTTCAGTATAAGTTGTTTCCTTCTGTAAAAGATTGTTTTAGTGAGTTAGACGCACTGAAAGCATAGTTGGCCGGAATAACCAACTTTGCACTCTCTTCAGCTAAGATTAGGATCAGTACTGACGAAGTTGGTTGGAAAAACCAACACCCCTCCTAAGCCCAGGATAAGGATCTAAGCTGCAGGATATTTGGTCAGAATAACCAAACACTCTACTCTAGGTTGGCAGAAATAACCAACTCAAAGGTTGGCTGGAAAAACCAACACCCCTCCTAAGCCCATGATAAGGATCCAGGCTGCAGGATGTTTGGTCGGAATAACCAAACACTCTACTCTAGGTTGGCAGAAATAACCAACTCAGAGGTTGGCTGGAAAAACAAACACCCCTCCTAAGCCCAGAATAAGGATTCAGGCTGCAGGACGTATGGTCGGAATAACCAAACACTCTACTCTAGGTTGACAGAAATAACCAACTTAGAGGTTGGCTGGAATAACCAACACCTCTCCTAAGCCCAGGATAAGGATCTAGGCTGCAGGATGTTTGGCAGGAATAACCAAACACTTCACTCTAGGTTGGCAGAAATAACCAACTTAGAGGTTGGTGGGAAAAACCAACACTTAGTACTCTTCACCCGCAGTAAGAATCTAGGCTGAAGAGTGGTTGGCTAGAAAAACTAACACTTAGTACTCTTCAGTCGAAGTAAGGATCTAGGATGAAGAGTGGTTGGCTGGAAAAACCAACACTTAGTACTCTTCAGCCGAAGTAAGTAAGGATCTAGGTTGAAGAGTGGTTGGCTGGAAAAACCAACACTTATTGTTCTTCAGCCGAGATAAGGATCTAGGCTGAAGAAGTTGGCTGGAAAAACCAATACTTAGTACTCTTCAGCCGAAGCAAGGATCTAGGCTGAAAAGTGGTTGGTTGGGAAAACCAACACTTAGTACTCTTCAGCCGAAGTAAGGACCTAGGCTGAAGAGTGGCTGGCTGGAAAAACCAATGCTTATTGTTCTTTAGCCGAGATAAGGATCAAGGCTAAAGAGGTTGGCAGGTATGGCCAGTTAGATTGCAAAGTTATGACCAGGATAAGGTATCTCGGCCTGAGAATATTATACTTCATTCAGATTACAGTTAGAAAGTTACATACATGGCAGTTAATCGAAATAACAGTTGGACCAAAAGAGATTTCATTGATCAAACAAAGTCAAAGTACAAAAGGGGGGACTTCAGCCCGGTTACAGTCTCTCTTTCCAAAAAGCAAAAATGAAGAAAAGTACGTAGTCAAGCAAACAGGTCATCTAAGTCAGCATCTAAAACTACCTGGTCTTGGCCCAGAGGTAGCTTGGTTGTGGAGACCACATTCTGGTTAAGCTCGGTTAGAAGCACAGCATCAGACACAGCTGGCAAAGGTGGGATGGAGACCTCTGGAGTTGGGGAGGTAGACTGGTGACCGGATTGAGTGTTGTCTTCTGGAGCTTCATTTTCATCCTCCTCCTCTAGAAATTGTTGCTGAATGGTAGCAGCATACTTCGCCAATGAGCTCGGTATGAAATATGGAGGAGGATTGAAGACCTCGGTCTTAGGTCCATGACCGAGCTGCGCCACAGCCCCCCTCCACCCGCATTTAAAGAACAGGTCCTTCGCAGCTTCGCATTGCTTGATATACAGGGCTTTGCCTTCTTTGAAACCGCGGTCCTCCACATCCTCCAGCTTCTTCTCAAGCTTTGTTATTTCGACATTCTTTTTTCCTTCAAGCTTGGCAAGCTCACACAGATATTTATCTTTTATCACGGCCGCAGTCTTTTGCTTGTCTGCTTCAACCGAGCTAACAAGATCGGTCAGACGACCATTCTCGGTTTGTAGCTCGGCTATCTGCTTCCTGGCCTGTTCTAGCTCGGCGGTTTTCTCGGTCACCTCTGCCATTGTCTGCCTTGTTGTTTTGGGAAGTTCCAATACACGCTTGTAAGCGATACGGTTCTTCTGCATGGCCTGCAAAAAAATAGGAAAGAGACTTGTAGTAAAACCGAGCAGAAAGTTATGCAAATTAGAAAGATAAGTAAATGAGGTTACTTACCAACACCATTGACTTTGTGGCCGAGCGAATGGCCTTCAGCTCGGTGAGATGGTTGTGGTGCTTCATGTCGGCTGGAAGGCAAACGCTCTTGGCCAGATTGAAAGCCATTAGGTGGTCTTTTTCAGCGACCACTGAATCAGTATCTCGTATAGCACGGTTCTGAAAAGTGATCTTTGGAGCCCACTTGTAAGAGCTAGCTCGGTCAGAGCGCTCCGGTTGTGGGCTCGGTGGAGGGCTTGGCAGAAGGATGGTATCTTCTTCATCAACAAGGCGTGGCTCGGTTGTGGAAGTCCGGGCACGCTTGTTTGGACGAGATGATGAGGGTTGATGGGATGGAAGGGCCACCACAGTTTCCTAAGTCTGACTAGCTGGTGGTACCTCGGGTTGGTTTGTTTCGGTCAAGAGGGCCCTTACAGCTCGTTTCTTGGCCATCTCTTGCTCAGCGGTCAGAGGGATCAAATTGATTTGCGGCAAGGTTGGGTCTGGTTCAGGAGAGGCTTCCAACAAAAAGTCAGTTACCTTGGTCTTTCGTTTACCGCTATATCGGTAGGTCGGTTCAAAATTCAGTAGCTCGGTTCAACTTCGGTTTGGATATCGCAGCGCGGTGCGAAGAACATTCAAGTTGGGGTAGCTGTATTGGAACTTGAGAAAGTTCAAATTTGCATGAAGGAAGACAACAGTTAGTTCGGTTCAGGAAGTGAAAACCGAAGTAAAGAAAAGCATACAATGAAGTCGAGGTAACCCTACCTGCTACACCGTTGTTCCAATTTATTCTGTGGCCAGGGATATGGGCTTGTTGGTCCTCAAAATTCCCAGATACCTAGAAGAAATTATCGTCATTCACGTCTTTATCCGGGGTATCCTTTATTATTTTTTCACGCCGACGCCTCATTCTTAAGTAGTAAACCCAGCCATCTTTGGCCGATCCTATGGAGTATTGATGGAAGAGCTCGGCTAGACCGAGATTAAGTCCAGCCCGGCGGTTTAGCTCGACAATGCCGTTTATTATGCGATAAGAATTGGTGGAAAGTTGGGTGGGGTAGAGCTTGGTTTAGCTAAGGAATTCACAAAGAAGGGGTTGTACAGGGAATCACAGACCGCACTCTACGATGGAAATAATGTTAACAGGGACAAAGCCTTGTTTTCCCCCGGGGACGGTGTCTAGTTCGGCTAATGAAAGGTGGACATAATCCAGAATTTGGTAGTCCTTATGGAATTCGGCTATGGTCCCTGGTGAGTTTACTAAAAACCTATATTTACCAATTGATTATTAAATTATCAATAAAATTAGTTGAAGGATTAGCTCGGTCAAGAAAAGGCGCCTAGTAACTCGGTTGAGCAATCAGAGGAATGCCTGGCCAACCTAAGTCTGCAACATAAAAAAGAAAGGTGTTAAGCACAGATCGTTGGACCGTGCTAAAAGAAATAAAGGCAAGATAAATGAAGTCCTAGCTTGGCTACGGGGGTCATTATCCGTTCTTAGCACGGTTTGAGCATGGCCTTTAGCCCGGTTGAGCTTTTGGGGCAATATTCTTAGTTCGGTTTTAACTAAGGGAGTTGGTTTAGCTCCAAGTTTTAGCTCGATCGGTGGTTAGGACTTTCTAGCACGGAATGGCGCAAACTTAATGCAGTTCATTAGCCCGGCTAAGAGGTAAGGCCTGTTGAAACTACGTGTAGGGTAAGAAGTTTAGGCCCGGTTTTCTAGTTCGGCCAGGGTTGTAACTAATACAAACAGCTTCCTAGTCCAATTGGAGTGTGATTTTGGATCTAAGACGTCCTATTTTCAGTTTGTTTGCCAGACCAATAGGCGTGAATACTATTTAAGAAGTTCTTATTCATTACAAAAGAAACTATTTGAAAAGTGTTGTGAGGAAACACGTACATACAAATAATACATGTTGCAAGTCAAATAGAAAGCAAAGAAGGATTGGGTTACTTATAGATTGAAGAAGGAATGATGCAGATCTGGAACCACAAAAATAGTTTTGAAAATACCAGCTTCGCAGGTACAAAAGTTGCAGAAATGAAGGCTCAGGCAAGAAATAGAGAGAAGATGAATAGTGAAAGTGAAATGGGTCGAAGCATAAAGGTTTGTTTTGTGAAAGGGATTGGAGAAAAGACGGGACTGTTCAAAATACACGAAGTACGAAGACGGCGTGACACCTGCATTGGGCCAATGAGAGTGTGCCACGTGTTCTTGGAATAAGAAGCGGTTCAGTTACAAAGATTGAAGAGACGTTTTTTGATCGGGCATATTAAAGTAGCCTGGTGTGAGTTTAGCTTGGTTGGAAGGCTGAAGTTTCTAGCTCGGTTGGAAGGCTAAGGTTTTTTAGCTCGGTTGACAAGCTAAAACTTTTAGCTCGGCTGGTGGCAGGTAATCCTTATTATGCTGCGCAGATGGAATTAAGAGACAATTGAGAGGGTAATTTATATGGAAATTGGGCCGAGCTGAGTAAATGGGCCGATCTATGGGCCATAGTAAGAGAGGCCGAGTTAAAGAGACGAGAAGTTAGCCCGGTCCAAAAGAGCTCTAAAGTTAGCTCGGTCTAAGAGAGCTCTGCAGTTAGCTCGGTCGCCACACTCAGAGTAGTTAGCTCAGTCATACCGTATTGAGCCAGAGTATGTTGAGGTTTCCTCAAAACCTTGCTATTGGTTAGCTCGGTCTGAGCTCGTTGTGGTTAGTGCGGTCTCAGACAACCCAGTTGGAATGACAAACCGAGGTACACGCAGTGAATGGAAGAATCGAGCTAGGCGGAGCTCGGTCTAGTCTGCGGCTTTATCATGGCCATGTTATCTCGGTCGTATTGACATCCAACCGTGGTAGAACCATCTCACTTGGTTTAAGCAGTGAGGGGGGTGTTGAAGGATAAGCATTATCTTTCAGGAATGCGATTCCTAGGAAGACTCTACATGGAGGAGTAAGAGTCCTACTTGGATTGTGCCACGCGGAACCTATAAAAGCTCATAGCATCATCTATGGGGAGGTAACATAACTTTGATTCCCGAATATACAGAGCTTTTTGTCTATTTGTCTATTTTTCTGACTTAGGCATCGGAGAGGTATCTGGCACACACCCGCTAGCTAGCTCACGTTTGTGTTTTCAGGGAGTAAAGCGATGACGTACAGAGGAACGTAATTGTTGGCTACATATTTTGTAAAAGCCAATTACAATTCGACACATGGCAGAATAAGAGTATTATGGGAAGATGATTCCAATCTTCGATCCTAATCGTACACGTGGTAATGAATATTGGTTCTCAAGTGATTTGAGTAGCACTAGATCAGTAAAGAGATGCAAGGTGACGTGGTTTCAATGGTTACCCATATTCAAATTCAAATACAGGAGGGAAGCCCAACTGCAAGTAATGGCGTAGTGGAACTACTTCTAAGGCAGCATGATCAGCGATCATGGAGGAGCAGTTCGACGGTTCGAAGTGCAGTTCGAAGGTCATCCTTGACAAGTATAAATAGCAGGAAAGCCCGCAGAAAAAACCCCCAGACTCAGATCATACAAACCAGTCTTTACTTCATATTTTCTTTTCCAGTTTTACATTTCCTATTCTTTAAATTCCTACACTTTAAATACCTGTTCTTTAAATACCTGCACTTTAAATACCCGCACTGCACTTCGATTCATAGGAGTAGTTTCAAGTAGATTCAAGTAGACTGTTGCTGTAAACCTCTTCGAGGCTGAGTTTGGACTATTGTAAGTGTTCATTTTAATGAAATACTTCAATTATTCTTCATATTAACTGTTATTTCTCTTAATTTCTCCTAAGTCAAGCCACCAGTAAAAGTCCTCTTCATTGAGGCTGAAAGAACTAAAACACAATCGTCTGATAATTGGTTAGCAATTATAATTTCTGTAAGGACTGATTGATCCTTGCTGGCACGCTCGAATTTACAAAAATACCCTTCGAAAAGACAAAAAGCCAACATATATTTTTGGCACGCCCAGTGGGACTTGTTAAAATGGCTAGACGAAGACGACAAGGAGAAAATGAGCGCTTGGAAGAAGGCGTAGAAGGAGAGGTAGAGATACCTAATCCAGAGGAGAATGTGGTAACACATCTTGTGGAGACTCCTATGCTATCAGAACCTTTGGTTGAACAGACCAGTACTTCTGGACAAGAACCATATGTTCATAATATTGGACAAAACCAAGGAATTGGACCATCTACCGTTCCATTTGCTCAGCCAACAAATCCATGGGATGGCTTAGTAGATGCTATGGGACAACAATTAATGAACACAATGGAAAGGTGGGCAACATCCTTTTTGGATCGAATGAATAACCACCAACCAACAAATACAAGACACACAGAGGAAATTTTAAATGTCCCTCAGCAAAGATTGGCTAGAGAAAAACAACCTATGCAAGTTAATGGACAATCTAATGGTTAGACTAGTACTCAGAACTATGAAAGACCATCGCCTCAGTCTTGGTATGAACCCATTTCGAGGCCTGTCGTAGGCCAAAATGCCTCAGTACTCAACAATGAAGCCACACAAGTTGGTGGATCTGGCCAAGTACAAGAAACTGGCATAAGAATGGTGGCAAATCCCATGTTCGAAGCCATACCTGGCACTAGGGGGTATAATAATCCCTTATTCGAATTTATACCCAGGGGGTTGGAAGGTTTTCCCACAAATGGAAGGGACACAACACCTGTTCCAAAGACCTTTCATGTGTCCTTTCGCAGGACAGGCTCAAAGGGGTTACCCATACCCCCAACAGCAACCTGCACTACAGGGGCAACCAGTCCCAAATGTACCACCTTATGGACCAAGAGGACCACAGGCGCAAGTTTGTCCACCAAACCCTGTGTTTGTCCCTCCAGTAGTGGTTCAGCAAGCACAAAATATGGTCCTTAGGGACCAAATTGCTGATATTGTTAGGGAGATGTGTGGACCGATGGCTCGGGGGGTCCAGACTCCTGTATATAGAAAACCATACCCAGAATGGGTAGATAAGGTACATGAATACCCAAGAGGATTCAAAATACCAGATTTTACCTTATTCTATGGAACTGGAAATCAATCAACAGTAGAGCATATTGCCAGATTCGCTGCTCAATGTGGTGAATTCACTAATCATGACTACATGAAACTGAGATTATTTCCAAATTCTCTAACTGAGGGAGCATTTGTATGGTATATCAACCTTACACCTGGCTCCATTCAAACTTGGCAACAAATGGAAGAGGCATTTCATGCCCAATTCTTCCAATCGGAGCCAGAAGTGTCCATGGCAGACTTGGCAAGATTGAGTCAAAGGCCTGAAGAAAAGGCTACTCAGTTTATTGCCAGATTTAAAAGGGCTCGAAATAAATGTAGAGTCATCCTTCCAGAGCCAGAATTTGTAAGATTGGCTCAAAACGGTTTAGAGTTCAGGCTTCGAAAGAAGTTTGACTCAACTGAATTCAGGGATTTTGGTTGAATTAACCTATAAGGTGTCTCGATATGAAGCATTACTAGAGGAGGAACAAGATCGAAATAATGCTTCGTATAAGACATATTATAGAGATCCCAATTATGAGATCGATGCAGCAGAGACTGTGGGCAAAGAACCTGTAATCTGTGAAGCATTAATTCACAAGGATACAACCATCGACCAGCAGTTTAAAAAGAAAGACTTTCACAGAAAGTACTCTTTCGATTTGACAAAAGCAGATGACATTTTTGATCATTTGCTTGCAGCCAATTTCCTTAAGTTACCAAAAGGAGTAAAGCGCCATCTCGGATGAACTTAAAGGAAAAGTATCGTAAATGGCATAATTCTTGGTCTCACTCGACTAAAAAGCGCATTGTTTTTGAGACAGATCCAAGAGCAAATTCGAAAGGAAGTTTGAAGTTCCTACCAAAAGAAAAAAGCCATGGGGATTGATAGTAACCCGTTTCCAGAAGTTGGAGAAAGCGCGGCTAATGTGGTTGTACCAAACTTTCAGAATCTATCTCTGCAGGAATTGGAAGAGGTCAATGTGCAAATGCATATTGCCAACCAGACAACTGCTAAGAAGGAGACTAGAAACCCACCAGTTATTGGACAAGGTTTCTCATATCAGAAGGAACACTCTGATGAAGAAGCATTGGATGACGATTCCTTGGAAGCAGCTGTAATGCAGATGATGTGTCCCAGATGCAGACTAAGCTACAAATGGTTGAAGTGGCTTCCAATTGATGGGAAGCAATACTATAGGGATGTTCAGAGACGTCCTAGATCAACTAACGCTTACAACAAAAGGCCGTACCCGGCTAGTGATAGACAACGACCATTAGTGGTTGAGCCTGCAGTTGACAGAATACATGCTAAAGGCAAGAGGCCCTTGTATGAGTCTAGGCCACTTAACTACTACAGAATGGAGAGCAAACATTCTTAAAGAAGATTAGAGAGGAGTTCAGGTTATGGGACTAAAACCAGAGATTGGCCCCCTAGACCAACCTCACACAGAACAGAAAATGGCCACCTCCATCAAAGGTCAGAATCAGGCTCGAAACATGAGACCAGAACCAAGCACTTACCTCCACGGCCAGTTTCGAAGATGGCTTCGAAGGTAGAAAAAGGTGATTTAACATTTGAGTCAGTAAGCTCTTGGGTACAGGTTCGGTGGTTTGTAATGCAAAACAAACCTAGGGAAGTGTCTGCCAGAGAGATGTTGGAATCGAGCAGATGGTCAAGCCTCCTTTGGTGGCTCCGAACAACCAGGTATTCTTTGAAACACCCAAAGACAAAGGAACCAAATATGGTTCGAGTTATTTCTAGATCACAAGGAGGAAGATTCAGCAGTACACCCAAGACCAAAGAAGATCTGAAAGAAAGTGGAGAGAGTTCTTCACAGGTCAAGACAGAAGGAAAGAAAGCTTCGAAGTCAGACCATGCTCCAAAATCGACTCTACAAAGCAAAGTGGTTTGTAGCAGAGAACAGTTGGCCCAGGTTCATTCTGAACTAAAGGCCAGAGAGAAGTCTAGTTTGGCAGGGTTGGAGAAGGCTCTGATGGAAAGTGATAGCGAAACAGAAGAAGAGATTGGCATGAGCCAAAAGAAGGAAATGTGAAGAAGAAATGTTGAAGCCTTCATGGTGAACAAACATTTCTCGATCAAGAACCATTGAGAAGGATCCTTGAAGGATCGATTATCAATGAAGTACCGAGTGCGACATGGAGGATCTTCTTTGAAGACACCGAGCAAGGTAGCCAAGAGGGAAGAAGGTACTGACCGTCCAATTTGGCTCATTTCCTATGTCGATCAATATGGTACACATACTGCCTCATGAATTCCAAGCTGGAAATGAGGACCAGGGTGACCAAGACATGGATCCAATTCCTGTCTCTAGTGAAGAGTCACAAGTGAGTATGGCACAGGATGCTCCTGGAATGGCTACTCCAATGGAAACTGAGTGTGAAAGCGAGGAAGAGGTGAGCATCAACCTCTCATATCCTTTTGAATATCCCTCGAATTCCATGACCCAACATGTCAAGCCTTTGTACATCAAGGCTTTCTTCGATGGGATACAGCTGAACCGAGTCTTAATAGATAATGGGGCAGTAGTGAACTTGCTACCGAAATCTTCTCTGAAGAAACTAGGGAAAAAGAATCCCAGGTTGATCCCAACTAGCACAACCATTGCTGGTTTCGCTGGAGACAAACAGATGGCCCAGGGGATTCTGCCTATTAACTTGAGTGTGGGAACCAGGGACTGCATGATAGCATTCTTCGTAATCGACAGCAATGCTAAATATAATGCTTTACTTGGGAGAGATTGGATCCACACTAACAAATATGTGCCTTCCTCTTTATATCAGAAAATCATGATGGCTTTGGGCAATGGAGAGAGAGGAAATTGATGCAGATCCTCAACCCTTCATAGCTTGTGCAGACTTTGCAGAGGCCAAGTTGTATATTGAGGGAGTGACACCACTCAGTATACTGAGGAAAGCTGATGGCTCAGCCGAAGTGAAGGCTGATGAGGAAGTGATACACCTGAAGCACTTAGTCCAAGAAAGTGCTAATGAAGAGGTTGTCGTTAAAGATGACAATGATGCCTGGTTGTAGGCAAAGAGATGAAGAACAAGAAGCCAAGTCCTTGGCTCTGATTAAATTTTCAACATTGGACATAAAAGCAATAGTCCAGAAAGTATAGAAGCAAGAGAGAGAGGCCATGATAATTGGCTGTAAACAAGAGCAGCAACATGTCAGAAGTTTGACCCTTGGGAAATACTGTGCATCGGACATTGAAACAAAAGTCCAGGAGATGCAGGAAGAAGACGCCTTGTGGACAGATTTTGTCTATGAGGAAGAGGGCAGAGATATCGAATTAAAAACCTAGGAGCAGAACAAGGCGAAAAGGTTGCTTCGAAGGTCGAAGAAACCAAAGAAGAAGCTTCAATGAGTTCTCAGACACAAGACCCCTTAGAAGAAGTGAATTTAGGGGAAGGTTCTGTGCAGCAGCCCACCTATATAAGTACTTGCTTAAATGTTCTGGACAGAGACCAGTTATTGGTTGTTCTAAAGAAATACAAAGATTGCTTTGCATGGTCTTATAATGAACTACCAGGATTGGATAGATCACTAGTGGAACATAAGCTCCCTATGAGGCCTAATTTCAAGCCATACAAGCAGAAACCAAGAAGGATGAGTCCAGAAGTAATTCAGAAAGTCAAGGAAGAAATTCTTAGACTACTCAAAGCAGGCTTTATTAGGACAGCCAGGTATGTTGAATGGCTATCTAATATTGTGCCTGTAGTTAAGTAGAATGGCAAAATGAGGGTATGCATCGATTTCAGAAACTTAAATCTAGCAACTCCTAAAGATGAGTACCCTATGTCTATAGTGGATCTGCTGGTAGACAGTTCAGCAGGGCATCAAGTTTTATCAATGATGGATGGCTACTCTGGTTATAACCAAATATGCATTGCAGAGGAGGATATCCACAAGACAGCATTCAGATGTCCTGGGAATATTGGCACCTTCGAATGGGTTAAAATGCCATTTGGACTGAAGAATGCTGGAGCTACATATCAGAGGGCTATGAATACTATATTTCATGATCTCATTGGAGGGTATTTAGAGTGTTATATTGATGACATTGTAGTGAAATCCCAGTCCATAGAGGAGCATCTATTTCATTTAGAAGCAGCTTTTGAAAGAATGAGAAAGTTCAAGTTGAAACTCAATCCTCTTAAATGTGCTTTTGGTGTATCATCTGGAAATTTCTTGGGTTATGTAGTGCACAAGAAAGGAATACAGATTGATCAGAATAAAGCTAAAGCCATCATTGAAGCTAGGTCTCCATCAAGTAAGAAAGAATTACAAAGGTTCCTGGGGCAGGTTAACTTTCTTCGAAGGTTTATTTCTAACACTGCAGGGAAAACTAAAGTATTTTCTTCCTTGTTAAGGCTGAAAGATGAAGAGGAATTTGTGTGGACAGTAGAGCATCAAATTGCTTTCGAAGGTATCAAAGCCTACTTGGCCAACCCTCTAGTGCTGATGCCACCAAAAGGGAATAAGCCCTTGAAGTTATACATAGCTGCAGCAGAAGATTCATTGGGAGCTTTCTTGGCCCAAGACAATGAAGAAGGTAAGGAACAAGCTGTTTATTACCTTAGTAGGTTTTTAAATTCTTGTGAATGTAAATATTCATTTGTTGAAAAACGTGTCTTGCTTTGTATTTTCTTTGCAATGAAATTAAGATATTATCTTTTATCTACAACTGTCTTGGTAATTGCAACCAAATTTGGTTAAGTACATGTTATCTAGACCTATGTTGAGGGAAGAATTGGCAAGTGGATACTAGCCTTATCAATTTCATTTAGAATATGTCCCTCAAAAGGCGATAAAGGGCAAGTCTTAGCCAATTTTACGGATCATCCATCTCAAACAGAGAGCCAAGAGATAATGGAACTCGGTATGGCTAGTGTTGAGCCATGGCAAATGTGGTTCGATGGATCGAAGGCCAATGGGTTAATTGGAATTGGTATTGTGATTAAGTCTCCACAAGGGGTAGAAACCACACATGGTTTCAGAGTGGATGAAGCTAGCTGTTCCAATAATCAGGCTAAATACGAAGCCTTAATAGTGGGACTAGAAATCCTTATTGGATTACAAGTACATGCAGTTGACATATTTGGGGACTCTCAATTGGTAGTTAACCAAGTGAAAGAGATTTTCAAGTGTCAAAGCATAAGCATTTTACCATACTATGTTGTTGCATTACATCTGCTTTCTCAATTTCAAATAGCAAATGTAACTCATGTTCCAAGATTCTTGAACAATAGAGCTAATGATGTGGCTCAGAAAGCTTCGAACTTCAAGAGAAGGGATAATACCCAAAGGGACATAAGCCAAACAACATATCAGAAATTAATACAGACTTTGAATAAAAGGAATGTGGTCTTGGAAGTCAACTATAATGATTTGCAAGAACAAGATTGGAGGCATCCAATAATGCAGTACTTGGCTGGTCCATCTTCGAAGGCCAACAGAAAAGTCAAATTGCAGTCTATGCAATACATGATATATGGTAATGCTCTCTACAAAAGGGGGGGAAATGGCTTATTGTTGGAATGTTTAGGCCCAAAAGAAGCATTAACAGCCATGGCTGAGGTTCATGAAGGCATCTGTGGTGCTCATCAGCCTGGTGTAAAGATGAGATGGTTGCTTCGAAGGCATTCCTACTATTGACCAACTATTCTTAAAGATTGCATAGAATATGCAAAGGGTTGCCAGGCATGCCAAAAACATGGCACAATAAGGCATGTGCCCATAACTAACCTACATGCAGTAGTGAAGCCTTGGCCATTCAGAGGATGGGCCATGGATATGATGGGAAAAATACATCCACCTTCTTCGAAGCATCATTGTTTCATTCTAGTGGCCACTGATTACTTCACTAAGTGGGTCGAAGCTAAGCCATACAAGGTCAGAGACCGCATGAGGTCATTGGGTTCATTAAAGATTTGATCCATAGATTTGGCATCCCACAAACCATAACAGTTGATAATGGGACTGTGTTCGATGGGAAAATGGTAAAATCTTTTGTGGCAGAGTTTGGAATTAGCCTTGTTAATTCCACACCCTATTATGCACAAGCCAATGGTCAAGTTGAATCATCCAATAAGTCCTTGAAAAAGGGAATACAAAAGGTTGTGGAAGATAATCCTAGGGATTGACATAACCTATTATTGGATGTTTTATGGGCTTACAGAACTTCTCCAAGGTCAAGCACAGGAGTCACTCCCTATGCCTTAGTATATGGGCATGATGCAGTGTTACCTGTGGAGATTAATGTTAAATCTCTAAGGGTAAAATGCCAAGATCAATTAGATCCTGAGCAATATCATCAAAGCATGTGCTTGGAATTAGAAGGCATACATGAAGCCAGGATTTTGGCATTAAATAGCATTCTTTTTTAAAAGAAGAAAGCAGCCAAGAATTATAATAAGAAAGTCAAGTATATTGGCTTTGATGAAGGTGACTTGGTATGGAAAACAATACTCCCAATAGGAATTAAAAGCCATAAGTTTGGCAAATGGTCACCTAACTGGGAAGGACCATATCAAATTCATAGAGTTCTGCCTTTTGGAGCATACCATTTAAGAAATTTGAATGGCTATGTACATCCCAAAAAGATTAATGGCAGATATTTGAAGCCTTATTTTCCAACCATTTGGGAAACACAAGGAATAAAATAAACATTATGTACAAAAACACAAGATACTCAGATAATAGATAAGAATTTGATTTTTCATAAAGAATCAAGTACATTGTGCCACAAATTGGCCCAAAAATCATTGCAATGTTTCAATTATTTTTGTACAACAGATTTCCTATTACTAAGTGATGGAAACAGGTGAATAGCTGCAGCCATGTCTTCTTTTCGATCGGCCAATTCTTGGTTGGTGATTTGCAATTTAGTGTCAGTTCGAACCAAGGCCTGGTTTACTGCAGCTAGCTCCTCCTTAAGTCGAGCTTTCTTCTCCAGTAGCTGAATTCGAAACTGGGAGGCAGAAGAGTGTTGTTCTTTGAGATCTGATACTTCGGTATGCACTTGAGAAACAAAACTCTGATCCTTGGCCAATTTCTCATTCGCAGTATTGGCAGCATGACAAATGCTGATATAGAAGTCAATAGTGGCTGCAGCCTGGGATAGGTGACTTGAGACATTCAGGCCGGACTGCTCAGTAATGTTACAGCACTGAAGAAACTCATTTATGATGATAGGCCTTTGTAGAGCCTCGAAGGGGATTCTCGAAAAGGAAGTCAGCAATTCCAGGCATGTGTCCAGGTCCACTGAAGGTGCAGGAGGCTTACTGCTGGAAGAAGGAGAACTCTCGAAAATTTCCAGCAAGGAGTCAGCCAAGACTAATGGTTCAGCTTCAGCATTAAATGTTGGAGAGGTAGAAGGTACGTCGAAAAGACTAGCAAGTCTTCCTTCGAAGATGTCTACCTCATCCCTAGACATGAAGGGCATGGAAAGTGTTGTGATGGAAGACACAGAGGGCTGCATGGGGATGGGAGAAATGGATGGAGCATCTTTGGCAGTCTCTATGGTCTTAGCCACCAATGAATCAAGTGAAGAGGGGCTGGAAGTAGGCATAGGAGATGAACCATGAGTTGGGGAACTACCAACACCCTCCGTAGGAGAATCAACTGCCATTGGGATTGGAGTAGCAGCTGAAATCTCCTTGAAAGGAGAAGGAGGAGCAAGGCTCGAAAGAGAAGTAGATTGAGGGATAGGCTCAGGGGTTGTTGCTGCAAAGAAAGAAATATAAAGTAATGTCAAGTCTCAATATTAAAGATTCGACAAGAAAAGAATAGAGTCATGAAAGAAATTACTTGTTCCAGAAGCATTGGCACTCATAGGAGGGCTACGGAGGGAGTAATGTTCGGCAGCCTGTTGCCTTCTTGCCATTTCCCTTTGTAATGCATCGGCAGCAGCAGCTTCCTCTCTCAGAATTTGTTGCTGTCGTCTCTTCTCAGCCCTTTCGAAGACAATTATAGCCTTGGAATGTTCTTGTTCCACGGCCTTGGCAGCTGCCTCATGAATGGGATCTTCAACTAAGGCTGTGGTTGAAGCAGTCACTCTCTTCTTCTTTTCTATTGCTTGGGCAATTGTCTCAGAATCAGAATCCTCAGCAAAGTCAGAAGGAGAGACAGTAATCTTTCTTCTCTTCTTTCTTTGAATTGGCATTGTCTTCTCCTTTATTGTTTTCTCAGCCTCTTCAGTCTGCGGTTCGGATTCCCTAAAAATAACCTCATCCTCTACTTCCCTAGTGGTTATCTCCTCTTGAACCAAATCAGTCACCCTTTTCCTTCTTATCAAGGGTGACTCCTGTTCTTCTTCTTCTTCTTGCACCTCAGTTGTTTTCTTTTCAGGCTCAAGCAGTCTCCTCTTTTTTTGCTGCTGACCACCTTCACAGAAGAAGAACTGAGAATAAGATAACCAACATCATAGAGATAGTCTAAGGGAAGAAAACAAAGGCATATACCTTTCTTCGAAGCAGCTCGAGTGACCTTAAGAGGAGTTGAAGCAGCAGGAGTGGACGAATCCGGCACCTTTAATAGGTTTTGAGGTGAGTTGGCCAAATAAACTTCCATATTGCTCACCCACCAATCTTGGTATCTCTTCAATACAGTACCTTAGGGAGTGAAAGGGGTAAACTTAAAACTGGCCAAGTCATCCATAAACTTGAAGGTTGCCTCCTCCAGCCTCGACTTCCGAACCTTCAAATCCCTCTTAGTAAGGCTCAAATTGGTGTTGCTGCAGAGAGGAATTGGGACCACTTGTGTGAGGGCAAATTGTCTAGCAAATTGAGCAGGACAATAAGGCTCAGCTATACATTTATAAGCTCTGGGGTTCGTGCTCCCGATAAATAGCTCTCTAGGAATCAAAAGGGAAGCCCATATATCCTTGTGAATAGGTGAAGCACAGAGCCTGTCACTTAAGAAATGGCTCAACCAAGTTGGACCTATGTTGGCTTCGAAGGGACGGAAACGATGAACAGGAAGGGCAGCTGGTAGCTGATGGAAGAAAGAGAAGTAAAAGGCAAAAGTAGAGGGAGAAAGTGAGGCATTGGCCAGTCGTATGCCATGGGTGAGAGAGTATAGCCCAGAAAATTTAAGGCATTTGGATTGCAATTCAGAAAAATAGGCGAAAAGCCAAAGCTGAAGGATCTAGAATGGCCCCCCTTGGTTAGCATCTAAGGATTTTTCACAAAAGAGAGAGCAGACTCTATATACATGGCCTAAGATATATGGGGCCAAGGCTACCCTTTTCCGCAAGACAAAAGCTTTGGCAAGAGGAGCAAATTCCGGCATGATTCTTTGGGAAGAAGTGCAGAAGAGAAATTTGCAAAGCCAATATAACAAAAAGGAAAAGAATTCCCTATCAGTTACCAGACCCTCTTTTTTGTTCTCAGCTCTAGCAAAATCACTGTAAGATGAGCTAAGAGAGGGGAGAGAGAAAGGGACTGCTAAATCAGGGAAATCTGGTGTAATAGGAACACCAATAGGGGATACTCCTAGAAGATGGCAAATGTCAAGAACAGTAGGGGCCATCATCCCATACTTAAATTGAAAGAAATTAAAGATGGGGTTCCAAAAACATAAAGCAGCAGGAACTAGAAAGGGGTCTTCTGAGATAGTTACCCTAGATAGTCGAAGAGCATTGAGAAGACAGAGCTCTTGAAGGTCCAGTGTCCTAGCAGGGACAACCCGGTCGTACCATTCTTGCCACTCTGGCCTCATCGTAGGCCAACATCAGTGAGGGCGATTGATCCTCCAGCTCTTCCAGTCAAGACCACCCTCATAAAGAAGACATTGGTCTTCCAGACGAGGATACAGGGCGGGGAGCTCAGCAAGGATCTCCTTGAATATGGGTCCAAGCACGTATTCCTGTTGCACGTGGCGACGAGGGACAAAGATACGCCCATCAATAGCACTTTTTTCTCCGGCCTTGTATTTCTCACATTCTGCATCAATAAGCCTTTTTAAGGCCACAGATGAGCTCAGACGCTCTACGGTTTGGACTTTTGACGAAGAAGAAGCCATTGATAGTATGCTTTTTTTTCGGAAAGTGAAGAAGGGAGTAGAGAGAAGTGGAAGACTGATGAGGGTTTGTATGTTAAGAGCAAATGATTTCAGAACACAAAACAAAAGGGTTTTTAAAGGTTTCGTGTCTTAAAAATATATTGCGTAAGTCGTTAAGTACTAAAGGTACGAATACGAGGAGTCTCTTCCAATATTGATAGTTTTGGAGGGAAGAGCACATTCCGGATGTTAACGTCAGCTTCGAAGTAAGATATTTGGCTTTGAAGCTAAATTTTGGCACCAAAAAATCAAACAACAAGGGCTTCGAAATACAGAAGCCGGCTTCGAAGCATACTACGTGCTTAAAGATGCTAAGATGCTCGAGTATTAGTCTACTTCAAAGGGTTTAAAGACTTGTTTGAGGGATATTATTGAGAGTAACGACCTTCAAAGCAAAACTTAGGATTCTTTAAAGATGAGAATTACTGTTCGAAACATCAAAACCAATCATTGGTTTTTGTAAAAGGAGATTGTCCATTGAATTAAAACAGCATAGACTGCTCTTCGCAGCAAAAGTAGTCAATTTAAAATTGATTGGCTATATTAACCATGACCATATATGGGTTATAGTTAGTCTTGAAGGGCAAGGTTGTTAAATTCGAAGCACTAATTCTAGTTGATATTAGCTAAAATTGTCAATTTTACTCCATAAGTTGGAAAAAGTCATGTTAGTTCCTTTTAGTGTTTCATTAAAGATGAGTGAGTCCAGATTTGAAGGATGAGATTATTTAATTCGAGGCTTTAAATTGGCTTTTAAAGGCAAAAGGAAACAGAGTCAAACCATGTCAAATACAGAAGAACTTTGTTTGTATTCAAGCCAAGGTAATTACATCAAGTAGCCCTATCTGGGTACAAATTCAAGCTCATAAAAGTAAGGAATAGAATAAATAACAAGATCGTGAAATTTTGTCCAACAATGGTCAATGAATTTTTGTTCTTTCTTTATTATATCTTCTATCTCTTCTAATGTTGGCTGCATAAGTTGATGAGCTCTGATTTCGTAGTAGAGCTCTTTAGCCTTTATTTCGAAAGCTTCCTCTCTCAATCTTTGTTCCATTTTGTCCATAACCAAGTCATCCCAATACGCAGAATCGTTATTCTTGAAATCATCGAATTCTTCGATGAAGTTCTCTGCTTCGTATTGGGCATGAATTCGCAGAGACGAAAGTTGATCCAAAGATTGTGCAGTGACCAGGGAATTTCGATGCCAGTAGAGGAGCACTGGAAGTTGGTCCAGGAACATATGAAGTTCTGCTTGGGCAAGGGGATTAAGGACATGGCCCCTAGTCAGAATATCACAAGCCCATCGGAGGTTCTTGAGAGGGACTTCGTCTTCTAACACATTGAAAGGCAAGTGAGAGAAAGCTGCAAGCAGAAGTTGAGCTTTTTTCCGCTCAGTTGGAGTCGGGGAAGGTGGAGGTTTATAAGGTGGGAAGACTTTTTCCATGGGAAGAGCAAGCCTCAGTTTCTCTGACCAGGACAGAGTTGGTGGAGGAGGAGTAGATGGTTCTGCTTCAGAAGAAGTAGAAAAAGGAGTAAATGCTTCTGCTTTAGAGGATGGAGAAGAAGGTGTGGATGCTTCTATTATAGGAGATGGCACGGGAGCGGAAGGAACAAAGGCATTAATGTAATCAAGCCAGTCAGAAGAACAAATCTTCGCCTTCTTGGCTAAGAATGGAGGGCTGTACCCTTGTGCTTCTTCTGGGCACTGGGTAGTATGCATTATCTTGGTAGACATGGAAGATGTGTACCAGGCCACAAGCAGATTCTCTTCTAGAAGGTCAATGGGCACGTAAGGATAGACCACTGAACTTCGAGCATAGGGAGGAAACTCCAAAGGGTCAGTGAACTCAACGAAATGATGGTTGATTCGCTCTCTCAAATCACAGGTCTCAGGCGTTGACCAATTTGTCCAGCCAGACGCCCCAGAAGATGAAGAAGTTGTAGCTTCATCCCATGCAGAATTTTGTGAAGAAGAGTTTCCTGAGTCCATATTTGCAACTTGGTGAATCAAAGGTTTAAGAGCAGTTGGTTCGAGGTACAAGAAAGAGTTAGAGGAAGAGCTTCTTGTATCTATGGCTACAACTTGCTGAATCGAAGGATTAAGGACAATGTGTTCGTAGTCCAAAGGTTGGTAATTTGCAAAGGCTCCCATGACCTGAATATAGAAAGGCGGGTAAAGATGGCTAATGAATGCATGGAGGTTCTTTCGAGGGGCAACAGCATTACTCAATAGCTCTTCGTATGCTTGATCAATAGAAAGGGAAATTGATTTAGCCATAGTCCGTTCGAATGCTAAGGTATTGGGATGTTCAACAAATTGAAAAAGAGTTAATGCTAATGATCACCAAAGAGATGACGGTTGTGTTTCCAGAAGACAGACTCCATGCACGTTCCAAAAGCGCGGGAAAGGCTGTAATCCACTAATATCACTAAGTATTGGGCATATTAGTGCGGGGGGTAATGTTGGCTACATATTTTGTAAAAGCCAATTACAATTCGACACATGGCAGAATAAGGGTATTATGGGAATATGATTCCAATCTTCGATCCTAATCGTACACGTAGTAATGAATATTGGTTCTCAAGTGATCTGAGTAGCACTAGATCAGTAAAGAGATGCAAGGTGACGTGGCTTCAACGGTTACCCATATTCAAATTCAAATACAGGAGGGAAGCCCTACTGCAAGTGATGGCGTAGTGGAACTACTTCTAAGGCAGCATGATCAGCGATCATGGAGGAGCAGTTCGACGGTTCGAAGGTCATCCTTGACAAGTATAAATAGCAAGGAAGCCCCCAGAAAAAACCCCCAGACTCAGATCATACAAACCAGTCTTTACTTTATATTTTCTTTTCCAGTTTTATATTTCCTGTTCTTTAAATTCTTGCACTTTAAATACCTATTCTTTAAATACCTGCACTTTAAATACCCGCACTGCACTTCGATTCATAGGAGTAGTTTCAAGTAGATTCAAGTAGACTGTTGCTGTAAACCTCTTCGAGGCTGAGTTTGGACTATTGTAAGTGTTCATTTTAATGAAATACTTCGATTGTTCTTCATATTAACTGTTATTTCTCTTAATTTCTCCTAAGTCAAGCCACTAGTAAAAGTCCTCTTCATTGAGGATAAAAGAACTAAAACACAATCGTCTGATAATTGGTTGGCAATTATAATTTCTGTAAGGACTGATTGATCCTTGCTGGCACGCTCGCATTTACAAAAATACCCTTCGAAAAGTCAAAAAGCCAACAGTAATCTTGATCAATAAGATTATACGAGAACAATATTTCGTGCTCGTACAATTTCCACTATATAAATCCATTTAGAGCAAATTATAAGTTCCTAAGGATGGAACAATCGATGCATCCTGCCATAAGTCCCATTGTCTTAAAAAAATAGTTAAATGTGTGTTTTTTTCTTTTAAATTAGAAAGAATATCAAAAAAAAATGAAGAGTGAAAAAATAATTACAAAATAATGAAGGTATAATTAATTTATTCATTCAATTATGCAAATAAATCTTGTAACTTCATTAGTTGAAATTTTTTATTTTAACATTTCACTTTTTTAAAATTCTCCCTTCAAATTACATTGGCAAATATAATTCAAACAATTTTATTTTAAGACATTTAGATTTTGATAAAATAGCATTTTTAATACAAAATCACATTGAGCATTATAATTTGGAATAAACTGAGAATAAAATAACATTTTTAACATAAAATTGTAATTAAAAAGTCTATTTTTTTTTTTTTCCATTTTAAATCACGCTGAGTAGCATAAGTGGACACGGTTTATATTTTTAAGACATTTAGATTTTACTCTCTCTCTTTTTATTTTTTCTTTTTTAATGAAATAGCATTTTAAACATGAAAATGGTAATTATATCGAAGAAATAAACAATTAAATCTATCTGTTTACTTTTTCCTTTTAAGTTTCAATTTTAAATTACATTAGATCATCTGTAATCTTTCATCGGTTTTTTCATCAAATTTAAATATGATGAAAACGGTACTCCAATCGTTTTATCAGTTTTGTATCAAATGAAAGAAACGGTACTTTTTTCATCAAATGAAGGGAGCGTTTATCTTTTTAATAAATTTGTAGATGACTGCTAAACCCTACGTCTGCTTGGATGTCCTTTCAGACAATTGATTTTGAGATGAATTTAATGAAAATTTACTCTAGACGAATTACCGGCCGGTCAACCGACTAGATTTGATAAAAGGGTTGGAGTGCATTGTATCATATGAAACTTTTATTTAAATTTAATAAAATATCTGATAAACAATTGTAGATACTCTTTCACAATATAATTTGATACAACTTATATTTTGAAACAATTAGTTTTTACTATTGTAAATAAAATAATATTGTTAACATAAAAAATGGTTAAAATGACTTTGAAATTTTTGTTAGTGGATGAGAGATTTGAAAAATAAAAGGAAAAAAATGTGTGAAATTATGTCAAATGTAAATATATTTTGTTCACATTTTACTTTTTTTTTCTTCTTTATTTTTCTTTCTAAATCTCCTAATTAAATACAACATATAGTAATTATGGACCAATAGATGACAAATAATGAATGACAATCAACAAAAGATATAGAGAATTTGTGGTAAACAAGTAGTTAACCCGGTGATGCATGGGTTATTTTTTTTTTCTTTTTAAATAATATTTTATAAAATTAAATTAAATTATTTATATATGCTTGTATATAAATTGTTTTTAGAAGTATGTTGTAATATATGCATTATAAAAAAATAATACATATCTATATGTACATATACATAGAACTACTTAAAAAATATATTACGAAATATAACTTTCGTTCCATTAAACTATGAAAATGTAGTTTAAATATATATATATATATATATGATATTTTTATACTTAATTTTAATAAAATAAAATAAATATTTATTTTAATATTAAAAATAATGATTAAATTGGAGAAGAAGAAAAAAGTCATTTAAATTAAAGAATAATTCTAAATTATTTATTTTGATAATTTTAACCTTATCGTTATATAAAAGTATTATTTAAACAAATATATGTAATAATTTTATTTCAATTATTTATATATATTTTAATAATATTAACCCTATCATGTTATGAATGTGTAATTAAAATAAATATATAATAATTTTATATGATATTAAATTATAACAAACTAAAATAAACACTTAATAATAATAGTTAAATTGAAGGGAAAAAAAAATAGTAACACACAACTAAAAGTGATTCTAATTATTTATTTATTTTATTCAGTTGGAAATAAACAAAAAGTAGGAATGGAAGTTATAAAAAAAATTATTTTAAAAAATTAAATAAAAGCATGTTGCGGTTAGATTAAGAAAAAATAGATAGATTAATTATGTTAAGTATTGATTTTTATTTAATACTTATTTTAAAACTATTTAATTGGAAAGTGCAGTTTAAATTATATATATGAAAAATAAGTATTTCTCAAATAGAATTCATATAAAATTGGTTATTATAATTGAAATTGAGTTTATGTAGAACTTTAAATGTAAATAAAGTCAAAGAAAATTTGTGAGTACGTTCTATTTTTTTTTGGGGAGATTTTTTTTAAGGTCCTTGATATTAAAATTTTATAGCATAAAGGATATCAAATATTTTCATGATGTCTAAGGTCCCTCAACATTGATCCAGAGAAATTTCAATCCCAAAGAAATTCTTTGGGTTCAAGCCAGAAAAAATTGAAATTTCTTTGAGTACCAAAGAAATCTAGAGAAAATTGTGGAGAGAAAATTTGTGTGGCTTTGTGTGGCTTCATCTTGAGAAAATTGTGTAGAGAAAAGTTGTATGGCTTTGTATGGCTCTATCTAGAGAAAATTGTATAGAGAAAATTTGTCTGGCTCTATCTAGAGAAAATTTGTTAATAAAGTCAAAGAAAATTTCTCTGACTTCACAAATTTCTCTAGCTCTATTCACAAAGAATTTCTCCGACTTTGTGTAATATGTAAGCCAATAATACAATCTTTACTAACAAACCTACAAATTTCTCTGGTCCAAAATCAGAGAAATTCTCTCCAAACCAGACAAATTAGAGAAATTCTCTAGATTGAAACTAGAGAAATGCTCTATATTTGCAGTAGAGTTGTATTTTTATGAACAGACCTTGGTGATTGTACATTGATCCAGGAAACCCTCACCTTGGATGTGTTTTCACGGTTGTGGTTTTATTCGTCCATTGTGGTGCTCGTGGTTGAGCTTGGTCCAATTTGGTTGTTTCCTGGCTGGTTAAGCTTATGGCGTGTGCTCGGCTCATGCTACGAAAAGTCTTTCTCTCTAGATTTTCTAGAGAGAGAAAGTTTTGATCATGGTGGTGAAAGGGTTCAGAGTTCGCCGGTATGTTCTTGTTGCTGAAATGTTGCTGTTTTACTTCACTGGTTCTCTGGTAGACCTGTCTGTGTCTCTTTTTCCGACGTTGGACTAGTTTTGGTCTCCGTTAACGGTGCTCTCCATATCCAGGCTGTCTGTTTGTATTGATGTCGGAAATGATAAGTCACTGGTACTGGTTGCAAGGGTCTCCTCTATGATATTTTTCTGCTCTAGTTTATTCTCATCTGGCATTAGTTTCGCCCGCATGATTGTGCAGTGTGTTGCTGTTCTAGATTGGTTTTGGTCGTTGGCGTAATTGTCAGATTATCCACCAAGGAAAAAAACCAAACTTTGAAATCTCGAATTCAAAGATCAGTCTCTGCGTTCTTTGGTCCAGGAACATCAGATATGGACGGAGATGTATGAGAATGTGTGAGAGACCTTAGACATCATAAAATAATATTATGAATTTCTCCCATTACTAAAAATGGGAGAGAGACTTTAGACTAATCTTCTTTTTTTGTTTTTTCAAAAAGTACTTGATAGTACAATGTGTGTTATAAAATAATAATATTAATTTTAATTTAAAATTAAAATTAAAGTATGATTTTAATTATTTTTAATAATATATATATATATATATATATGATACTAACAATTGACCTGTGTAATGCACGTTCTAATATAAAAGAATAATTTTAATTTTAATTATTTATTTTGATAATATTGACACTATTGTTCTATAAAATTGTTACTTAAATACTTATATATGTTAATTTTAGTTAAATTGTTTGTGTATTTTGATAATTTTAGTTATATTGTATTATAAAAGTGTAATTATCATATGATAATTTTGTATGATATATATTAAATTATAAAATAGTAAAATAAATAATCATTTTTATATTAAAAATAATAGTTAAATTAGAAAAATATATAGAAAAATAAAAGTAAAAAGTAGTTCTAACTATTTAATGTTCTTTTATATTCATTTGGAAAATAAAATATGTAGAAATATGAATTATATAAAATTTATTAAAAAAAATAAAAATAAAGAAGTTATAGTTGGATTATCATATAATGATTTTATAAGATATATATATATATATAATTGTAAGATTGTAAAATAAACATTAATTTAATTAAAAAATAAACTATTAAAAAAGTTCAACAACGACTAACTAAGAAAGAATTACATAATAACATCTAAACCCAAAAAGAAGAATAATGAAAACATACAAACGATAGATACATCTCATTGTGTGAAGTGATTAATCATCTGTAATATGACATCAAAATATAAAAGAACTTATTGTTCAATAATTAAAAAAGTAACTCAAGCAGTAAATCCAAACTTTAGAGGTTTCTCGAGTGTATCATTGTTGTGCAAATTTTTTCTCTACTGAGTTGTGATTATATAAAATAATGTAGGAAATAAAATATAATTTCATATATAGAATTATTATAAAATTTCAACGACAAATCCATAATATAGAATAATATAGAATTGGTATTAGGTATAGAATAATGTACGAAAAATAAAGAAGAAAAAAAGAAGGCAATTTAGCAATAAAAAAAAATCTTAACACCCTTAAAAGAATTAAGAAGAAAAACGTGAAACGCAAAATTGGTATTAGATATGTGGATTATTTCAATTTATCATGAAAAATATATGAAAAAAAATATTTGTCAAATAGAGTTTATATAAAATAGATAAAGTTAGTATAATTTAAATTAGATTTGAATATGTGTAGAACTTTATATGTAATTAAAAAAGGTAAAATTATTAGTATAATTTAAAATAAGTAAAATACATACTAACGTGACTTTCTAAAAAAAAAATTCTTATAATATGTCACCTAAATATGAGAAAAATAATTCAGTGTGATTTGTTTGAGTTTTTTGGATTAAGTTTTTTGAAAATTGAGTTTTTTAGTTTTCATGTTTTTTTATTTTTAGTGAATATTTTGTTAAATTTAAATTTTTTTTTTTTACTTTTTTAGATGCACCTTATTTAGATGTATCTAAAAAGTAAAAAATTTGTGAAAAAATATTTTAAAAAATTAATAAATACATAGAAATATAAAAAATGTACTGAATTCTCGTATTTTTTTTTAATTTTATATTTTTAGTATTTAGTGAATTTTTAAAAGGTTTTTTTCACAAATTTTTTACTTTTTAAGTATATTTATGTTAGGTATGTCTAAAAATTTAAAAAATTATTTAAAATATTAAAAAAATTTAATAAAAATAAAAAAATAAAATTATTTGAAAAATATTTTTAAAAAACTCTAACCAAGCAAGTTGATTTTTAATAACACATATGATAACGACAACCGTAAAAGAATTTGGGGTGAAAATGATTGATGGACGACAAAAATAAACGATGAACGAGGTGCAAAGACACCAAAAGGGGTGGAGGCACGATGAAATTTAAGGGGTGTTTTAGTCATATTGAAATAGGTTTATCTTTATGATATCAAAAGTTTTGAGTACGAAAGAATTGATGAGAAAATCCAAAATTTAAATTTATAGGCCTAGTGTTTTTTTTTAAAATAAAGTCTATTTTGTAAATTCAGTATAATGTAGGTTACACCTAGAATAAATTTAACTTAGGGTGGTTTTGGGAAGTGGGTTGACTTTTTGGCTTGTTAATTTTTTTGGCTATTTTAGCCTGGGGCTAGAAAGCCTGATTTGGAAAGGATTTTTTAGCTTTTTGGTGAGGTGTCATCTTGTTGAATGACCAAATTGCCCTTTTCTATTTTTTTGTTTATTTTTTTATTTGGGTTGGGATTTGGCATAATTTGCATTTTTTTTTTTCAATTTTCGCTTTTTGCTGAAAAAAAAAACTTTTTTGGTATGTTTTTTTTTTTTTGGTATTTTTTTTTTTTACAATAGTGGCTTTTTGCTTTTGCTTTTTTTTTTTTTTTTTTTTCTTGCCTTTTTTTTTTTTGGGTTTGGATTTGGCTTTGTTTTCAAATAATTTTTTTTGTATATTGGGTATTGATCTGTCGACTTTTGCTTAAATTTTTTATTTTTTAATTTTTTTATTTTGGGTTTAGATTTGCCATATTTTGGTTCTTCTTTTTTATTTTAATTTTTTTATGTTGGGTTTCGATTTTGCTTTTTTTTTGTTTTGTTTTGTTTTGTTCTTTTTTTTTTTTTTTTGGGTTTTGCTTTGCCATTTTTTGCTTTATTTTTTTTGTTGACAATTTTTGTATGTTGGGTTTCGATCTCCCCAATTTTGCAAATCCTAATTTTTTTTTTTGTATTTGGTTTTTTTTTTTGAATATATTTGTCGGATTTTGTGTTAATTTTTTTTATTTGAATTTTATTTATTTTGAGCTTAGATTTTTTGTATTTTGTTTAATTTTTTTTCCTGTTACTTTTTTAAATTTCGGGTTTCGATTTGCCGTATTGTGCTTACATTTTTCGATTTTCATTTGGGAATTTATGTTTTTGTTTTCTTTTTTGTTTTTTTGTTTTTTTTACTATAACTATGTTTTTTTTTAAACTATGTTTGTTTTTTTTTGTCTTCGATTTTTATTTGTAAGTATGTCTTGTTTTTCTTAATTGGTATACAATAACTTTTTTAAAAAAAATATATTTATGTGTTTCATTTATTTGTAATTTACGTCGCACATGACAATTTCTGTCTTAGTTTTCTTTTTCATTTGTTTTTATTTGTTTTTCAAAATTAGGCACGTCAGCAACTGGAAGGGGTTACATTCCCGTGGAAACTCATACATATTGTACATGATAATATATTTGAATACAGTCTGTTCCACGTGTGTCATTATGTGACAACCATACGAAAATTATTTCGACTACTATATATTTCCTAACATTCCGTTATTACGCATGTAACATAATTTGTCGCGCATGTGAAGGCAGACCAATGCCATATGGGGGTCCTCATCTCCAACCATTAAACCATCCTCGTTGTGTTCAACTTTTGGTATGGCATTTACTATTGTCATAGCCTCTTCCTCGTCATAGATTGGCTGAATAGTTGTTGGGTTACCTGTGTTACGTCGTATATAATTATGTAATGCCATTGACGCACCTACTAACTGAACTTGCACATTTGCAAAGTCATACCGAGGCATGTCTCGAATAAACCCCCATCGCTGTTTCCAGGCACCGAAAGTGCGTTCCACCACACTGCGTAATGAGGAGTGCACTTTGTTAAATAGTTCCCTTGGCGTGTTTGCCATTGCGTTCCGTGCAATACGACGGAATTCTTGTTGGTGGTAACGGTCGCCTTTGAATGGTGCTAAGAACCCAATCCGGTTTGCATATCCAGAATCGACAAGATAATATTTGCCTGCAGATATGAGAACAATGTATGACAGAAAAACGAACATGCTGCGTCATTTTCATATAACGCTGTCTCAGGGATAAATTATTTGTTATGAAATAATTTATAACAGGACCGTGTGTTACCTTCGTCAGGATGTGGGAAGGGGACATTATCATTTGTTATTATCTCGTTGAATATGCGACTATCATGCATACTTCCTTTCCATCCACAAGAAATGAATATGAACACATGTCAAAATCGACAGCGGCCATTATATTTTGCGTGTGACAGTATTTCCTACCGAAATATGTTACCGCATCTGGCCCCGTAACCCATGCACTGACATGTGTTCCGTCTATTGTGCCAATGCAGTCTTGCAAACATGGATAAATTGTTTTGTTGCGTAAATTTGTACCAAGTTTTCGGTTTTCCAATCGTCACGTGCAGTTAATAACAAAAACAAAATTTAATATATTATGTATATGTGACTCATGTTTTTCAAAAGTACCTTGAACGGTAGGTATTTCCGTCTAGACCGCACGTATGGATGTATACGATGCTGACTGTATGTGGGCCGACAATTAACAACAGTGAACTCTTTCATGGAATTTAATACGTTATGCACGTGCCTCAACACAGTCTCCCCGGAATGTTGGAACTGTTCCTGGATTTCCCGATTTTGCTTCCCTTTCAACACATGGATAAACATCGCAACGCTTTCTTCAACAGCTAAGCCATGTGGACGTTGCGGGACTTGTAATCCAAAATCATTTACTAATATCTCACACAATGCGGCAAAAACTTCCTTCGGCATGCAAACATTTTCCTCAAATCGACCCATATGCCCCGCATATAGTTCGCATATCCATCTATTCCCGGTTAGTATAGAAGTGCGACACAGCGTTTTAGCCATGTGTTTTTGGTACCATTCTGTCGCCAACTGGCATGCTTGTAGAAATGTGCAGTTCTGTTCTTGTTGCACCTGCACCGCCATTTGATTAAGCATTTCCATTATGTCATCATGGTTGCTTCCATCCCAGGGATTCATCGCGTCTTCGTTGATGCGAAACCTACAACAATGGCAACCTTTCAATCAGTTAGCACGTGATTCGTTGACTTAAATTATATTGAATTTTGCAATTATGAAATGCCGACACTGTTTTTAAACAAAGCAATGCTATGACCAATGTCATTTGGAATGCATGATCATATGAATTGCACAACAAAAAGAAGATGTTCAACTTATGCTTTACGGGGAGGCCATGGTGGTAACAACCACAAAACTACCCAGCAAACTAAATTAACAAAAGAACTTGCGACATATAGGCATTCATAAGCGTGCATCTAAAACGTAATTCCCTGTCTGAAACGTAGCGACACAAAATATGAAAACGTAAACATCCCATTCATTTCCCAAAAACGAAGCACAACCATGCTTCCGGTCCGTCAACTCATGCACTTACCTAAAACTTGTTTCTGCCTGTAGGTAGCAAGAAAAAAAAAAGAAAGACAGAATGCAAAACATGCACACACCACCATCCTGTTTTAGTACATAGCCAACAATACCATAAGTCTAAGTTTTAAAAACGAAGAAAAGGACATGCATCTGCAACACTCGTAACACCGATACATCACATCCGGCGACCCCCAAACAGGTTTGCAAATGGCCCCGACGCAGTACACTGGAGCTGCTTCTGTGTAAGCCATCCAATGATGTGGTCGTCATCAGGCTGGCACATCATGACCTCCCGGTAATCGGCGTTATCCATAAGTGTGGAGGCGAAGTGGAATAACGGCGTACCAATCAGGGATGGAATACTGCTCAGTTTATGCATGCACTCGGAAATAGTGTACAGTGCTTTGTTGCCTGTGAGGTGCCTGACCGTGACCTGCTGATTCTTCGAACGCACCACATCTGTCATTCTGTTCATGCTTTCCGCAATAACAGACGCACCACTTGTTCCCTTCTTCGACTTTGAAGCACTTGTTGATGGCGTCTTTCTCATTTTTGTCTTTTCAATTGGCACATGCTCTAGTGAAGAATCAGAATCCACGTCCTGTACTCCAGCGGGTATCGGATCAGCAAATGGCTGGGCTCCCAAACTACGCACTGAATCAGATGAGTCCTCAGCAGCTTCAGGAAGGTTCTCTCCCGGGGTCCAATGGTGGTTCCCAGTAGCTGATGCCCCCATGAAAACCGTCTCCATCAAGTCACGGTGTTCCAAGGTTTTCTTCCTGAACTTCGCACACGCCTTGTTGATCTGCAGAAATGTAGATGTGTAAAAGAGGCAGACATTATATTTCATATAAATAAATTGTATTGCAGTTAAATCAAGAAGTAAAAAATGTACTGGTAAATGACAGATATGAAAATTGATTGTACATGTACTTACTGATTCCATCTTGTCCCACCACTCGTCAGGTGCTTGAAACAAACCGGTGTCATAGTCAAAGCCTATCCCGGACACTCCCTTGCTTGAGTCCATCAACTTCGTCCACGCTTGCCACTCTTTTTTCAAGCTCATGTACTTATTCTTCAGCTGTTTCAGTCCATGTTTTTTTCCTGTTTTTCTCTGGAATTTCCTGGACAACGACTTGTACCCTGCCTGGGTGAGGACTAAGAATGGCCGATTTCCTTTACTAATCTCATTTGCAATCAACTGGAGAAAAACTCGTACTGAGTGACTGTCCCATGAGGCCTTGTGGCTTAACTGAGTTTGTGTCTCTTCAAGACTGGTTGACTTGTCACTGACAACGCCTTTGCTTTTCGCGTGGTTACGCGGCGAAGTACGTGTGGAAGCCATTACTAATGTACGGTTACAAAAGATTACCATCACAAATTTTGTTGTTATATACACACGCATAAGCCATGACACATTAATAACAACAAACATAGATATATGATGCTGAAGATAAATTTGCATATACCCATTCAAAACATTTTTTACGTATGTACACAGGTTCCATGGAAGTTAGTAGTGGACGAAAATATGATAGTTAATATTACGCCTCCCACATGCGACAACATACTACCATCGTACTACAAACATACTAACTACATACTAACAACATATGTAAAACATACTAACGTCTTTGTACATACTAAGAACATGGTAACGGTGCTTACATACGGCACAACAAAATGACAACGACAATGCAGAGCACATACACAATGGTCTTAAGCACACGCAAGGATTGTTGAATGTCTATGACATCAGCCCGCAATTGCATGGCAATTTCATCTCCGGGTGACGCATAGCCTTGGTTCCCATGGCTTCATTCTTCACACCAACCAATCCAACTGACACAAGGCTGATGAGTGAAAATTATGGAAGTATTAGTTTCATGGGTTGTTAATGTTCATTAAGTTATGACCGGTAAAGATTGGGTGACTCACCACAGGGCGGGGACATACAAAGTACGAACGCCCTGGATTTGTGGTGGACCTGGAAATCCTAACAATACACGGGCCATATCCACAGGCACACATACGTCCTGGCTATGTACTGGAAGTTGCAGTATAGGTGAACGACGCCATGCTATGCTTTAATATAAAGTAAATTTACATGAATCAACATGAACACGATGGAGTACTGAAATTAATAAATCTATGTTGTAATATATTTTGATAATAATTTTTATGATACGCAGCAAAATGGATTTCTGAATATATTTGTACTACATTTTGTACTAATTACATTTTGTCATACATGTATAATAACATTGTTACACCCTTTTGTTTTTTAACTCTAAATTTGTAATATATAATATTAAAACGTTATTAATATTGTCTAATATGTTTGTAATATATTTGTTAATAAAATGTTGTTTTGAATATATAATTGTAATATAAATGTCATATAATTTGTAACCCAAATTGAGTTGGAATTATATTTTTTATGTAATTAATAAAAATTTCACAAATGGGAATTGAGCATTTCTATTAGGCAACAAACAGGGGAATTGAGCATTTCAAAAATGGGGATTGAGCATTTCTATGAAGCACAAATGGGAAGTCAGCATTTCACTAACGCCTTTGCATTTCTTATTTATAAAAAAAAAAAAAAGGGATCTGCATTTCAAACAATAACCGAACAGATACAACAATTGTAGAACAGATTTCTAACTCTTTGATTGTTTAAACAACGGTGCCTTCATACATCTGGGCCAAATTTGTGAGTTTGAACAGATATTTAAGATCGATAGAGCTGATTCTCATAAATCAGAACAACTATTTGAATCAGATCAGATATTATATATATATGTATGTGTATATATACAAATCTGCCCCAAATTTGTTGGATGTGGTTTCGATTTCGAACATAACAACATATCTAAAAGACCAAATTTACGGATGAGACAGATCGGTGGCCGGTCTGTGTGTAATATAAGTGTAATCAACCCAATAACGATCGTGAGCCAACAGATCGGCCATGAACCGACACAAGAAATGAACATAAACTACACAGATGGTAAGAACAGAAAACAAATCAGATAGGCCATAGATCATCACCTGCAAATCGGTTGGAGTGTGCGAGAGTTCGATGTTGTTCGCTGCCGCGGTTTCGATCTCCGGTTGCGGATTCCTCTGCCAAGGTCGGTCCGACAGCCTCCAATCGCTCCGTTCTTCCTCTCTTCTGCTTTGAAATGGGTGTGTAAGACCTCTAATGTGAGGCGCTTTTTGCAGATGGAGAGAGTTTAACCTCTCGGGGCAATTCGGTAAAATCACACGACTGAGCCTCGCCCAAAACCCGTGAAACTCGATTTTGTCGTGACTTGGCTGAAATAGCCTTCTTTGTCGCGACTTGGCTACTTTAGCCCTGTTTGCCTTCCCAAACGACGCCTTACATATTTTATTTTTAGTATCAGAATATTTTTCTAAGTGCATGGTATTATCAGTTCAAAAGAGTGCATACTATTATGCTTTTTGAAAGTAGCAATGTTAGGTATCATGAAAAACCTCTCATGAAAATAATCATGAAAACTTTGTGACGGTAAAATAATCATAAATTTAACTTACATATTGACTTTTTGCGACGGTATTTTACCGTCGCTAATACTCTTAATGCCGTCGCTAATACTTTTTGCAACGGTAAGAGGGGGTCACAACTGCAGGGGTTGCAAAAGAGTTTTTGCGATGGTACAGTGCCGTCGCTAATGTTTTGCGACGACATTTTTGCCTTTTTACGCCGGCACTGTGCAGTCGCTAATAACGTTTGAAATTTTTTGACTTTTTTGCGACGACACTATTTTACTGTCGCTAAAAATGTTATTTGAGACGGCAAAAAATACCGTCGCTAGTAGTCATTTTTTGCAATGACAAGAACACTGTTTTGCGACTGTGTGGTGCCATCGCAAAAAGTATTAAAAATATGAAAATTTCTATTTTTTGCAACAGTGTAATGCCGTCGGAAAAAGTATTAAAAAATAATAAAATTATTATTTTAAATAATAAAATTTCTATTTTTTGCGACCGTGTAATACTGTCGCAAAAAGTAAAACCAGTAACAAAATTAATAAAAATATTAAAATTTTCTATTTTTGCGACGGTGTAATGCCGTCGCAAAAAAGAAAAAAAAAATCTACAATAAAAGGGAAAATTCAAGTACAAAAATTGGTACACTGATATACATGATAGACATTTGCTCCATCAATATAAAGATATGCAGGAAGCATTAAAACACATAATTTTTTCCCTATACCTAGCAATAGGGGTATGGCATGGTGAGATTTGTTTTTTTAGGCGATACGTATGGAATAACGAAACTTTTGCTAGAATTATCACAAAAATAGATCACTGCATTAGCCACCCAACTCTTGGAAGACTTAAATGCTAACACTCTCCTAGCCAAAAATTCATGCTTGGCCACACTTGCTTAGACATGCAATTCCCTCTTCTAGGTAATCTTCTCTACTAATCCAAAACTCCGGTGCATCCTGCACGAGTAATCAAATTTCTCAATGTCCAACTTCATATCAATTCATGTTTTTGTTCCCTGTATCTAAAAAATTGCTTTTTGTTAAGAAAATTATTTTCCCTTTATTTTTTTTTTGTTTTCTTGCTTTCTTTTTTTGCTTTTCATTTCAGTTTGCTTTTCACAAATTTGAAAGTAACAAATGCACTGTCCAAATATTGTGGTCTACTTTTAGAAGCACAAGACATACTTAACATGGGGGTGAAAAATGCAAGTTGACAAAACACATCATTGAAACCACTGTGTCCTGGTTTGTATGTGAGAGAGAGAGAGAGAGAGAGAGAGAGAGGCAACACTGTACCTTCATAATTCCTGCAAGGACTGCTCCTCCAAGGTACATATGCTTTCTTCGCAGTGGATCCTCTATCTGCAACCGTAGTTTCTGTTAGAAGTAGAGGAAGATCAGAAGAATTGTTAGCTAACATGAAGTGAGAGCCTCATTGTTAAATTGGATGAACAAAATAAAAAAAAAAACATGATATTTTTTCCTTTTTTCTTCTCCTTCCATACCATAACACATGTAACTTGGGTCTTACCTTCAACCCATCCTTGTTTCCCTTCAGAACAGCTTCAAGATAACGGTCTAAAATTTCTTTCTCCAGGCTGTAGGAAAATAAAAATGAAAAATTTCAAAAACTAAATTTAAAGCTATATTGAAGTATCAGAACTAAAGAGGGTATCTCCTTGGGTTCTTACAAAACTAGATTAGCGATTCACTATTAAAATCACAAAGGCAGATGACTACTGTAGTTGCAAGACTGTAAAACATGCGGACAGATGTTTTCCAAGAGAAGAACATAGAGCAATTAAGACCAAGTTTTCAAAAAGTCCAATAAGTTGAAAAATCACTGCAAATATAACTTGTGAGAGACAAATTAATCACCAAGAAGAAAGCAGTGCAATGATTTTATATAATGCAAAAGGGGATTTAAATTTCTTATCGACTAGGCAATCCAGGATACATAGTACCCCCCCTACTTAAAACTATGTGTTGGTAGAGCTGTGAAAAATAAAACAAATTAAAAGTTAAACGAAACAAAATAAATGAAATAAACCCAAATGCATTACAAAGTGTATATGGCACGAGGTAGGGAGTGGTCCAAGGCAAAAGGACCTGCCTCTATAGCTGTAGTGCATATACCCATCAATTTGGATTCTTCAGTTGATCAAATATACCCATCAATTTACAAAGTGTCTTAGAAAGTTGTACAAACCAACAATTTTAACTTATTCACAATCATCTTGTTAAAATACATATGCAGAGGAAGTGTGCCCATATTTTAATTAAGGCACAAAGATCCATCAACCAACCCTCATAGCTGTGCATATGTACCAAATAGTAGAAGAGTTAAATTCCCATTTTCTTGAAGATAAGTAACTAACAAGAAAAACAGACTTACATGAGTAAAAAGAGCCTTTGGAGCTTGGAACCGTTCTGTGCCAACTTTGATGACCCTTCCATCTGGTAGCTGATTAAAGTAATTTTCTTAATAAATTAACAAAACGCCAAAACAATTTTAATAAGAAAAATAATCACCTATGTCAAACATATGGTTTTAATGTCTTAGAAACTAGAAAATGAAGACACCAATGAGAAAAGGTCAAATGATATATGTACAACTGCTAAAGTATTCAGCAGGAAAACATGATTTTTTTTTATTTTTTTATATAAGTTACTAATAATGCTTGGAACCTCTCTATTTATAAAACTTCAGTGGAAATTCTCAAAAACTAAAAATAAAAAACAAAATAGAAATAGAAATACAAATAAAAAATAGTTGATGTGCTAAAAAAGGGTGCAAAACACGTACCCACTAGAGATAGCAAAAGGGCAAATTCTTGCACCAGCTACCAAGTAACAGACCTCAATGCCCCCCCACTCTTGGTCTCATAGGATGGACTTAGCTGGGGCAGTGGTTGGTCATCAAGTTAACCAACCAAAAATATTTGCCAACATATTTGCCAATTAAAAAAAAAAAATTGCATATTACATCCTGTAATACACAACCTGTAGCATGTGAAATTGCATATTACATCCTGCATATTAAATCCTGTAGCATACAAAACCCACACACAAAACCCACAGAGTGCCATACAAAACATTGAGAATTGAGACACTGCCACACACATTACATCCTGCACACAAAACCCACACAGTGCCATACATCCTGTAACATTGAGACTGCCATACAAAACCCATACACAAAACATCATGTAGCATACAAAACATTGAGACTGTCATGATTGAGACAGTACCATACAAAACTCATAAAATAGCATCCTGTTTCTCCAAGAAAATTCAGCAGCCCATACACAACCCACACACAAGAAAATTCAACAAGTAGCAAAGAAAATAATTAATCCCAAGCACAAAGGATAGGTTACCCAAAAATTGAAATTAAAACTTAAAAAAAAAATCCATTACAAGATAAAAAATCAAATCCATTGTATTCCAATCCCAATTAAGTACAAATGGGAACCCAGCAAAATAGCATAAATGAATTAGTACATGCCTTGAATTAATGATTCACGGATCAAGATAAAAAGTTGACTAAAAGAATAAAAATTTCCATAACTGAGGAAAACTACTAAAACAAAAGGAGGCCTATATAAATACTAGACAAGTTGGAGACATGTTTAGATACCAAAAACAAACTCCCATTGGCAAAATGGAGATCAATTACATGGAGATCAAAATGGCATAATGGAGATCAAAACGGCAAAATGGAGATCAAAATGGCAAAATGTCTAAATACATGGAGATCAATTAGATACCAAAAACAAACTCCCATTGGCAAAATGGAGACATGTTTAGTACTGAGAAACAACACTTCCTAGTTTAAAGATACTTGAAAATAAATCATATTCTCTGCTACAATTTATTTCCCAAGATAGCTTAACCAAGATGACATTGCATCCCCATAAATAAAAAAGGGAATGATATATTTAACAGATATATATATATATATGTATATATTTATTTATATTTTCCAAGATCAGTTATATATATATATATTTATTTAACAGATCAAGAAAAAAACAGATCATATATATATATATGTAACATATCAAAAACTCAATAAAAGATCAACTCATATATATATATATATATATGTATATATTTAAAATAAATAAATAGAAAGGATATGTATGCTAAGCTAATGTATAATGTAAAGTTTAAAGGATAGAAATTGAATTACTCTCCAACTACTTCTAAAAGAAGGCTGTTGTGTTCGTCCACAGCAGAGAGGCTGGTATGAGTAGTAGTACTAGGCAGATTTGCATGGAAAAAACAGATCAAGAAAAAAGCCAGATCATATATATATATGTAACAGATCAAAAACCCCCTATATACACTCACAGATATGTGTGTGTGTGTGTGTGTGTATGAAAACCCCCTTATATCCGAAATCCCGACACAGAGAGAGAGAGAGAGAGATCCTTTGAAATCGGCGGTGAGGGAAGATCGCCGGCGAGGAAGGAGTGGCGGTGAGGGGCGAGCAACCGTCAACGTCGTCTGTGAGAGAGAGAGAGAGGGAGGTAGCAGCGGCGGTAAGGGAGGAGGATCGACAGTGAGGTACGAGCAACGGTAAGGGAGGATCGGGGGTGAGGGAGGATAGGCGGTGACGGATGATCGGCGCCGTCGTTGTGTGAAAGAGAGAGAGAGGAAGGCGAAACCCTAGATGGAGAGAGCAGGAGGAGAGGAGACGGCTCTGCTGTGTTTGTGTTGTGTGTGTGTTCTCAAACAAGACCCTATACACACCCACAAATGTTATAGTTAATGAATTTTTTATTAAAATAATTTTTATAGTTAATGAATTTTTTTTTATAGTTAATGAATTTTTTTTTTTCATTTAGTAAGGTTAAAAATTTATTTTTTTCATATTTATTTTAATGAATAAAAAATTATTATTATTTTTTTATTTGGTAGAAGTAGGGATAATATTTTCCATTAAAATAAAGTTAATTTTTTGTGGTCAATGAAAAATATTTTTTTGTGACCCAAATTTTTTTTTTTATTACTAAAAATCAAGAACTAATTTTTTGTGGTAGAGGATAGGAAGTGGCAGTAGTGGTGAAAGTGGTGGATAAGAGGTGATAGTGGTGGTGGTAGTGATGGTGAAGGAGATAAGTGGTGAAGTTGTGGTAGTAGTAGAGAAGATAGAATAGCAGTGGTAGAGGAGAGGTAATGGTAGTAGTAGTGGTGGTAGTGGAGTGGTAGCGATGGTGGTATTAATGATAGTTGTAGAGGTGGAGTGACAACAGTGGTAGTAGTGGAATGACATTTGTAGTAGTGGTGAATGTGGTAGAGAAGATAGGTGGTGAAAGAGAGGTGAGTAAGAGACAGATAGAGAAGAGAGATGGAGAGAGAGAGAGAGACAGACAGACAGACAGACAGACAAAGACAAAGTGATGAGCGAGAGAAAGACAAAGTGGTCGCTAAAAGTGCATTTTCTTGTAGTGGATAACTCGGTAAATAGAGAAGAGATGAGGAAGAGAATGAGCAAGGTGAACACAATGGGGGAGAGAGACAAACAGACAGACAGACAGACAGACACATAGAGAGAAAGAGAGAAACAATGGATCAATATTTACACAGTAGTGGTAATAGTGGTAGTAGTGGTAGTGGAGTGGTGACGATGGTAGTAGTAATGGGTGAGAGAGATAAAGAGAAGAGAGATGAGCAAAAGAGACAAAGAGAGAAAATAGATGAGAGAAGAGATAGATGAATGAGAGACAGAGAGAGAGAGAGAGACAAATAGAAAGACAGAGAGAGAAGAGTGATGAATGAGAAAGAGAAAGAAAAGAGAGAGAAGAAGATGAAAAAATGGGTGAAAAGATATAGACAAAGAGAGAGAGACAGAGAAAAAAAAGAGCGAAAATAGATAAATGAGAGAGAGACAGAGCGAGAGAGCGAGAGAGAAAAAAAATAAGAGAGAGAGAGAGAGAGAAGAGAGTCAGAGAGAGAAGATATATGAAAGAGATAGAGAGAAGAGAGATGGACGAGAGACAGAGAAAAAGAGAGAGACAAACAGATAGACAGATAGATAAGAGTGATGAGTCAGAGTGAAAAAGAGAAGAGAGACAGAGACACAGAGAGAAAGAGAGAAACGGACAGAAAGAGAAGAGTGATGAGAGAGAGAGAGAGAGAGAAGAGAGACAGAGACATATAGAGAAAGGGTGAGATAGACAGACAGAGAAGAGTGATGAGTAAGAGAGAGAAAGAGAAGAGAGACAGCAACAGAGAGATAGGAAGATGAAAAAATGGGTGAAAAGAGAAATGTTCAAAAGAGTAAGATGACGTTGTTTATAGTGGATCGATAAATCGAGAAGGAGCTCGATAAATAAAGAAGATGAGAGTAAGAGAGTGAGTAAGGCGAACATAGTGAGAGAGAGATAGACAAATAGACAAGTAAACAGAGAAAGAAAGAGAGAAAGAGAAGAGTGATGCGTGAGTGAGACAAAGGAAAGAGAGATGATAGCGAGAAAAGAGATAGAGAGAGAGAGAGAGAGAGATAGAGGGAGATATAGAAAGAAAGAGAAACAAGAGATGAGCGAGAGATAGACAAAAAGAGAGAAATAGAAGCGAAAAAAAGATACGTAAAAAGAGAGATAGAGAGAGAAGAGAAATGGGTGAGAGAGATAGAAAGATAAGAGAGAGAGAGAAAAGAAATGAGAGAGATAGAGAGAAGAGAGATGAGCGAGAGAGACAGAGAGAGAAAACAGATGAGAGAGATAGAGAGAAGAGAGATAGGCAAGAGACACAGAGAGAAAATGAGAGAGAGAAACAAACAGACAGAGAAAGAAGAGTGATGAGTGAAAGAGATAACGAGAATAGAGAGAGATAGAGACAGAGAAACAGGAAGATGAAAAAATGAATGAAAAGAGAAATGTTATATCAAAAGAGTAAGACGACATTGTTTTTTTTAATTTTTTTTGTGATAGAAAAATACCGTTGAATTTATTCAAACCATTTTGTGACTGTATATATATAAAACTGTCTCAAAACCACAATCACTATGCTAGGTTAGAGTTTTCCAAAAACTCTTTTGAGAAAATTATACTTTCTTGTTTCCGTGTTATATTATTTTTACTGAATTTTTTTTAATATTTTAAGTATTTTTTGTAATTTTTAGACACACCTAACATGAATACACCTAAAAATTAAAAAAATTGTAAATAAAATCTTTTAAAAATTCACTAAATACCAAAAATACAATAATTCAATACATTTTTTTTTATTTTTATGTATTTATTATTTTTTTAAAAAAAATTCATAATTTTTTTTTAGATATATCTGAGTAAGGTGCATCTAAAAAAAATATTTAAAATTTTAAAAATATTCACTAAAAAAAAACACAAAAGTCACTTTTTGTGACGGCAAAAAATGCACCGTCGCAAATACTCTCATTTTTTGAGACAGCAAATTGTGCCGTTGCAAATACTCTACTTTTTTTGAAATGGCATTTTCTGTCATCGTAAAAAGTGACTTTTTGAGACGGCAAGTGTATCATCGCAAATAGTTCCGTCTCATAAACCCACTTTTCTTATAGTGATTACACTTAGAATAAAGTACTATACACTAATTAAGGTAATCCAAAGATCCTAAATCTTTCATGATCATTTTCATGAAATTTTTTTCATAATCCCTAACTTTTCTCTTTTGAAAGTTTCATAAAACACACCCCAATGCATAATTGTGCAATTCAAAATTGGAGAAATTATTTTGTGCATCGTGTTGTCTTCGAGAGAGACACAAAGCTACCTTGCATTCATTTTTGAGATAAAATAGTTAGTATAATAGCTCAAAACAATCAAGGGTAAATTACATTAACGTTTCTTAAAGTTTGTCTTTAATACAAGTATTCTTTTTACGTTTTACAAATTGCATCACATTTTCTAATATTTAAACTTTCATTACAATTTAATCTTTTCATTAGTCAATCATCAAGTCAATCAATGAAAAAAAATTAATATAAAAAAATAATTTTTAAAATGCCTATTTTACCCTTGTTTGCATATATAAATTTGACAAACCATTTACAGTTTAAGAAAATTTTATATACCCCAATCGTGGTATTTAGTTATGATCTATAATGTTAGGCCTGTTTGGTAGGACTTATAAGCTGCTTATTTCGGCTTTTAGCTTAATTAAATTTAAAATATAATGTTTGGTACAGCTTAAGTTAACCAACTTATAGCTTAAATCAAACTATTTCTCAGCTTATCTCAAAAGCTGGTCACGGGGTATTTAAATTTTCGACTTAAGCACGTAGTTGGTGTGTGGGGACTAAAATTACTTAAAGGCCCTCGTCAATACCCAAATATTAATATTAATTAAAAAAGAAAAAATAAATATTAATTGGTATTAATTATTAATAAATTCATATTGTATATTTTTACATTAATTAAAAAATAAAAAATTGTATATTTTTGAAAAAAAAGAAAAAAATCAATATTAATTTAAAAATAAATATTAATTGGTATTAATTATTAATAAATTCATATTGTATATTTTTATGTTAATTAAAAAATAAAAAATTGTATATTTTTGAAGAAAAAGAAAAAAATCAATATTAATTAAAAAATAATATTAATTATTAATAAATTAATATTGTATACTTTTGTAATGAATTAATTATTAATTGATGTTAATTAATAACAATAGTTGATTATTAATATTAATTGATACTAATAAAAATTAATTATTAATATTAATTTATACTAATCAATAATTTTAGTATTAATTGTGGCTAATTAAGCCGTTAATTGATACTAATTAATAATTTTAGTATTAATTGATACTAATTAAGCAATTAATTGATACTAATTAATTTATAATGAAAAAAATTGTAACAATAATACTTCCATTACATTTTTATCAAATGTATCAATTTTTATATTAATTGACACTAATTATATTAACCTTTATTAATGAAATAATTTTTTTAAAATTAAAACTGAAAAAAATTATAAAATAATCATTTTTCTATCATATAAGGGCAAAAAGGATAATTATACAGCAAAAAACTATTTTACAGCTTATTAACCAAAAACTACTCTGCTGTTTAAATCCATAATCCCACAGCTGCACCAAACAGGTTAACAACTTATGTTCACAATTATAAGTCATAATCTGTTAAGTTGTAATCTATAATCATTTTTCCACAGCTCTACCAAACGGGGCCTGTTAGTTATAACAATTGAATATAATATTATTTTAATTATGATTCAAAAGGTATTTAGTTATGCCTTATATGGTGTGGAATTATAACTATTTCTTTTAGTTATGATTCAAAATGATCTAATTATAATATTTGTGAAAATTAACATCACAAAAGCTTATGTACCATAACATTACTTAAATGTTTAATAGTATAATATATATATATATATTAGTATTAATTGAATTTTTGTAATTCCTTTCAGATTTTCTTTCCTCATCTAGTAATTTTTTAATTTTTTTTTTTTCAATGAGTGTAGCATTTGTATCATTTAAACTATTGGAGAGTGTATTTAATTCATTTATTTTTATTTTGGGAGTCTTTAAAATTGTTATATATCTTGATTTTGGGGGAGTACTATTCGATTTGGACTTGTTGCGCTTGATTTTGTTGAAAAGTTCTTTAGGAACTTAAAAATTCTGTTTTGGTGTCAACACCATAGGTTTCTGGTAGGGTTGGGTATAGGGATATTCGAACTGCACAATTTGTCCAACCCGAATCGATCCGCATGCAAATGAGCGGTTTGGCAAACACAATGTGGGTGGATGCGGTTTGGAATATGGCATGATTGCGGGTTGTGGGTTTAACTTGTACCCGCAAGAACCTACTCGCACTTAGACTTTTATTTTATTTTATTTTTTATATAAAAAAAACTGAACAATTGTTATTTTATTATTGTATTTTGGATTAATGTAAAAGTTAATTAAGAATTACTTGTAAATAAGCTTAGGATTTTGAATGATTTTACTTTAATTGTATTGTTGGGTAGTAGATAATACATGAGATTGATGATCTAATTTAGGATTTTGAAACATGTGCTTGTGTTAATTTATGATTTGATTTAAAAGTTTAGAATTTTAAATGATTTGTTTGTATTAACAATTAATTTTGTTGTGCTTTTAATTTTATAAATTTTAATTCATTAATTATTAATGTTAGAGTATTTTAAAAAATAGAACGAAAAGGGCTCAAAATAAATACCTATAAAATAAAAAAAAAAGAGACTCAAAAATAATTTTTTTTTAAAAAAAAAGTCCACCCGCAAACCAAAGACTTCAATAACCCAGTGTTAACTATGGAAGTTGTTCCACCGTATAGGAACATTTATGGTCATGACCCAATGAAACTAATTAAAGAGACCTTACAAGCACATTTAACAATGAGCCTGCCATTTCAACCTGTTGAACAGTTGCACCTACTGAAAAGTTCAAATGATTGGCCCTTGTTAGCGAACCAAAGACCCACTCATCTATAAGCATGACACTGAAAAATGATGCCACGCTCACCTATTTTCTTCCAATTTCTCCCATTGTACTTTTTGACATATTCACTTAAAAGACTATCCTATAATCAAGAGAAAATTTCTTCAAATTCAAGCTAGTATCAGAGGAAATTGAAAACCATACAGGTAGCAAGCTCAATGGATGTTGATGATACCGTTGATCCAAAAGAGAGCGAGTCGGGCTGACCCACGCTTCCAACACCATTCACCAGTCACTAAGCTCGTTGGTGTGCCTACAAAAATATCCGACGGGGAACGGGAGTCCCCCAGCTTACCCTCCGACGATCAAGTTAGAATAGAGGAGATTGATGATGTGTAGAGAGAGAATAAGAATAGAGAACTTAACTTTTTTTTCTGTCTTGGAAGCTTCCTTATATCCTTTATCCATCATTTCTTTGTCCACTCTGACCTGTCATGTTGGCCGAAAGTCTATACTCTAGCTTGCATTATTCATAGTGAGGCTGCTCGTTCCGTCGTGAAGGGGTTATCGCATTTAGTGCTGCAGGAGCCTTATTAATGACTGATGTGTGGTGCAATAACTCTGCAAGATCTTTGTTTGCTCACGTGGCTAGTTCCCTGCTTGACACGTGTTTAGATGCTATTAGTTCCTAGTTCAACACTGGGTTCTCAAGGGTGTTGGGCTTTAGTGCTTGAACTGTGAATTGGGCTCTAAGTGGTGTGCCAAAACCTTGCCGAACGATGTCAGTAGTCCCCCATTCCCAAGTGCAGCTTCAGTCTAACAAAGGGAATAAGAAGGAAGACGATGAGTGTGTGGGGCCGAGTGAGAGGGGGGCTGACCGTAAAAAAGGGTGGGACCGAGCGAGAAGACCGACCGACTGTGGAAGTGGGGACCGATCGAGAAGACCGACCGCGAAAGAGGGGTTGAGCGAGAAGATCGACCGAGAGTAGAGCAGACCGCGAAAGGGGGTCGAGTGAGAAGATCAACTGAGAGTAGAACTGACTGTGAAAGGGGGTCGAGCGAGAAGATCAACCAAGAGAAGAGCTGACCGCGAAGGGGGGTCAAGCTCGGTGACCGACCGAGAGATGGGCCAATCAGGAAAAAGGGTCGAGCGGGAAGACCGACCGAGAGGTGGTGGCAGCGTGCAGGGCTCGAGGAGCGACGAGGCACGTGATAATGTGAAGTGTAATAGACGGGGAAGGGAAAAAGGTTGGGGTATCGTGGTGGTACACGTGGTAAAAGTTAAACCAATGGTGAGGGAGGTGAGGCGTTAGTAGGAATCGAAAGGTTAGGACTAAGGAAAGGCGGGGGTTGTAACTTTTTGAAATTTAATTTTCAAACTGGCGAATTTTAACTGTGATCCTTGGCAAATATGCAAACCGTGGACATTTGAAGTTATCCGTTTTACATACCTCATTGCAAGAAACCAACACATCCCCGACCTGACCTCATTCGTTTCATGTGATACTTTTCTCCAACAGTTTGCGAACTTCCTCGCGCCTGCGTCTGAAGCAATATACAGGAACGTAAAAGAGATGGCTCGAGACGAAGCGTCAGCCATGAGCTTAGAGGCGTTGGGCGAAGACGACGTGGTGGATTTGGCGGAGTAGTGTAGGACGAAGAGGCAGGGGGAGAAAGGGGCAGAGCAAGCAGTGCGATCGCGTCCGTCGTCTACAATGATCATGCCCGTGAGGTCAATTAGCCAAGTGGGACCTGACCACTGGCATACTAAGGCTGATAAATCGTCGTTCACAGCAGAGGAGTTGGAGAAGGTGCGTAAAAAGTGCCAGATTCCCGCAGAGATAGAGTTGGAGGTGCCAACGGCCAAGGAGAGAACGTCGGATGCGCGTCCGATGGAGTTTACGTGGACGAGGAGGCGTTACAGGGGGGTCTGAGGTTGTTACTCTCACAAATTGTGGTGGACGTGCTGAATCGATTGGAGGTGGTGCCATGTCAGGTTATGCCTAACGCGTGGAAGATATTATTGGCTTGCGCGATCACATGCCCACAGGTGACCAGTGTGGCGGCGATGACGGTGGACGTGTTCTTTTCTTGCTACAAGGCCTTTGGGCAACAAGAAACATAGGTGACCCTGCAAACGGTGGCCGGTAGAGGGTTAGTGGCGGGTTTGCCATCGTCGATGAAGGGGTGGAGACTAAGGTGGTTTTATGTGTCTGCAAATGGCGAGAGGAGGGTGCGCACGATATGGAAGGTGCCAATCAAGTCAGTGGAGCCAAGGTTGGGGGCAGAGGCAGAGGTAGAGGATAGGGTTAAACGGGTGAAGAAGTGGAGGGAGAAGGAGGGGCTGAAGTGGGATGACCTTTTCCAGCCATCAAGCTTGTTTAACTTAAGCCTGGGGCCGCCGCAGACTGAAAGGGATCCTGCACCGGAAGAGTTGGAGGCGAGAAGGAAGATGCAAGAGGCGGAGGATAAAAGGACATTCGCTAAGGCGGACAAGTATAAAGAGGCGCAGTTAGGTCGAGCGTCGAAGTTGGTCATGAAGGAAAGAGTCCGACCGCGCCCTAAGCCTCTGGGCGATAAGGATCTGACTGATTTTGCACCGCTATCACCCCTAGTGGATCCCCTGAAGGAGAGAAGCAAAAAGGAGGTGGAGGCAGTGTTGATGAGAAAGAAGAAGAGGAGGGTGGCAGTGAAGGAGGGTAAGGGGGGCCAATTTTGAAGAAGGTAAAGGAGGAGGTGGTAGGGGCAACCCCAGAAGTAGAGGTGGAGGAGACAAGGATGGAGGAGGCCATGGGCCTAAGTGCCCAAGGGGTAAGCAGCGCCGTTGAGCCAAAGCCGTTAGTAGAAGGCGTGATGTTGGGAGAGCAAGCGCCCAAGACTAGGCTTGTGCCAGAAGTGTCCCCAAGTCCTGGGGAAGGGAAAAGGGGAATGATCAGATCGGAGATGAGCACCACGTTGAAGACCACTACGTACCATGTGTGCGCAGTGGCTGGTCGATCAGCGGAAAAAGGGAGGAAAGCTAGGTTCGCCGCCGATCGTCTCTTGGGGGTAGTAGAGGATGCGGCTGTGGGGTCGATGGCGCGATTTACATAGGCCGACCTGTTAAGAGGGTTTTGCTTAGCGCAGATGGAGGCTATGACCTTGGCGGCGACCCTGCTAAATAAGGCGGCGTACGTGAAGATAGAGATAGAGCTGCTAAAGGCCCAGCTGGAAGGGGTGAAAACACAGCTGCAAAACCTAAGGGTCGAGACGGTGGGCTGGAGGAAAACTGTGCGGAGTGCCTGTGTAAAATGCCTGGAGTATGCTCAAAGGGCGAAGAAGATGGAAGAACTGGCGGTGGTGCAGAGCTACTTGGCAGAACGTACTGTCTCCAAGCTCGTTGTGACCAAATCAGAGCTTGAAGTGGTGCACCACAAGGTGGTGTCGTTGGAGTTTGAGTTGGTGGGTGAGCAGAGGAAGGTAGGCAAACTCCAAGAAGCCTGTACCACTGCCAACGAAAGGTTGGAAGAGGCCCTCGCCAACAACGAAGATCTACGCGACCAGGTGCTTAAAGACAAGGAAGAAGAAAATGAGCGCATTGTAGAGTTGGAGAAGACGTTAGAGGAAGAGAGGGCCAAAATGGTCTTTGAGATGGCGGTGTACCCCGACCTATGTGTGGTGGCTGTGGAGCAATTTAAGGGGTTTGCCAAATCCCAGATGGCCATTGACGTCGTAGTCGCGAAGAGCTTGGCTAAGGAGGGGGAATGAGGTGATGGGCCATCGGGAGTGGCCGCTAGAGGTAAGAGCGACGAAGAAGTGATCCAAAGCTTCCAGCGGTCAGACTTCTACAAGCACGAGATGAGTCGGTACTGGGACAACAGCTGGATGAGCTTCCAGTATAAGGCGCAAGAGCTGTTCCCAGATGTGGATTTCAATCTGGTGAAGGTAGGAGAAGACGACGTTGCGTAGACTCCTTTGGACAAGGAGATAGAAGAGGAAGATCTAGCGTCAAGCTAAGGGGATTAAGGACAGGGTGTTTTGGTTTTGTGTGTTTTTTTTTTGAAGTAAATGTATTTTCTGCAATGAAGTGTATAACGTGCAAATTGTTAATAAAACTACCAGTTCTGTTATTATTGTTGTTGTTGTTTTTGTTTTGAATGGTAAAGTTTAAAAGGTAAAAATGGATGAATAGAATTGGATAAGTAAAATGGATAAGTAAAATTTTGGAATGTGAAATTGGACAAGTAACCTAACTTGTATAAATGGTAAAAAAATGGGCAAGTATGTTAACTTGTATGAATGGTAAAAATGGATGAGCATGAACTGAGATTTTAACTAAGTTTGGCTGAGACTAATTGTAACTGCATGCTTTATCTGAATAAGACTAGTTTTGACTTAGGCTGATTGAGCTCTTCATGCTCAGTCTGGCTGAGACTTGGAGGGCTCAGTCGGGCTGAGGCTTCGGTTAACTCAGCCTGACTGAGCTCTTCATGCTCAGTCTGGCGGAGACTTAGAGGGCTTAGTCGGGCTGAGGCTTTGGTTAACTCAGTCTGGCTGAGCTCTTTATGCTCAGTCTGGCTGAGACTTGGAGGGCTCAGTCGGGCTGAGGCTTTGGTTAACTCAGTTTGGCTGAGGCTTGGAGGGCTCAGTCGGGCTGAGGCTTAGAGGGCTCAGTCGGGCTGAGGCTCTCGTTAACTCAATCTGGCTGAGGCTTGGAGGGCTTAGTCGGGCTGAGGCTTTGGTTAACTCAGTCTGGCTGAGGCTTTGGTTAACTCAGTCTGGCTGAGCTCTTCATGCTCAGTCTGGCTGAGGCTTAGAGGGCTCAATCGAGTTGAGGCTTGGTCTAAAAGTTGTCATTGAAACGTAACACAGATAAATGGAGATACAAAATTGTTGTCAGTAAGGCATAATCTGTCGATCACAAATTTACATCGTGTATGAAAATGGCAAAAATAAACAAGTGCGCAGATCAGCAAAAGAGAACGGATAACAACTGAATGATACAAAAAATAGGAGACGCCATTTTACTGGTAATAACGCTTCAAGTGCTCGGCATTCCACAGATGGGGGAGGTCTCTGCCTTTCATATCTTGGAGACGATAAGTGCCCGGGTGAGGTCTGCCCTTGACAATATAAGGTCCTTCCTATTTGGCTGCTAGCTTGCCCTCAATCAGATTTGTAGTGGCGAGGGTTGCTTCGCGCAAGACTAGATCTCCCACTGCGAACTGAGTTGGCATTTACAGTATGTTCAATTTTATTCGGCATCACCCTCGTCGTCGCTCTTCTCGATTTTGAAAGCGCCAAAAGGAAATGATGACGTTGGTATAATGGCAACGCCTGCTTCTTGGAGAGCCTCTGTGGCTTGGAAAGTCTTAATCCACCCGTGCCTAAAACCCCGATTCTCGCATCGGCATACTTCCTCAGCGAGTTTCTCCTTGGTCTTGTCTATCTCGACTTTCCGGCTGTCATGAAAGCCTTTTTCATAACCTATAGACCTTGCAGTCTCTATTGCAAACATGCTTGCCGTATCTCGATCGGCAATCGCGTGAATTATCAGCCATTGGGTCACTCTTTCCTCCATGATCGGGTTAGATTGTCCAGCCGCACGCGGCTCAACAGTTTGGGCCTTCCTTAGCTCACGCTCGGCCTTCTTTGCATGAGCCTCCAAGTTGCGAATTCGTTTGTTCTTCTGCTCTATCTCCTGCTGCATGGCACACAGACGCATGCCGACTTCATAGGTGGTATACAACCCTTTTACTGCTCCATGGATGCCCTCTCGAAACACTTCGAAATCCTGTTGACCAACCATCGACTACTGGACTTCCGGTGGAAAAATCCGTCGAGCAAACTCGATTGCTACACCTGGGTCATAAATAATAGAATTCGCCTTCATCATTGGTTTATTCCCCACAAAAATCGCAAAACTCAACGGTCGTGGTTTCACATCGGATTCACTTCTCGGTCGCGGTCGAGGTGAGCTGCTTCGTTGCTGTTTTTCCCTTATGGGTGATCTACTTCGATGACTTAGGGGCAGACGTTTTTCCCGTTCCCTCGACGTCCTACTTCCCGTGCGTGTGGGCTCGTCGCTGTGATTTATTTCAGTGTCAAGCTCAGCCAATGGTCGCCCTTCTCTTTTGCTGTTGAAGAATAGTCTATTTGACATTCGCACTTATCTAACATTCCGTAACAAACTGGTTTAAATTGAGTTTGAACACAATAAGTGGATTTATGTGCGCGAAGAACTCACCCCATTTATTCCTAACGCATGCAACGCCCCCGAGGCGATTTCATTAATGCTAAACTTCAAAAAGCTATAACTGATCGGCCAAATATTAATCTACTAAACAAAAAGCTATAACTTTGCATGGAAGATGCCTAGCAAAAATTTAAAAACAGTAACCATTTTACACAAAAACTACTAAACGAAAAGCTACAACAATACATTCAAAATCCTTAACAAAAATAACTAGAGTGTCACCCTAATAAACCCTCAGAGTCAGACTCCAGCGGCTTAACGTCCACTTGCTCATAGGGAATCGGCATAGCCAATGTCACATTTGCAGCAGCAAGGGCTTTGAGCCAGCTATGTTTGAATCCCTGATTCTCAAATTTGGGGACTTCTTCCACATAATTTACAAGGGCAGCGCCTTGCCCAGCCTCATACGCCTTGGAAGCCTTGGAGTCGGCTATTTCTTTCATCTTCTTCGATTCTTCCAAGTCGACCTCCAATTTGGCAATCACCTCTTAGGCTAACTTGAGTGCACCTTCGCTTGCGTTTGTCCTCTCCTCGGTGGCCAATCTGAGCTGGTTAGAATTTCTCGCCCTTTCCATCTCGGCCTCGGCCCTTGCACTTTCCATCATCGCCCTCGCCGCTTCGAACTTGGCTATGCTCCTCTCACCCTCAACTTCTGACTTTAAATGGCCAATTCGTTTGATAGCGTCATGCTGGCACCGGCCTATCTCGGCTATCCTTCCGGCCGTCTGCAAAATAGGAAATTAAAACCAAAACAATATATGCATAAAAGCGAAAGACAGGATCAAGTTATATACCAGAAGAGCCGATTGAGCGGCTAATGCTATTGCCAACAGATCCGGCTCCGCTCGGAAAGCTGCCTTCTCAGCCAGCAATGAGACCGACGAAGCCATGCTCAACGCCACGGCTGGGTCTTTCATAGCCGACGCGTCAGAGGAGATCGGTGTGTTTTTTATCTTTGGTTGAACGACAAAAGGCACAACTACATCCAATTCCTCTAAGCGCGGCCGTTTGTCAGCGGGGTTTTCTTCAGAGCCGGCCTCGACCTCGGCAGGACGTTTCCCCCCCTCACTCGACCTCCTGATTCGCCTGCTCTACTAGCTCCGACTTAGTATTCTGGGTTTGAGTTGTCACCACTTCGACAACAAGCTGGGAGGGCTCAGCATCGGCGGCGGGTGGCACTTCCGATCGAATAGCCTCTGCTCTCCGCCGTGCGGCCATTCTTTCGGTGTTTTTCTTTTTGGCGAGTTGTGTAAGTGACAACCCGGCCATGTCCTCAGGGTACGTGCCGGGAAGGTCTTCTAAACCAGTAAAGATGTCGTCAAAGGAAACGTCCCCTCGGCTCGAAGTGGATGGAGGGTTGGCTGAATTGAGGCCGGTTTCCTCAAAGGCCAACTTTAAAGCCTCGTCTACTTTGGCTTCGGACTGGTTTGACTCTTCAGCTACCTCCGCCTATTTCGAGTCGGATCCATCCAAACCAACTTGCAGCAAGTTTTTGAAGCTGGTTAAAACAAGAGCCATAAGAAACTCTTCGCCCCTCGGAATTGGGATGTTTTTTGCCGCCGAAAACGTCGTATACGTCGGTTCGTATTGAAGAAGAATGTGGGCCGCCCTCCCTTGTTTCTGAAGGCTTAGACGGCCGAAGTATTTGAGCGTGATTTTAATTTCTACAAGAACGGTGTCGTTGGTTGAAATCAAAGCTTTCTTCAAATCGTTTCCTGCACAAGCAAAACCATGAGACTGCAAAAATAAAGCCTTGTAAATATAAGAAAAATAAACGCAAGGAGCTATATGGCCACCTGGTTCGCCCCTCCGTCTAGGAATAGGATCTAGGCGGTCCTCACCTGCGCCGAATTCCCAGTTACCCCGGACAACGACCATGACATCGTCGACTCGCTTGCCAGAGCTGGAAAGCATAGTCAGCAATTGATGGTCGGTGTCCTTGGCCCTAAGGAAATAGCGCCCATGCCGGCCAGAAGACTTGGCTAAGGCATAACAATACCGAATAGCAGGTATGCCAAGATTAATCCTAAGGTGACGGTTTAACTCTATAATCCCCATTACGATTCAAAAAAAGTTTACATTAGGTTAGGAAGGGATTAGACCCCAATTTCGAAGGACAACCCTAAGAAATGGGTGAAAGGGGAAATGGACTCCGCCCTCTGCAATTGATAAAAGAGGGAAGACGATTGTGCTTTCATTAGCCGTCTCCATATCAAGGGTGGTGTCTGTCACAAGTCACAGACGGACGTCATCAGGGATAGAAAAATGGAGTTGAAAGCCAGAGACTCGATCCGCTGAGAGGAGGTCTTTCAAATGCTTTGCCATTTTCGTCAGCCTATAGGAGTACGTTAAACTAAAAACAAACCAAGAAAAGGGATTTAAAGCAGAGAGGAAGGGAACTTACAAGAGACAGAGAGGACAATGAGGGATAAAAGGAAGTTACAGAGGTGAGTCGGAAGGCACTCCAAGAGCTTCAAGCGTCCAAAAATGTGTGTGTTCAAAAAGACGACAAAAATTTAAATCACAATAAATGGAAGAAGTGTACGAAGGGGTGGGAAATTATAATGATGACCGAAAGCCGTGAGCTCTGACATCCGGGTTGGAATGAGGTTAGCTGCCAAAATTTCGGCTCTGACTTTTCAAGTTCGAAACCAAACACATCAGCTAACTGTTGCTAGTGAAGTGTTTGGGGGGCAATTGTGGAGGCCGAATAATTGGACTTGGAGAGTAGAAATATATACATTGCATTCAGTCATGTCTTATACATACAAATCTAGAAGTACCCTATTTGGCCAAATAACCAGTTGAGTAAGAGGCCGATTGAAGAGCGATTTACAACAAAAGAAGCCGAGTAAATAGTTATACGGCGAATTGAAGGTGGGTGTAGATGGGCTCGCGGGAACTCTCCGATATCCGCGCTGCGAGGGCACGAAATCTCGTTTTGTTCTGAGCTACTACAGTTCGGACTCAATGTCACGGTTCTTAATCTAATCTTACAAAGTGCAATGTAAGATTGATAAATCACCAAAGAGTCTAAATCTGGCAAATCATTTTGGAAAACTGATTTTTTATAAAAGAAGTGCCAAACATGGACTGCTTTGCCAGATACAGAGTCGCCACCTAAATATTTTATTTTGGGGGAATTTAGGAAACCATGACTCGTGTCTAAGGCCACGTGTCTGTCATCACCAAAGTTGCCTCGGCTTGGGAACTTGGGTACGAGAGAGGAAGGTCATGCAATAAGCACCCCTGCTCGCCCGATCAAAGATCGGCCTGTATTAAGCATGATATTTCATTTTTGAAAACACATGTGCTCTTATTCTGGTTAATTAGCTAATCTTACTATGTGATGCGCACAACATACAAGTATAGACTAAATCGCCTAATTTGGAATAAAACATTGCATATTCGTTTGTTTGAAAATGGTTTGAAGTTTGCTACTCGCAAGTAGGCTAAAACAGGGACTTGATGAATTGTTCCAATTCAAGCAACCCAACCTTCACCCACAGGCATTCAGGCAGTTATATCAAATAAGCAGTTAGCCTCATGGCAAGCATGCTTTCATGGCACTCAATAACACACATGCAGTATGCTAAAGCGTAAACACTCACAGTGTACTCTGAGCCAAAATAAAGAACTAGTTAGAAATTATGCATGATCCTAGTTTATGTTAAGATGGCTAATGCAGCACATGCAAAAATGTAACTCAGATAAGCTCGACTATTCTAAGATGTCATGTGAAATGCAACTTGGTAACATGCCTTTGAACACGTATTCAAGTAAATGTATTGAAATACAATGCGGTTAGTATGATGCGCTGAGCCTGGTGCATGCAAAACAAATGAATGGATGCATGCATGCAAGCATAAGGTATGCTAATTTGAAATATGCCCTAAAACTAACCATCGTAAGCGGTTAAGTAAAAGTGAGAAAGAAATGGAGGTTAGAAAACATGCATCACACACACGCATGCTTATTACAACAATTGGCCCTCTCGAGGGAGAGACCGAATAAGAAGCTAACTAGCTAATCTAAGCTAATTAAACTAATTATTACAACACAAATTAATTAACTAATCCTAATTAACTAACTATTACAAAACAAATTGAAATAGCTAAACGCATTAACTATTAAAGGTACAAACCAAAGCATAAGCTAGCTATCTAAGCATGGCAGCTATGGAAAGCAATAAAACAGGAGGTTCTCAGAGGGAGAAGACTGGATGCATGCCAGGTCGCCTCGTTCAGAAATCCAATGCGATGCCCCGATTTGCCTCTATTTTCAATTGTCCTTAGAACCTTGCACCAAGCTCTAGATAGCTTCTAACACATCTTGGGAACCTGTAGGAGGGTGGCCAACCAGTTGTTGGTGTCTGCAGCCATGGCTGACCACCTATCTTTGTTGAAAGCTAGGAAAAGTGGTCGGCCAGCTAGTTTTTTTGGCTGGCCGACCAGTTGTTGCTGCTGAACTGTAATTTGTTACAACAGAGAGCAAGAAAGGGCATGGCAATGTATTTGCAAGATATGTATGCACAACCACTCTCCCTATCATGTCATGAACTCAAGGGAGTGCAGTTCTCGACCCTCAGGCCACCAATCGCGCATTTCAATGGGTGATGGCCGAGAAGTGTAGTTGCACAATTCAATGTAAAATGAATGCACAAGTAAACACATAAGGCCTAAAACTTTATCATATATGATCAAGAGCGTTGTCGACCTGGAATTGAGGCACGTTTCATCACTTTAAGTATGAAACGTCCCTCTTTTCCCGTGCTCGAATTAACACCTATTTCAAACACAATGCAACACAAAATATGGCATGCTCAATGCAAACAACTACTTAGCATACTCAATGCAATGTGACATGATCAACTTAACAAAGCTATTGACATGCGAACAATGCTAATGCATACATGCACAATGCAATGCTACAAGGGCAACTTAGCAATGTTAGGGACATGTATACTCAATGCAAAGAAACAACTTGGCATGCAAAATGCAAAGGACTACATAACATACACAATGCAAAGTAAGATAAGCATATAAGCAACATGCAAGTGAACATGCTAAATGGACTTAAACCAAAACGGGTAGACCTCAGTCATGCCCAAATCAGTGGCCATAATGATGAAACCAAGGCACCAAAGGCATATATAAGCATGCAGGTCAATTGGCTCACCAATTAGGCTAAAGAGCACAACTCTCAAGAGTACTCAAAGAATTACAAAAGTGGAAGTGTAACAACACTAAATGCACTAAAATTAAGTAAGAAATGATGCCAAATCATTCAAACAAAGCAAGTGAAGCATGCAAGAATCCTAAAGCATGAAAGCTAACAAAGAGGATTACTTTAGGGACATGCAATACATGGCACAAATGCATGAACCAACCATGGACAGAGCTGAAATAGGTCAAAACATGGACCAAAACATGCTAAGATGGAGAGTCAAAGACCTAGGTATGCAAGCATACAAGCTAGGCTACAAGGCAACAATGCACAATACTCAAAGGCATTCAAAGCATGAAAGAAGTGGGAACATGGTAGTCCTAAATGCTCTGAAATGTCATGTTAAGTGATGCCAAATCATGTATACAACACAAATGAAGCATGCTATGATGCTCAAAGCTTGAAGCAAGCAAGAACACTTGTATTATAGCTATACAAAACATGAAGCATATGGCTAAGGCAATCCAAAACAGTCCTAGAATATGTCAAAATGAGTCTGAAACATGCATGGAAGAAAGCCAAAACATGCTAGCATGAGGGGCATAAGACATGATGCATACAAGGTAAATAAGGTGGATTACACTACACCTATTAAGACCAAGCATGGGATGACTTAACCAGCAAAAATCAGAGTTATAACATGGCATAATAACCCCCAAAACATACTGAAATGATGGCTCGCAAGCTTAGGCATGAAGGTATACACAATGACTCATGTTAAGGCATAAAGGGGCCAACCCTCCAATGCATTGAAAGAGCACAAAAATGCAAGTGCAAGACCATGAAACATAGACTGAAATCACATTATAAATGATGCCAAATCATTCAAATAGTCCAAGTAATGCATGTTAGTGGAGTTGGTGCACAAAGCTAGCAAGCTAGATTGAACCATGACTATACAAAGCAAGTCATGCATGGCCAAAACAACCAAAATCAGAGCTAAAGCATGTTAAAATATGGACAAAAGCTTCTTGAAGTTAAGCCAAAAGCATGCTAGAATGACATGTCAAAGCATGATGCATGTTAGGCTATTCATGGAAATGTACAACAAGTACAAGGAGCATGCAAAGGCTAACCAAACCAAACCCTAAAAGAGGTATGACATGGCAATACATCACCAAAAACATGCTGAAATAGAAAGAAAACAAGCTAGAATGACATGTTACTTCATGAAGCATACAAGACTAGTTTGTGTGATTTACACTACAAGTGTATTAGGCATGCATGGAGTGACAAAACCAAGCAAAAATAGTGGCATGCCACAGCAAAATAACCACAAATACAAGCTAAGATATAGCCAACATAAGCTTAACAAACATGCTCACACATGAGGCATTCAAGACAAGTATTGAAGATACAAGGAGAGAGGATGACCCTTTCCCATTTGGGACCTCAAAACACCCTTTCCACCACTGAAATTCCTCTGAGTTTCAGTGGTGAGAAGGCCAAAACAAGGTGGTTCCAAAGGCTCACAAAGAAGGCACAAAAGCAAGGCCAAACAAGGGTTAAGAAGGGGTAAACAACCCCAAACACAAAAGTGACCTTAAACAAAGATCTAAAGCACACAAAAATAGAACTTTTTGCAGTAGGAAGTTAAGCTTAAAAAAGCATGCAAGAGGGTCCAAAATCTTAAGCAAGAATAGGGGATTTGAGGGTTAAAGACTCACCCTTGAAGACCTTCTTTACTATTGCAACTCCAGCAACCTCTTTGAGCTCAAACCAGCCCAAGAACACTAAAAACAACTTTAAGAAGCATCAGCAACACAAGCAAGGTGTTTGAGTGTGTGTTTGTGTGTTAAAGTGAGACAAAATGACACTTTTATGCACAAAATAAGATCAAACAAGGTGATATAAATACAAAGCTATATGTATCACTTCCATCTCTAATTTCTGAACCTAGAGGAGGGAGGAGATGGTTCTCTGTAGACACCCCATTTTTGACCGTCCTCAAGACTTGGACGTCACCGCTTGAACACTCGGTGATTATCCATGTTTGCGTTTGTTTGGAGTTCCTGGAGTTCTCGGCTACGCGCCTTGCCTCATGATCTTCGAACTCGACTGTTTTGTGTCTGGTTTTGCACCAAACACTTGTGTTTTGCCTCAGAGGGGCAGGGAATGCCTTGTGAGACATCCCCACACACCACCGGCACTAGCTAGAGGCCACCGGCTGGTTTTTGTTGCCACTGGCAATTTATGTTGCCGGCTGGCACTCTTTGTTGCCGGTCGGCAGTAATTTTTGTCAAAATGACATTTTTGGCTAGCCGGCTACTGTTCAGCTGCTTTTTCAGATATTTTATTACAGTTGTCTGGCATTGACTTCCCCTCCATACACGTGTATGGAGGGATGCACTTCTTGTCTTGCTTAATGCCTAAGCTTACAAGATTGCCTCCTCTATAAGAGGAGGCCTTCCCCCTTGGCTTTAGGGTTGGCTTTTTAGTGAGAAAACAACTCAGAGCAAGCTCTGGTTTTAGGGTTTGAGTGCCATTCATATCCTATCTCTATATCTCCTTTGTGTGTGTTCTAGGTGCTTTGTGTCTTACTATTGCACACAAACACCTAGTCTTTCACTTTTTCTTGGTTTCTTCAAGGACTAGAGCTTGTTCTTGGTGTTCTTGACTGGATTTGAGCCCAAGGAAGCAACAACATCAACACTTGTGAAGGTGGTCAACAAGGGTGAGAAACTTGCCTTTTATTCCCCATTTTTGCATCCTATTTCTACCTATCTTAGAGCTGTTTTTGTGCTTGGTGTTTAACACAAAAAAGTTTTTTTTTTAGGCCCTCTTGATAGTTTATTAAGAGTGTTTTGTGCTTTGGGAAAGTTTGGCCCCTCTTAGGCCTTGAAAGGCCTCATTTTGTGCTATTTTGTGCAAGTTTTGAGACTTTAGTGTTTGGGCCTCTTCACCACTGAAATCTTGAGGGATTTCAGTGGTGGAGATGGTGTCTTTAAGTCTCTAAAAGGGGAGGGCCACCCCCTCTCCTTGTTGTCCTTGAAAAGGACCTATTTTGCTACCTTAAGGAGCCTTATGTTCAAGTGTGTGTTGATCATGTCTAGGCTACATTTCATGCTTATTATGCCATAATATAATCATGTTGTGTGTTGGTTTTGGTACTCTATGCATGTTTAGCATAGTTGCTATGTAATGCCTTGTAATTCCCTTAACATGTCTTAGGTTGTTAGCCTTTGTTTGAGCATGATTTAGGCTTGGAATTATGAATGTTTTGTGCTTATTTTGCCATGCTTTAGGTATGTCCATAGTCGTTTGGATCGATTTTGGCATGTTTAGTATAGCTCCTTTGCATTTGTGGCTTGCCGGGCTTGTATGCCTCAAGTGTATGAATGTATGGCATGTGTTAATTGCATCATTTTGGTGGTTTGGAATCACCCAACATGTCATTTCAGTCCCTTTGGTGTGCTTGTATGCTGGCCTTAGTTGTTTCTTTGTTGCTTTAAAAGCATGTGTTGTATGCGCTATGTTTTGACCATTATGCATACCTTTGAATTTGAACCACTTAGACGCCATCTAAGTAGTCCCTTGGCCTTGCTTTAACATGCTAAAAATCTATTTTTAGTTGTTTAGTGCATGCCATGTTTGTTGTGTTAAGTGTGCTTCATGACTTGCCTCAAGTATTTGGACTATGCTTGCATGCTTATGCTTGCTTCATTTGGCTTGGTTTGGCACCACATTCTAGCATGCATTTCAGAGCTTATATTACATGATAGTTGTCCATGATATCCCCTTTCAAGTGTGTTTGAAAGTTGCTAGTTTAAGGCTTAAAGTGTTGGTCCAACTTACTTGCATGTGTGCATGTGTGTTTAGTCCTCATTTTTGGGCATTTTGGCTACTGATTTTGGTCCTATTTTGGAGTTGCCTAAGTCATGTTTAAGTCCCTCTTTTACTTGGTTTGCATGCTTGCCTTGCATGCTTGCTTGTATGTTTGTATAAGTGCCTTGCATTGTCCATATCACATGCTAGCCAACATGTTTAGGATTGCATTGCATTGTGCATACTTGGCCTCTTGAAGTGAGTGTGATAGAGGTTAGGACCCTTTGTTTTGTTATTTGCATTGCGTTTCATTTGACATGAAAATTGCACACTTGATTCTTTGGGGCCATCATGCATGGAAATGCGTGATTGGTGGCCCGAGAATCGAGGCATATATTCCTTTGAGTCACAAACATGATAAGGAATGTGTTCGGTGCATACATTGCTTGAATAACATTGCCATGCAAGATTTTGCCCTCTGCTGCTGTGAGTTGCAGGTTCTGCAGGAATTCATTGCCGGCCGGCAATGTTTAGTGCCGACCGGCAATCAATTATCAGCCGATGGATGAATTCTGTGCCGATGGCCACATATAGCAGCCGGTGGCTATTACATTTAGCGGTGGTGATCCCCGACATCAAGAAGTAGTTACGAGACTTTGGCGCTTCTCGGAAGAGGCGAGCGAAAACAGAGGCAGTCTAGGCATGGCAGTGCAATTCCGAGCAAGACCCGAGCACGTGCTTCGTTTGGCTCTCTTCCTGAGGCGGTTTACTGTTTTTCTTAGTTTAGTTAGTTTGTCAACTAATTAGGCAATTTGTAATATTTAATTAGCTTGCGCAGTTAATTATTTGTATTATTCTTTTGGTCCCTCCGAGCGAGGGCAAATCTATAATAAGTGTGGGTGAGTGGTGTGTATGTCTTCCAACCCCTATTTCTTTCTCCCTTTTATTTACCTGCTTTTGATGGTAGATTAAGGCACGTTTATTTTAGCATACCTTATACAATGCATGCGTGCATCCATGCATTTGTTGATATGCACCGGGCTCGGTACATCATACAAACCGCATTGTATTTTCAAATCTAACTTGAATACGTGCATCAAAAGATTGCATTTCATATGCCATTTTAGGGTTAGCCGAGCCTATCCTAATCACATTCTGTATGCGATGCATTAGTCATTCTAACATGAACTAGGGCATGCATGTTTGCTAACTAGTTTATTGTTTTGGCACGGAGTACGATGTAAGTATTTATGCTTTAGCATATCGCATGCGTGTGAATGTTGACATGACAGTAGGCTTACCATGTGGCTAAATGCTTATATGAGATAAACTGTTTGAATGCCTGTGGGTGGAGGTTGGATTGCTCGAGTTGGAATAACTCATTGAAATCCGTATTTTAGCCTACTTGCGAGTAGCAATTTCGAATTGTTTTCCAAACAAACGGATATGCAATGCTTATTTCCAAATTAGGCAATCTGGTCTATACTTGTTTGCTGCGCGCATAACATAGTAATTCTAAGCTAATAATTGGAATAAGAGCATGTAATGTTTTCAAAAAACGGATATCATGGTTAGTAGAGGCTGGTCTTGAATAAGGCGAAAGTGCTCATAAGTGACCTTCCCGATTGTATCAAGCTCGAGCCAAGACAACTTTGGTGATGACGGACACGTGGCCTTCGGCACCGAGTCAGGGTTTCCTAAATTTCCCATTTTAAAAATATTTAGGTGGCGACTCTGTATCTGGCAAAGCAGTCCATGTTTGGCACTACTTTTCAAAAAAATCTGTTTTCTTAAACGATTTGCCAGAGTTGGACTCTTTGGTTCAGATTACGAACCGCAACAAACAAAAAAGGGAGTCCGAACTGTAGAGTGAAGCCCAAGGGCGCGTCTACATTCTCTCTTATAGAGAACCAAAAGCAAAGCTTCTTGAGGAAGCTAAGGTTCAAGGCAATCCCTCCATACATGTGTATAGAGGATAGCTTCAGTGCCCTCTAGCTGTGCCAGCTGGAGGAAAATATCTCTAAAAAGGTGGCAAAAAGCAGCCGACCACTTGAAATGGTCGCCCAGCTACTTCAAGTGGTCGGTCGACCACTTTAAGTGGTCTCCCAAGAAGACAACTGGTCGGCCATGGTGGCAGATGATCAGCACACTGAAAACAAGCCAGGGGTGGGGTGGCCGACCAGAAAAGGTGGCCCAAAGACCCAGGAGACCAGTTGTTAGATCAGAAAACTGGCTGGCGAGAAGAAAAATGGTCTCCAAGGGGAAATACTGGTCTCCCACCCTTGTACCACGTTCCAAATAAGGAAAATAAGATTTGTACCAAAAACAAACCAAAACGGATGCAAGACGAAAGTTCGGGAGGCAAAGCGCGTAGCCGGGAGCCTCGAAAACTAGTTGACAAGCACCAAAAGTGGTTTAAGACCACAAACGTGGTCTCCCAAACCATAGTGGCCCTCTAGGCCAAGGAAACAGGGTGTGGTTCAAAAACCACACCAAAAGGAGAATGTTAAGCGATCCCGAGACAAGATGCGCGGCTGAAGGCTCCGAAAACCGGAAACTAGTCTCCAAACGGGAAAAGTGATCTATGACCGTGAAAAGTGGTCTACGACCACAAAGAAGTGGTCTACAAAACCTATCCCTTCCTCAAGAAAAGAAAACAAGGCCTGGTTCGCAAACCGAGCCGAAGCACAAAGAGTTCAGAGGTCCGGAGGCAAGGCTCTTAGCCAAAACTCCGAAACCTCGAAACGAGCACAACATGCACTATCATCGAGCACTCAATCGATGACGTCTGAGTCTTAAGGTCGGTCAAAAATGGGGTGTCTACAATGGGCCCAGCCCTGAGCCCCAAGAAAGAAAAGATATAAATAGAAGAACATCAGCCAGAGAAAGGTATGTGAGAATTATTACGCTTAACTTAAGATACAAGTAGCTAAGAGAGCATACACTAACTTGACCGTCGGAGTGCTAATTCTGGCACCCTCGACTGGAGTGTTTATTCCCTTTCAGGTTGCTAGCTGAGGATCTCGAGCGTCCCAATGGATAAAAAGAGTATTTCCAAACCATTTCCCCACACAAGTATTTAACTTAACATAAGTATTTAACATAATCCGTTTTGCTTTGAATCAAATTCACCAAGTATTTAACTTAACCCAAAAAAATGTATTTAACATTTTGTCATAAAATTTTTTTTTAAAAAAATTATACCATTCTAAACAGAGAAGGCACGTGCCTCTGGTATCTGTTGAATTATTTTTTTTTCGCATAAATTTGTGATTATGATTATAACGGGTTTTGATTTTGATTTTAATTTCATCTCTATAAAATTGATGTCAGTTAGAAAAGAGAAGAGTTCAAACTTGGACAATTGTTGTACTCTGATTTTAATTTTATTATTTTAATGTGATTGTTAAAATACATCTATTCTAAACATTCAGTTGGCCTTTTTCTTTTTCTTAGAAGTTTATATTTTTATTTATTTCTTCTCCTCTTGATTGTAACCCGTTAAGTATTTTCTATTCATGGCAGTTATTTATTTAAATAAAATTTTCAATTTTATTATTCGATTTGGTAGCAACATATTTAGAAATAACATTTCATTGCCAATGAAATCCATGTTAACTTTTATTATTGCTAATTTTTTGTTTCTCTGTGTCTAAAATTATATAATGAAACATTTTTAGGTTGAAGTACAACAGTTATGGACAATATCACTATTTTTTGCCAAGTTTTTTTTTTTTTTTCTCTTCATATAAATTTAAGTACAATGGACAATATCACTATTCTAATTATTTTTTTTCCTCATACTTTATAGGTGGACGGGGACTTACATTGAATTGTAATATCACCTCCCTTTATTAATTTTCTTATTTATGTGTATAAAGTTTTATTTATCACTCTAAAGTTTTTGTATGTATAGATTTGATTTCTTCAAGAAAGAAATGTTATTGTTGTTATTCGCGATGAGCATGACCTTAATACTATTCGCATTCATGAGGTAAGCCTAAAAGTCACTTGAACATTGGACATGTATTTTCTTATCATTTTAAAAATAATTTATAAATATATTTTACTTATTTTTTATAGGCAAAGGCAAAGGAAAAAGACAAAGCAATATCAAAGGAAACAAAAAAAAACTATTCTTTATGGCAAAGGAAAGGAAAATGCACATCTCATGGTATGGTTTCTCAACAATTTTTAAAAGTTTCTTTTTCGAATATTATATAGATTTTTTTAGGAATTGCATAGTGTCATATACTATTTTTTATGTACATTTTTCAAAAGTTTCTTTTTCAAAAATTTATTCAATTTTTTTTTATTGAATGTGAAATGTTTTTCTGAAGCATGTTAAAGTAAGCATTTGTACAACATGCTAATGCATTTGTACAACATGCTAATGCATTTGTATGAACATTAATTTGACTTTTTAATATGTTTGTATATTTGTATGAACACATGTTGCATCTACAACATAGCATAATAAAAATATAATAGAAGAAAACGAAAAAGGAAAATAAGAAGAAAGAACAAATAGGTGATGAAAAGGAAACTACATAATATAATTTTTTTTAATTTTTATTTTTCTTATAAGAAGTTCTTAAGGAAAGAAGAAAAAGACAAAAATGCATTTTAATATAACAGAAACAACAAGAAGAGTGAAAAGGAACGTACAAAACATTACACACTAATATTCACATTTTACATACCAAATGATCTAATATTTACCTTTTCAACGTACATTTTGTAAAGAGATGGGTAGTGTCTTTAAACCAATAAGTGCGTGCATAGTGAGTTTGCGATTTTGTGTGCTTAATGAGTTTTCAAATTATTTTTCCCTCCCTTTTTAAATTTTATCAATACATGCATTGGTTCTTATATGACTAACAACTTAACCGAGTGAAGAGGAAAAGTTAGTTAAAAGGAAGAAAAAATACATGATGAAAGTGAAGCAAGTTAGTTAATCTTCACATTTTATGCACCTTTTTATATAATATTCTCATTTTAGGCATACAATGATAATGTGTTATCAAAAGCTGCATTGGCCTAACGTGCGCGGTCAAAACGTGAAAAAAAATCAAAAGCCATGTTCTGCATACCAATTGGGACAACGCCTATGACGAGAACGAGAAAGAGAAAGATCGAAGGAATGTATTAATCTAAGACAACCTTCTTTAACACCAAATTGGTAAAAGAAAAAGAATTTTTACCCAAGACGATCTTGAATTGTTTACTCTTACTATTACCATTTTATTATATAGATTTTAATTTGTTCACAATCTATTTCTGTAGGATTTTTCCTACAACTCCATCTAGAAATGTTGGTGTGGTCATCCGTGATGAGCACGACCTTAATGTTATCCGTTTTCTTGCGGTAAGTACAAAATCAAGTCAAACATTGTACGTATTTTATTTATATAAGATTATATAAGATTTTTTTAATCTTTTGAATATTTTATTTATATTTGTTAGGCAAAAAAAAAAGAAAAGGTCAACCCAATGTCTAAAGAAAAAGAAAAGATGGCTCCTTCCAGCAAGAGAATGACAAATGCATGTCAAGTGGTATATATTCTTTTTTAAAAACATGATACAAAACTAATCAAAATTTTGAATAGTTAAAAGATATGAATGTATAAAATGAATTTATTGTTTTATGTTGTTTTTGTAGAATGATTGTAATATGTTTTCCTGTAACTTGCTATTATTTGATGTGTTTTTTAAATTTATTTATTTTTATTTTGCATGGATACATGTGCATTTATAATGTACCATCCATAAGTTGCTACTTATATAAAGAGAATAGGAAAAAAGAAATGAAGGAATAAAGAAAAAATATATAAAGAAAGGAGAAACTAAATAAGATAGGATTTTAATTCTTATTTAATATATAAAATAGAAAACAAACAAAAGGGAAAGGGAAAGGGAAAGGGAAGAAATAAGAAGATAGAAAGGGAATAAATAAGAAAGAAAGAAATAAAGATAACACTATTAAAGGTATAAAACAAATAAAATAGAAAACAAAATTAAGAGAAAGGGAAGAAATAAGAAGATAGTTTCATTTTAAGCACAAAATATTCACATATTTTGCTTCAATGATAAAATATTTTCATTTTAGGCACAAAATGATAACGTAATATCAAAAGCTGCATTGGCCCAACGGGCACGGCGAGAGCGTGAAAAAATTGAAAAGTCATACTTTGAATTTCAATGCTTGCAATGAGAACAAGAGGGATTAGAAGAATGTGTTCAACTAAGAAAACGTTCTTTAACACCAATTCGTCGCAATTGCACTCGGTTGGAGTGGGAAACAATAACTGAAAATTCTCATTTGGCACAAAAACGAACAATGGTTACCTGTCATTCTATATGTTCGTTTTCTATGCCAACCACATCTTTAGCTCCACTAAGGAATCGGTAAACTACTGTGTCTAATTTTGAAATGCATATTTTTACTCATACCGTTTTGTTTTACATTATTTTATTTATACACAAATATTCGTAGGTCTACTCCTATAAATCGATTTCTTTAACAAGATCTATGTACTGATGATGAATTAGAAGATCTGCCTACAAGTATATCAATTGACGCCCAGGCACACAAAGATTCTTGCTGCCATTATCTTGGCAAGATGGATATATTTTGTCCTTATTGTTCAACCTTACATTGGATGGATGAAAAATTGACAAAATCATCTATAAAGCGTCCCTTATTCGGAACTTGCTGTTTGGAAAGAAAGATTAGGCTACCTTTACTTATTACACCCCTTCCACTACTTCAGGCATTGTATGATGAGAATAATGATCAATCAAAATCGTTTCGAAGTTATACTCGAGTGTACAATGCAGCCAATACTTTTACAAGTCTTGGTACTATATTGGATCCTAGAGTACTCAGTGGAAGGAGCCCTACATCATTCACAATTCATGAGGAATTGCGACATCGAACATGATCACTACAACTACAACCAGGGCAGGATGCGAGTTATGCTCAGCTGTATAGCTATGACCCTTATTCAACTTTAGAAATTCGTAATCGTAGAAATCCTAACTTGAGAAGGGATGTTCTCAAAACTATTTAGGATAGTTTGTTGCAAGTCAATGCATTTGTAGATAAATATTGCCAGGCTCATGCCATTCTACGTCAATTAGACTCGGCATGACACAATCTACCTGCTCATCTTCTTTACAATTCAACAACTGATCGACGTCGGTATAACTTACCAACTACATATGAGATTACAATTGTAATACCAGGTGATAGAACAGAGGTAAATGGAATGAGAGATACTATCCTACATTTCAAAGGAAATAATGAATTGATGCAAATTAATGAATGTCACCTAGCATACTTGCCATTACATTATGTTCTATTATTTTCATATGGTGAGCTTGGATGGGAACCTGAGTTGAAATTGTGGAATGTTTAGTATGATTGACCTTCAACTGATCGACTTACTCAAATGAATTTTTATAGTTATCGTTTGTTTGAACAACCCACAGAGTATTCAACAATTTTGAGAGGTGGGAAACTATTTCAAGAGTTTTTGGTATATGCTTGGGCTGCATCTGAGCGAAATCAATTGACATACTACAAGCTTAATCAAGGGAAACTTCGGGCTGAGCTTTACCAAGAGTTGTCAGATATGGATCCAGATTATGTGCGACCTGGACAAATTGGTTAAAGGTTTGTTTTGCCATCTTCATTTACTGGTAGTTCTAGACATATGTTTGAAATCTTTCAAGATTCAATGGCTATCACACGATACAACCAACACCCAGATATTTTTCTTACCATGATTGCAAATCCCAATTGGCCAGAAATTACTTCAGTATTATTACCATATCAAAAACCTATTGATCGTCCTAATTTAATTGCTCGTGTTTTTGAGTTGAAGAGAAAATGTTTGATGAAGGAGATAGAAACAAATAAAGTGTTTGGAAATAAAGTTGTACATGTTTTTACAATTGAATTTCAAAAACAAGGCCTTCCTCATATGCATGCACTTTTATTTCTCGAGGGTCTAGACAAAATTCGGACATGTGCTCAAGTAGACAAATTGGTCTGTGCAGAATTTCTAGACCCAAAAGATGATTCTATGCCTTTTGAAACTATCAAATGTTGTATGGTACATGGACTATGTGGTGCTCAAAATCCGCAAGCACCATGTATAGAAAATGGTAGATGCACTAAGAGATACCCTCGAGCTTTCATAGAAACAAACACTATGGATCAAGATGGATACCCTATCTATCGTCGTCGCAATAATGGTCAAGTACATACTGTGAGGGGCCAAGAAGTTGATAACAGGGATGTCGTACCATACAATGCATATTTTTCAAAACTTTTCAACTGTCATATAAATGTGGAAGTTTGCGCCGGAATGAGATGTATCAAGTAGATACATAAGTACATTTATAAAGGTTATGATTGTACAACGATGGTGTTAGGAATGATAAACGAGATTCAACAATATCTTGATGCAAGGTATGTTGGACCTCCAGAAGCTGCTTGGCGAATATTTGGTCATCTTTTGCATGCAGAGATGCCAACAGTTGTACGATTGGCACTTCATTTACTTGGAATGCATCGCTTTGTTTTTAACCCAAAAGAGTCATTACAAACAATTCAATCTAGAGCTGGTCAACAAATGTCAACTCTTACTGGCTTCTTTGCATATTATGCTGCCAGTGAAGATGAATGTCCATTTACTTATCAAGAATTTCCACAACATTTTGTTTGGCTCAAGTCAGAAAAGAGATAGAAATAAAGAGAAAGGGGATATGCAATTGTAGAATATACTTTGCTAGCCCTAATTGTGGTGAAAGATTTTATCTATGTTTGTTACTAACCGTTGTCAAAGGACCAAAGTTGTTTCAGTCTTTACGCACGGTCGATAATGTTGTGGGGGGCTTTTAGGAGATGATGAAGAATGGATACAATGCTTGAAAGAGGCTACAATTATAAAAACTGAATATGAATTGAGGAGATTGTTTAGTATTATTCTCACCAGTGCTCTCCACTAAATCCATGTGCATTATGGAATCAATTTTCAACACATATATGTGATGATCTTGCACATAAGATTTGTACATTGTTTGTCATTTCTAAACCAACTGAGGCTCAAATTGAATCAAATGCTTCATGAATCAGGCAAAAGTTTAATTGACTTCCTACCCATGCCACAACCTACTGCAAATTGGAGTGCAATAGTTGGTAATCGATTGATATTTGAACATCAACAGCTGCAGAGTGAGGCACAACATGCAGATCCACAAATTACTATTGATTGTCTCAATAATGGATAGTGGAATGCTTATAATACAATCACTTCTTCAGTTTTTCAAAATAAAGGAACTGTTTTCTTTCTTAATGGGGGTGCTGAAACAGAGAAAACATTTCTGTACAATACGATTGTATTAAAATGTCGCAGCCTTGGGCATATCGTTGTTACTGTAGCTTCGTTTGGAATTGCATCATTGTTACTGGTAGGAGGTCGTACTGCACATTCAACATTTTTCATTCCGTTAGATGTTTTGGAAAATTCACTTTGTGGGTTTAGCAAACAATCATTACAAGCAGAGTTATTTAGAGAAACAAAACTCATAATTTGGAATGAAGTTCCTATGCAACATAGACATTGTGTTAAGGCGGTTGATCGTACATTGAGGAATATTTGTGATAATGAAAAGCCATTTGGAGGTATTACTGTTGTTCTTGGTGGAGACTTTCGACAAATCTTACCAGTTATACCCAAAGGAGTTTGTGAGCAAATTGTGAATGCATCATTAAGACACTCTGTTCTATGGAAGCATATATATATATATATATATATATCTTGACTTTGGATTTGAATATGCGCTTGAATCATGAAGGCCATGAAAATGCTAATTTTGCAAATTTCTTGATGGAGATAACATTACTTTAACCTGTATTATAAGATTATTTTAAATTAATAAATTGTGTTTACACTTACTTTTTTATTGATTTCACTTTTTTTTAGATTGGGACCAATCCTCAAGAAATCGTTAACCTTCCATCGATAATACACAAATGTCAAGATTTGAATGAATTACTCTCTATAGTTTATCCACAATTGAATATGATAGAGACGTCAACCCCAACATTTTTAACTGAACGTACAATTTTGTCTGCACGTAACGATGATGTCAGTGACATTAATACTACTGCGTTGAATATCTTTCCAAGGAGATTATATACTTATATTGTAGCAAATAAAATGTCTGAAGATAATGAAATTGATCCTATCATTATAAATAGATATCCTAATGAATATTTAAATTCATTGGATCCTCCTGAGTTGCCAACTTTTAAGTTAGAGTTGAAAGTGGGTTGTCCTATAATATTGTTGAGAAACATTGTACCAAAAGATGGACTATGTAATGGTACAAGATTGATGGTTACTAGGTGTGGCACTTGCATAATTGAAGCTCAAATTTTAATTGGAGAAAAGTTCGGCAATTTGACGTTCATTCATACCAAGGATATCTTTGATACCATCTTCTTCAGAAATGCCTTTCCAAATGACAAGACGTCAATTTCCAGTCCGATTGGCATATGCCTTGACCATTAATAAATCTTAAGGACAATCTGTGAAATTTGTTGGGGTTGATTTGCGTATACTAGTGTTTAGCCATGGGCCATTATATGTGGCATTGTCTAGATGTACATTCTTTAATCGTATAAGTATTCTCCTCCATAAAGATAGTTTGGATTCTACTACAAATATTGTTTATCCTGAAGCGTTGCTGTAGTATTCTATGCAGATTAAATAACGTTTTATTAGAAGGTAACCATGTAGATTTATTGCTTTTGATTATATAACTTTTTATAAAATTTCAATTTAATAATAATTTGAAATTTGGACTTTTGTAGGATTGGACTGAAAAATCTATAAAGCTTAAAAGGAGAAATACGACTAGCTTGCTTTGATGGGGATGTAATAAGGTAATCTCAATCTCAAAGTATTTTGACATGTATATTTCCAATAAATGTACTAATCTATATTTTTTTTGTTTCCACAAATTACCAGATTGTTGTACATATTCCTCATTGGGGATACATACAAGTTGATACAAAGACTTTTTGGAAAGTAATGAGGAGGAAGTTTGGGCAAACACATATTTGAAGACATGTTATTGACACATCTTTTGTAAAGCATACATATTTTTGGTGTATGACAATATAACTTTAATTTCTATTTTTGGTGTATGGCAATATAATTTTTGGTGTATGACATGTTATTGACACATCTTTTGTAAAGCTTTAACCTACTTTTTGTAAAGTTTTAACCTGCTCTTTTGGTGTATGACAATATAACTTTAATTTCTGTTTTTTGTTCAGTGTTTACACTTTTTTTACTGCCTTTTATATTTTGATATGCAATATAACTTTAATTCTTATATGTTTGTTTCTTAATTTGCATTAAGATTAGGGGGGAGTTGTTATTTTATTTGAGTTTGTAGAGCGTGTAATACAAGCAAAATTGTTATAAGTTCTTTAAGAAGAAAAATATTTCAATATATTTTTTCAGTATCTTTATCAAAAAATGACACAAACTTTATAAATTTCAACATATTACGTATAAATTATAACTGTATTTTAATCTTAAAATTATTTACACCGTGCTTTTAGGCACGGGCATACGCTAGTATATATATATAAAATGACTAAAATATGAAAAAAAAGTTTAGTAAAAACAAACAAAAGCCTATCTAAAAATAATTTTTGAAAATCCAAACCAAGCAAAGTCGTAATTGTTTTTTGAACAAAAAAGATTTGTACTTGAAAAAGCAATTTTTCTAAAGAAATTTTAGAAAAAATTATATGTATTAAAAAAAATTGAAAAGTATTTTAAAAATAAAAATGAGACTTAAATTCATCTTTCAATGTGTGTAAGATAATTAATTTAGGTTCAAATAAAGAATGACGGATCATTTTGCCCATGAAAAATAGAAGGTATATATGTATATATGACAGATAGTAACAATATATGTATATATGACAGATAGTAACAATATAAATTCAGAAGAGGTCGGAATTTAGTTTTCTGACAATAATAATTGATGGACAGAATAAATGGATAATAAATGATGGGACTTTTTTTAAGTGTGCAATTGTACACCATGTGCCACTTACACAAAAAGTGTAAGTGTAAGGTGTAAGTATAAGTATAAGGTGTAAGTGTAAGGTATAAGGTGTAAGGTGTAAATGGGTTGCATATGGTGTGTAACCTCAAAAAATGTGTAAGTGTAAGGTTTAATTTTTTACAAAAGGTGTAAGTGTAAGGTGTAAGATTTAAGGTGTAAGTTGCACACCATAATCAAACCTTAAATGATGATGGATGGAGGATGATGACCAATAGACCACGGAAAAAAAGAAAAAAGAAAAAAAAGCCTAATGTTAAACAACAACAATAACATTATAAATTCATTTTTATTAACTCATAATTTATTTAGAAAAAGAAATATTCAAATTTATTTTATTCATGAATTTCACAATTAATCAATTTAATCTCCACCACACAAATTCATTCAAAATAAATTATGAATTCCTAAAAATGGTTCATAGCATTTTTACAATTGTAACAGACACATTGAGCAACAGATGATGAATGAACCACGTACAAACAATATACAATAGACTACGGACAATGGAACAATGGATGCATCCTGCCATAAGTCCCATTGTCTTAAAAAAAAAGTTAAATGTGTGTTTTTTCTTTTAAATTACAAAGAACATCAAAAAAATGGAGAGAGTGAAACAATAATTATAAAATAATGAAGGTATAAGTAATTTATTCATTCAATTATGTAAATAAATCTTGTAACTTCATTAGTTGAATTTTGTTTTTTAACATTTCAATTTAAATTACATTGGCAAATATAATTCGAACAATTTTATTTTAAGACATTTAGATTTTACTCTCTCTCTCTCTCTCTCTCTCTTAATGAAATAGCATTTTAAACATGAAAATGATAATTATATTGAAGAAATAATCAATTAAATATAACTGTTTACTTTTCCTTTTAAAAGTTTCAATTTTAAATTATATTAGATCATCTGCAATTCTTCATTAGACTTTTAAATTTAATTAAAAGAGTACTCCAACCATTTTATCAGTTTTGTATCAAATGAAAAAAATGGTACTTTTTTCATCACCTGGGTGCGGAAGGCAGGGGCTATCCCACATCGGATAGCCAGGGTGTGTGTGTGTTCTTTATTTCATCTTACCTGGGCCTGCTTTTTGAAGGTGGGTTCAGTGTAAGCTCTGTTGTCCAAAAAAAAAAAGGGAGTATTTATCCTTTTATCAAATTTGTAGATGACTATTAGACCGGACATCCACCCGGATGTCCTTTCGGACAACCGATTTTGGGATGAATTTGATAAAAATTTACTCTAGACGAATGACCGATCGGACGACCGACCAATCGACCAACCAGATTTGATGAATGGGTTAGAGTGCATTGTATTAGATCAAATTTTTACTCAAATTTGACAAAATATCTGATGAACTTATATCACTACAAGAATCTGCACTTTTAGCGACCACTTTCTATGACCAATATAAAAGTTGGTAGCTAAAAGTTACCTTTTGGCGACCAAATACGAGTTGGTCGTAGAAGGTCATATTTTGGCGACCAAAAAATGAGTTGGTCGCAGAAAGTGGTATGATTTTGGCGACCAACTACAAATTTGGTTGCGGAAGGTCACATTTTGGCGACCAAAAAATAAGTTAGTCGCGGAAGATCAAAAATAAGTTGGTTGACTTATTTTTAGCGACAAAAAATATTTTAGTCGCCGTATATTGAGTTTTGGCTACTTAAACAATGTAATCGCCGAATGGAAAATAAAAAATTATTTTTTATCGTTTGGCGACCAAAATTTTGGTAGCCAAAAAACTTATTTTTAGTGACAAAAAATATTTTAGTCGCCGTATATTGAGTTTTGGCTACTAAAACAATGTAGTCGCCGAATGGAAAATAAAAAATTATTTTTTATCTTTTGGCGACCAAAAAGTTGCTCTGTCAGCCAGCAGAGAGATGGAGGAAGCTAAGCTCAAAGCCACAGCTGGGTCTCTTATAGCCGATGCATCGGAGCCAACCGGCACGTTTTTTTATCCTTGGTTGTACTGCGAATGGCATAATCAAGTCTGATTCTTCCAAGCGTGGCCGTTTTTTCGTCTGGCCAATTGGCTGAGCGACTCGTCGGCCATGTTATCAGGGTATGAGCCGGGTAAGTCCCCTAAGTTTGTTAAAATATCTTCAAAGGAGACGTCCCCTTGGCCTAAGGTGGACGGATGATCGGACAAATTGCGTCCGGCTTCCTCAAAGGCCGAATTAAGAGCTTCGTCTACCTCGACTTCCAACTGGTTCAGGTCCTCGGCGAACAGATCGGCTGACTGTTCTTCCTCGTGTTTCGAATCGGAGGTTTCTAAACCAACCTCCTTTATGTTTTTGATGCTGGGGAAGATGAGGGCTGTAAGCTGATCCTCACCTCTCGGAATTGGGATGTGGTCTGCCGCTGAAAACGTTGCGTAAGATGGCACGTATCGCAAGACAATGTGGGTCGCCCTCCCTTGCTTCTGAAGGTTTGGACGGCCAACGAACTGTAGAGCGACTTTAATTTCCACAAGAATAGCGTCGTCGGCTGAAACCAATACTTTTTTCAAATCGTTACCTACATAAACAAAACGGTAAATACATGGAAGGAAAGCCAAATACATATAAGGTAATAAGAGAAACTAGAGTGAGATATACGGCCACCTGGTTCGCCTTTTCGCCTTGGCACGGGATCTAGGCGATCTTCACTCTTGCTGAATTCCCAGTTGTCTCGGACAACGACCATCACGTCATTGACACACTTGCCAGAGCTGGCAAGCATAGTCACTAGGTGATGACCAGTATCCTTGGCCTCGAGAAAATAGCGTCCTAGCTGGCCAGTGGATTTGGTTAAGGCATAACAATGCCGAATTGCAGGTATACCTAGATTAATCCTAAGACGACGGTTCAACTCTGTAATCTCCATTATGATGCGGAAAAAGTTCATGTTAGGCTGGGAAGGAATTAGACTCCAGTGTCAAAGGACGGCCCTTAAAAATGGGTGGAGGGGAAAACGGATTCCTTCCTTAGCAATCGATAGGATAGGAAAAATGATTGTAATCTCATTGGTCTTCTCCATATCGGTGGTGCTGTTTGTCACAAGCGACAGATGGACGTCATTGGGGATGGAATAGTGGCGTCGGAAGTCGGAAACTCACGCCGCAGAAAGAAGATTTTTCAAATTTTTTGCCATCCTAACAACCCTAAGGGCTATGCAAAACTAAAAGTAAACAAGGAAACGATATTGGGAGTGAAGGAGAAGAAAACTTAAGAGAAGCAGAAGTGATAATGAGAGACATGAGAAAGTTGCAGAGGCTGTGAAGTGAAGGAGTTGTACTAGAAGGCGAACCAAAAACTTCGAGTATTCAAAACATACATTCGAAAAGACAAAATTTTAAATCACATTGAATGGAGGAATTGTACGAGGGGGCGTGAACTTGTAATGATGACCAAAAAGAAAAACGTGTGCGTTCTGACATGTTGGAATGAGGTTAACCGCCGAATTTTTGACTTTCTAAATTCGAAACCAAACACGCCGACTAACTGGTGTTATGGGGTGTTTGGGGGGCAATTGTGGGAGCCGAATAATAGAGGACTTAGATAGGCCGAGTATATGTTTACAAAATCAGTATATATAGTATATTCGCCTCTTACGTTCTAGGTGCCGAGCATCCTAATTAGCCATAAAGCTAGTTGAGCGGAGGGGCCAAGAGAAGTAGGAATACAACAAATAAAAGGCCGAATGAACAATCACACGGGGGATTAAGAGTGGGCCATACCTTGAGAACCAAGGGCTTATATAAATAGAAGAACATCAACCAAAAAGGAGATATGTAAAAAAAAAACTTAACTTACAAGTAACCAAGAGAGCATATACTGACTTATCTGTCGGAGTGTTAATACCGGCACCGCCGACCGGAGTGTTTATTCCTTTTCAGGTGGCTAGCTGAGGATCACTAGCGTCCTGCAGGATCTAAAGAGTATTTCTGAACCACTTCTTCACAAAATTATTTATATATTCTTATATGTAAATTATTTTTAGAAATATGTTATAATATATGCATTATAAAAGAATAATATATATATATATATATATATAGAACTATTTAAAAAATATATCACGAAATAAGCATTGCAACTTCCGTTATGTTAAACTATGAAAGTGTAATTTAAACATAATAAAATAAATATTTATTTTAATATTAAAAATAAGGATTAAATTGGAGAAAAAAAAGTCATTTAAAATTAAAGAATAATTCTAAATTATTTATTTTGATAATTTTAACCTTATCATTCTATAAAAGTATTATTTAAACAAATATATAATAATAATTTTATTTCAATTATTTATGTGTATTTTAATAATCTTAACCTTATCGCGCTACAAATGTGTAATTAAAATAAATATATAATAATTTTATATGATATTAAATTATAACATAGTAGAATAAACACTTAATTTGACATTAATAATAATTGTTAAATTGAAAAAAAAAAATAGTAACACACAACTAAAAGTGATTCTATTTATTTATTTTATTCAGTTGGAAATAAACAAAAAGTAGGAATGGAAGTTATAAAAAGAAATTAAATATAAGTATGCTGCGGTTAGATTAAGAAAAAAATAGATAGATTAATTATGTTGAGTATTGATTTTTCTTTAATACTTATCTTAAAACTACTTATTAGGAAAGAGTAGTTTAAATTATATATATGAAAAATAAGTATTTCTCAAATAAAATTCATATAAAATTGGTTATTATAATTAAAATTGAGTTTGTGTAGAATTTTTATATGTAAATGGAAAAGGCATGGTGATGTAATATTTTTTTTAAAAAAAAATTATAACTTTAGAATGTGTATATATATGAAAAATAAGTATTTCTCAAATAAAGTTCGTATAAAATTCGTTATTATAAATGAAATTGAGTTTAGGTAGAACTTTATATATAAATGGAAAATGCATAGTGATGTGGCACTCTTAGAGAAAAAGTAAGACTTTATAATATGGAAAAAACATTACTTTTAATAATATATATATATATATATATATGATACTAACAATTGACCTGTGCAATGCATGTTCTATCTTTTTTTTTCAAAAAATATTTGATAGTACAATGTGTGTTATAAAAAAATAATTTTACTTTTAATTTATGATTTTAATTATTTATTTTGATAATATTGGCACTATTGTTTTGTAAAATTGTTACTTAAATACTCATATATATATATATATATATATTAATTTTAGTTAAATTATTTGTATATTTTGATAATTTAGTTCTATCATATTATAAAAGCTTAATTATCATATAATAATTTTGTATAATATATTTTAAATTATAAAATAGTAAAATAAATACTCATTTTGATATTAAAAATAATAGTTAAATTAGAAGAATAATTAGTAACATAAAATTAAAAGTAATTCTAACTATTTAATTTTCTTTTATATTCATTTGGAAAATAAAATATGTAGAAATAGAAATTATATAAAATTTATTTAAAAAATCAAATATAAATATGTTGTAATTGGATTATCATATAATGATTTTATAAGAAATATATATATATATATATTAAATTATAAGATTGTAAAATAAACATTTTTAATTGAATTAAAAAATTAATTATAAAAAAAATTTCAATAACGACTAACAAAAAAAAAATTACATAACAACATCTAAACCTAAAAAGAAGAATAATGAAAACATCCAAACGATAGATACATCTTAGTGTATGAAGTGATTAATCATCTTTAATATGATATCAAAACATAAAAGAATTTATTGTTCAATAATTGAAAAAGTAACTTAAGCAGTAAATACAAATTTTAAAGATTCCTCGAGAGTATTATTTAGCTTTTTTGGTTTGGTTTTTCAGAATTCACTTTTTGAAAATTGAAAATTTTTATTTTTTGTATTTTTTTATTTTCACTGATTCTTTTTAGGGATATTTACCAATAAATCCCATCTCACAAACAAATATTCCAATTAGTCCCAAATTTTTTCTATTGATCTGTTAAGTCCTATTAGTGGAGAGTTTTCTTTTCGTGTGGTCCTATTTTTATTTTGGTAGTGTTTTGGTAGACAATTATGTCTTTTTATTATTGTGACAAGTATGATGTGATACTCCAATGTGACAGGTATTAATATGACATTCCAACGATGTGACACTTTAAAAAAAACTCCTTAGTGTAATTTTTTTAAATGTGATAATATGACGGGTATTATGTGACACTCCAAAACTTTTACTCCAAAAATAATAATAACTCCTTAGTGTACTTTTTTCAAACGTAGCAAGTATGATGTGATATTTTAAATAAAAATAAAAACTCCTTAGTGTACTACTCTCAAACATGACAATGTGACATGTATGATATGACACTTAAAAAAAAAAAAAATTCTCAGTGTACTTTTCTAAAGCGTGACAACATGACAGATATGATCACTACAAGAAAAAATGGATATTACCATGTTTTTTTTCCTGGCGTTTTTGAAGAACGTTGTGAAATTTTTTATGATTTTTGACCATCGGAGCAAATTTAATTATTTTATCTCGTTTTTTATGCCGTTACGTGAAAACAGTCGAATAACTTTTATTTGCATTGAAGAAGTGGACTTTTCTGATAAAAAAAAAGACAAGTGAGTTTAGAGAACAGAGGCATGACTGTTGAGAGAGAGAGAGAGGGAGAGAGGCAGAGGTAGAGAAGAGATCAAGGCCTTGGATCTTCAATTTCCATCGACTCTTTGGTTGTATGATTTGAAAATTCTTGTTCTACACTTGATTTGAGTGTATGTCTGTAATATCATTTGAATTCCTCTTATCTAAGTCGATCTAGGGCTCAAGGTTAGAGTTTTCTGATATGGATTTGCTACATTCACACAAGATCTGTAAACTTTCATGGCTTAAACTAACGATTTATAGTTGATTTCTAGTTTCTTTTCTTCCGTTTTGTATTTTCTCTTTTTGAATCGATGTATCAAGGGTTTTGACTGTCGTGTTAATGTCTCTTATCACGTACAGGATAAGCAAGCAACGTTGGATTTGGATCGTTAGAAACAATGAGTAGAAGCAAGCTCAACGATGTAGAGATGTAGATCTTATTCTCAGATCTGCTCTCTATCCGATCAGATCTGCTCTCTTCTTCACTCCGATCTGCTATTATGGTAATATTCAATCTCTCCGATCGAATTTTGCTAGTCAGAGCCGTATTTTGTGTGATGGTGCATCTTCCAGGTTGCCTATTTTCCATGTTGTGTGCAATCAAACTCCACTAGTGGGAGACAAGCCAAGCCTTATGACCATTCGTGAGGTATATTTTAGCACCGGCCTCTTTCCCAATGGTTACTATTTCTGATTTTGGGGAATGTTTTAAGTATTGGTTTTAATAATGGAGGCAGATATTATTATTATTTTTTAATATCTATATGATTATATCTATTTATTTGATCACTGGAAGGTTTGCAATTTTCTGAGGAGTCATATAAGCTGCAACTGTTCTGCAGATTTTTTCATTTCAGTTTCATGATCTTCACATTGATTGATTACTATAATCAGGTTTTGTTTTCCAAAAGTTGTTGATTAGTTTTTCCATTTTATTCTCCATCATATTTGCCATAAAGGTGACAGCTTGAAACTCTTCTGTTATGAGGAAAGCAAATTTAGAATTTCAAATTAACCTTTCAATTTTTCAATCTTTTCATTTGCAGTTTTGCCTTTGAGTAATGGAACAACTTGCACAAGCCAAACTTCAAACACACACTTCAAAATAACAAACCTAACCTAATTACTCTTACAACCAAGCCCAAAACTCTACACATTGAGTCAACTTCGGTGAGTGTCCTTTGTTCGATTCTTCATCGTTCCTGTTTTATTTTTTTGTGCTTTGACAGTCATCTTCACTATTTCATTTTTGCCGGCGAAAAAATTCTATGTACTTGATACTATCATTCATTTGCATTACATGTGAATAAATGTGAGGATGTTGAGAACTTTGCTAATTTCTAACTGGTAGACTCTGTTCATAGGTCATTTCTGTCATGTCTATGTGGACTAGAGTGAAGCCAACATATGCTGCAAATATGTGGAATGAAGCTCTAAATAAGCGGCTTGGAACTGAGGTACTTTTCCAATTCTTGAATGCAAAAAACTGTTGTGCAATGACAGAGTACCCTTTCATCTTTCCCAACACACCAACCCTTCATCGCCCAGGAGCGTGATGTTGATGAGAATCTGTGTATTGTTGTATTGGTAAATTACTTCCATCTTTGTGGTAGGCAGTTTAAATTTCAATGGGTATTTATCATACAGATGGGACTTTTATCCTCTGAAGTGGGATAAAGTTGAAAAAAATGTGTTGTATTTAACTATGCATGTTGGCATTAGGAAGGAGGAATTGATTGAATAATGATGCTTTGTTTTGTTTTTGTTCTTAAACTTGTGAGTTTGAAACACCAATAGGCAAAACAGTTTCAATGTAAGAAGGGCATTTTTTGGCAGCAGCCCTTTTAACTTTTTTGAATTCAGCATGTAGTTTATTATGCCTATATAATAATAAAGGAAAGAATTAGCATTCTACAATTGCTTAAATTTTATTATTGTGGTTATGCATGTCTCAGAATTTGGTAAATGAATTAATCTATACATTATATAAATGTTGAGAGGGGAAGGGGGTGCGATGAGTTCTTTGGCTCCGTCACTATGAGCTCAGCTGGGCTTGTTTAGTGTTGGTAGCGGCGCTTCATGGTGAACTAGGTCGATAATAATTCAAATTCAAGTTGATTACTTTTGTGAGGAAACACTCTTCCTGCTGGGCTAATTCTCTTCTTTATATGAGAATACAACAACAAATAGCTTAGCGAAATAAATTGTTTCTCTGTATGGTCATCAATCTATTACAACCTTACGAGCATAAAACAAAGTTCCAGTTCCATATTGTCCTAAGCTTGATATACATTTTTGCTAATGCAATCTAGGGCTGACTGAACTTCGCATGACATCAAGCTTGCTCTCTTTCTTTTTCTTTTTTCTTTTTTAAAATAAATTTCAAGTAGCTGGGTTCACCAACTAGTCAATATCATTTGAAAATTCTATTGTAGAAATGTTCAATTTCTAATTCTTAGCAATCAATTAGAGCTGCTTTCAACTTGGGGGGAGCATGATACAATTGTTTTTCTGAAGAAAAAGTTGGAGATTGTGCCCCCTTGGCATGTTCTCTAATAAAATTTTCTTTGATGTTTATAAAAAAAAAAAATGTGAAACTTTTAAGGATGATGTAGCAGGGTATATATGTTTATTCAAATAGGGTAGCTTTTCCATCGCATAAAGCATCAAATGGCATATCTAATGTTGTGGATTTAGCGTCACAAATTACAGAAGGATTTATTTGTTTAATATTTTTATTTCTGCTTTTTTACTAGTTTGGCATAATACTACTGGAGTTTAAGAACTTCAAGGTTGGTCAGGATTTGTGGTACTTTTAGGGTTTGAATAGGTTTAAAATCAAGGACAGAGGTTAACAGCGTGAATAGGGAGACAACCAAGATCAGCTTAACCATCCAAGTTCTAAAAATTGCACCTTTCACTTTTCTACATGTTGTGGTTTTCTCTTCCAGTGCTTTATGCAGTGCAGTTCTGCTGGTTCAGTGAGAACTTGAACATGTGATATGTGCCTAAGCTTCGTTAAACTATATATGTCATCATGGACATCAGGTTGCATTTCACTTGGTCAGAGGAGTGTTTGCAACTACTAAAGCTCATCACATTTTGGTGGCAGTCCTTGTCTTCGGTAAGCTTCTGTGACAACCATTTTGGTCAGAATTTTGCAAAAATGGTGTTTAGTACCCTCCTTGACACTACATCTGGTATATCCGTCCTGGACCTTTCAGAAAACAATGTGAGTAATGCATTTTATTTAATGTTCTATTGAGTTTTTTATTACAACAATAAAACCAATATTAAACTTTATTGCAATATTGCAAATTTCTGGCTGGCTTTCTCATTTTAGATGGAGATCCTCAAGTTGCTCCCAGTCTCCTTTAGGAATAGGAAAGTCATTGCAATTATTAAGTGTGCTCAATCTAAGGTATCCCCCATTGATGTATAATCTCTGTGTCTTCTTGCAAATCCAATTTCAACTTCAGGGGATTTTTTCTTTTGTTTCAAACATTGTTAGTGCATGACAAGGTTACTTCTTTGTTTTTAGGGGGAATAATCTAACACAAAGATGATGCATAGAGTCTTAAAAATGCCTTGGCTCATATGCCTACCTTAAAAATTATGGACATAAGTGACAATCCTCTTCAGGACGATGGAATCAAGTTAGTTTGATTTTTTATGTTGTTGAGTTGGGACAAGGTTTTGTCTAGTACAGTCAGTCTTACAACTTGTTTCGGACTTTTCAAGAGTTTAATCCCCTACTTTGTTAAGATGTTTGAAAGGGACTCTGACTTTGCTGATTTGAAAGTGGAAAATTGCGAGCTTTCATGTAATTGGAGTGAGTCAACTTGTAGGTGTTCTTTCAACTTTAAAGAGGCCACTAGATTCTCTATCTATTGGAGAAAATGGCCTTGGCAGGTTAGTCTGGCTTATGTAGTTTTAGTCTAACAGAGTTTAGACTTCCACTCTTGTCATTTCATTTCCAGATTTATTGGTTCTGATATTGCTGTCCTCCAGCAAAGTTGGAGCACCTTTGGGAAAATTTTTGGGCATAGGTATTCAAGCACTGGAAATTGAAGATATTGGGCTTGGTTCATCTGGCTTTCTGGAACTACAGAAAGAAATAGGAGAAGATTTGAAGCTTGCCTACATCAACATGAGGTTCTACTAATACCTAGACTTTTTTAGAACTTGTGTTGTAGCTTATTTTTGAAACATAAACTTGTTGATTAATATTGTATGGTAAAAACTGCGATGGGATTGGCAATGATTATAATTTGCTAACTTTTTATTTTATTTTTTTAATTTTTGGGTTAGTTTATTTTTTTATGATTGATTCTAGTGGTTTTTTGTAGGAGCATTGGCCAGCTTGTTCCTTGAAATAAGCGTTGGCCCATAAACGAGTTATCCAATATTTTGGTGGTTTTTTAACATTTTTTGGGGTATGGTTTGTGGTTAAATATAAATAAGTAGGAAATGTTACAATTTTCCTTCTATTGTTTGTCAAATGTAATATTTTAACAATCTGGAAGAGGATGAAAGAGGAATCAAACTTGTTTGATTTATTTTTAGTTTATGTGCTTCTGTATAGAATTCTTAACTTTTAGATTTGACCTTATTTAGCTAATAGTGCAATTTGACAATTAAATCCTTATTTTGCAGATTTAGTGAGTGCAAATGAAATCTATTTATATTTTTTCTTTCTATAAGTAGCAGGTGTTATTTTTTTTTTAAAATAAGGAGAAAAGATGGCGTTTTTGAAAAAAATGTCACTAAATGTCGTTATATGATGTGAGCATATAACTGTAATAGAAAAGATGGCGTTTTTTAAAAAACGTCACTAAATGTCGTCATATGACGTCAGTATTTAATTGTGACAGTTTTCACGTAACCGATGTTTAAGAAATTACGGCGTTTTAAATAGTGCCGGCTAAAGTCATTAGTGACGTTTAATAAAAGTCATATACGTAAGACGGCGGCCGTATCCTTGACGCAAGTTACAAATGTCACTTAATCCTTTAACGGCGTTTTTATGACTTCTAGTGGCATTTTTTAAACGTCGCTAATGCCAAAAATTCTTGCGCTGGATGATACTCTAAAAAAATTAAAAACTCCTTAGTGTACTTTTTCCAAATGTGACATGTGAAACTCTAATTTAGTGTACTTTTTTCAAATGTGACACTCCAATGTGATGGCTAAATGAGTCATTATACATCCAAAAGGACTAAATGGATTACAAGAAAAAATATGAGACTATATGGATTACAAGTCTAAAATATAGGACTTATTGATCAATCTCTCTCTCTCTCTCTCTCTTAATATTCTAAGCAATTTTTTTAATTTTTTTTAAATACACCTAATATAAATATATTTAAAAAGTATAATATTTGTGAAAAAATTCTTTAGAATATTCACTAAATACAAAAAATAAAAAAATACGAAAATTCAGTACATTTTTCATATTCTTGTGTATTTATTGATTTTTTATTTTGTTTTTTTACAAATATTGTACTTTTTAGATACATCTAAGTAAGATGCATCTAAAAAAGTAAAAAAAATTGCTTATTTTTTTAAAATATTCACTAAAAATAAAAAAATACGAAAAATAAAAAACTCAATTTTCAAAAAATTGAAACCAAACACAGTGATTGTTGTGCATGTTTTTCCTTCAGTGAGTTGTGATTATATAAAATAATGTAGGAAAAAAATATAATTTCAAAAAGGGAATCACTATAAAATTTAAATGATAAACTCATAATATAAAGTAATATAGAATTAGTATCGGATATAGAATAATGTACGGGAAAATAAGAAGAAAAAAAAAAGAAGCAATTTAGCATTAAAAAAAATCTAATACCTTGGATATAGAATAATGTACGGGAAAATAAGAAGAAAAAAAAAGAAGCAATTTAGCACTAAAAAAAATCTAATACCTTTGAAAAAAATTAAGAAGAAAAACATGAAACGCAAAATTAGTATTAGGTTTTGTGGATTATTTTAATTTACCATGAAAAATATATAGAAAAGAAATATTTATTAGTATAGTTTAAATTAGGTTTGAGTATGTGTAGAACTCTATATATAATTAAAAAAGTAAAGTTATTAGTATAATTTAAAATAGATAAAATACATATTAATGCAATTCTTTAAAAAAAAAATAAATTCTCATAATATGTCACCTAAATATGAAAAAAATAATATTTTTAATAATATATATGATAGCGGCAACCGTAAAAGAATTTGTGGTGGAAATGATTGACGGACGACAAAGATAAACGATGAACGAGCTGCAAAGACACCAAAAGAGATGGATGCACGATGAAGTTTAAGAGGTGCTTTATATTGAAATAGGTTTATCTTAATGGTATCAAAAGTTGAGTACGAAATAATTGTGGAGAAAATTCAAAATTTAAATTTATAGTCCTAGTGTTTTTTAAAAATAAAGTCTATTTTGTAAATTCAGTATAGTGTAGGTTACCTCTAGAATAAATTTAACTTACATATTTTATTTTTAATATCAGAATATTTTTCTAATTGCGTGGTATTATCAGTTCAAAAGAGTGCATACTATTATGCTTTTTGAAAGTTTCACAAAACAAACCACAATGCATAATTGTGCAATTCAAAACTGGAGAAATTATTTTGTACAGTGTTGTCCTCGAGAGAGACACAAAGCTATCTTGCATTCATTTTGGGATAATTACATTTTACGTTTAGCGCTGTAGACACCTTCGACCGTCCTTAAAATTTGAACGCCTCTGATTGCTCACCCAATGTCGAATTTATACATTGAACAAACACTCGATTTCTTCAACAGGAAGCCTTGGTTTTGAGTCTTAGAAGCCTAAAAACCTTGTGCCACTTTTGGACCAAAACAGTTTTTTTTTTCCCAAAGCCTAACCACTCAGAGGCCTGTAGACCCGCTAGTGGCCGACTAGCTAGAAGTGAGTGGCCGGCCGTCTCCCTCCTAACCGGCTGGCTGGCCAGGTGTTTCGGTAAAAATAGATATTTTCTGCCAGCTATGCTAGGTGTCTCCACAAGTGCATGCGCTGCACTAGTTGTGTAATAACCCGACTCTCGTATGTGACTCTGCTATATTTTAATTTTTCTTTAGTGCTTACCAATGTTTAATGTGGAACTGCATGAGAATTTAAGATATATATATATATATGTGTTATGAGTTGATGCTTTGTGAATTGACCACTATTTGTTAGGCAAGAAAGGTATCTGTTACTATTAGAGCATTAAAACAGAAATTGGAAGCCTTAACGGCTTAATTATCTGAAATAGATTATATATCTGTGATCAGCATAATTTTTAGGTAATATTAAGCATGTTTGCGAAATTTCAATTTCGGATTGATTAAACGATTCACTTTTGTCTTATTCCCTTATAAGGATTCATCTATATGTATATGTATATCTTTACCTAAGCCCTTGTTGACTTAGAAGCAACAAAAACATCTCCTTAGAGGAAAAAAAACGTGAGAGTTGGAGAAAAGCTCTCCAAGGGAAGAAATTGGGAGATTTGGTGAAGATTGTTTGAGATTGAATTCAAGGTAAGCTTAAGATCTTCTTGTCAAAGCAATTTAGAGTTTGTAATTTAAGTTTATGTTTGATCCATGTAAGCTTCATGTTTGATTTATGAGGGCTTCTCATCAATTGATTATTTTGACACTTAAATTGAGTGTTATATGAAATTATCCTTCAATCCTTGGTTTTATACCATCATTTCATGGAATTATGTGTTTATCATGTGCTATGGTTCAAGAACATGAAGAACTAGTGAAATTTGAGAGAGAGATGGCTTGTTTAAGTTCCTAATCTTGTCAATCCTTTCAATTTTGTGGAAAGAATCAATATATATAAGGTAACTGTGGGTTTAACTGGATTTGGAACTAAGATAATCCTTGATTATGTTTGTAATTGAGAGATTGAGGGTTGAATATCAAGGTAGGACTCAAATGGAGGAAAAACAGGGTTTCAGAACCCGTCTGGTCCGCTCGAGCTGAGGGTATCCCGCGCGAGCAGGAAAATCACTCTCTCAGCAAGTTTTCCAAAATTACTCTATCCGCTCGAGCAGAGAAATTCCCGCTCGAGCGCAAAATTCACTCTCTCAGCATGTTTGGCGAAATTGTGCGGTCCGCTCGAGCGGCAAAAGTGGCGCTCGAGCGGAGGACTGATTTTCAGGAAAAATTCTGTGTTGCTCTATTTTATGTGCTGTACCCTCTGGTCTTGTGGAATATTTGTTTTGATGACTTTGAAATGATTATATACTCGTATGAACAAAAGGGAAACTAATTTTAAGGATGATTGTGCGCAGGGCACACTTCTGAAGGCACTAGCACGCCAATACATCGCTGTGAGTAATAGTACTTCAATGTACTTCTATCTGTTAATAAATATTATTATTGACGTTGTGCTCCTTATTGTAAGAATCATGTTGTATGAGGTTATGTGTTTTATGAGAAATATTATGCAACTATGGAAACATTGAAAGTGGTTGTGAAACTATGTACGCTTGTGTGAAATCTTGTGATTTATGGAACGCATCTAAGAAATTGTGAAGTTGTGAATCTATGTGGCCAAGAGCCAATTGTGAACTAAGAAGTTCTGAGGCCAAGGGCCGATATGTGGAATATGAATGTGTGAACTTGTGAATTGTGAATATAAAGAGGCCGAAGGCCATTACTACAAGTTGTGAAATTGCAACACCTAATGGTTTTGTGAATATGTGAACTCCTTAGGCCGAGAGCCAAATTACGGATTGTGAATCAGCAAGTTGTCCTAAAAGTTACACAGAAGCAAATTAACTACATGGTTATCGTATCATCTTTGTTTTACATGCATGTATGTACTATTATTCATTGAGCTTGGCTCATCCTATGTTATGTCTGTTCCTGTAGGTAACCAATCAGGAAGTCAAACGTAACTCGGCACCGTCACACTTTTGTCAGCTTAAGCATAGCCAAGCTTTGGGTCGAAACTGTACTTTTGTGGAATTGCTAGACCATTGCTTATGCTCTAGCTTATGGCCTAGACTGTTATGTACATAATATTTTGCTGAACCCCCAACTTCGGGGCTGGATTTGTATATGTATATATATATATATATTTAGCTCTCAAAAGTGTATCTCCTTTGGTTCGTCTCTTTTGGGTCATTCATCTTGCGTAATGTCTGTGATCCTGGCATGGTATAGTTGCTCAATGGATGTCATATTTTCTTATTTTATATTACTTGTTATTACTGCTTCCGTTGAGGGCCCTACTTTCTATATATAGAGCAGGTTAAGTGTCCTTTTCTGCTTAGATCATGCCCAAACTTCCAGGGGCAAGTTGGGGACGTGACAAGTTGTGCCTCTACAGTTATTTTCGAGATAGTAGCATATTTTTTCTATATATACTTGACCCCGTCTCATAAAATTAGGTTAGAAAATTTTGTGAAGTAAAATCTTGGAAAATATTTCTCTCTCTACCTTGCAATCCATACATACCTTACCTCGACTCCTAAACCAAATTTTTAGGGTTCCTTGCTGAGGTTCTTGAGTTTGAAACTTAGTTCTTGAGAGTGTGAAATTGTTGGTTTATAACTCAAAGTGTCACTCCTCTTCAAGAGGTATAACTTCTAACTTCTTTACACTACTACTTTCAAACTTTTACACTGTTTTTATGGACTGAAACTTGTGGTTTAAGGCTATTAAAGGTAGGGGGGTTAATCACCCTTCTTTGAACTTTGTCTTTTAAGCCTTTGCCCCTATGTTTCCCATCTCTTTCTCAACTTTTTTAAAGCTTTTTACCATTGATTTTCAGAGGTTTTCAAAGGCTAAAAATGTGATTTTGAAGTCCCAAAAATGGAGGGGTTAGCCACCCCTCCTTTAACTTGTTTACTAGTTCAAAATTTTCATTATTTTAGCTTACTCTTTTAGCTTCTTTTTTTTTTTTACCTCAATTCCAACACTGTTTTAGCCTATTTTAGGACCGTTTTTATGTGTTTATTTCATTTATGCTTTGTATAGTATGCTTGTAGTGTAATGGTCCTCATAGGTTTGGTGGTTTAAGCCTTAAATACCAACCTATTTGAGTTGATAATATTTGTTTTATGCTTTTCATATATGTGCTCACACTTTGCATAATCACCTCTGCAACCTCCCTCTTTTCTTGGTTTTTTTGTTTCTTTAATAGTTGTTTCAACCGAGTGTTGTTTAATTATGAGAAAGAGACTTTCATGCTAAATGGTTTAATCTCTTCGGAGGTTCGTTACTAGGGCATTACCTCTCTCTCATGCCCAAAACAACTTCTTGTTTGACACTTCTCTCCATTTAGTGGACTTTACTCTTCATTTTTGGACTAAAATAACTAATGAATGGAAAGGTAATTAAAAGAGGCAACAAAATTGGGCTAAAATGGAACAAGACAATAAAATCAAGTTTGGGGTTCAATCAGACATTAGTTGAACCCGTTGAGTCTTGAGTCACTTCATAGTTGGTAGTGATGAAAATGGTTCAAGAGTCAAGGTCAATTACTTCCCTTGATCAATTCCATGAAAGGGAGGAGGTTTTACGAGTCTTTCATTGTCATTTATTGAGATTGTATCCCTTGATTCATAAGTCACCACACAATGAATTTGTGTTGATTGGTGATTTGCGAATCAAGCTTACCCCTCATTTGATTTGTTTGATGATAAGAAGAGGCAGGATGGACAAACATCTTCTAAAAATACTCTGTTTGTGCTCTATTTTGTGTTTGTTGCAGCAGGGTAGTGGCAAAAACCAATAGCCGGTCGGCCACCTCTCCGTATGGCCGACCATCAGCCGGCCACCTATTTTTAGCCAACCAATGCCTTTTTCCTTGCAAAACAAAGTAGAGGCTAAGGCAGAAATAGTTAAATTTTTTGACTACGAGGTAGAAACATTTTGGCAGTCAAACAGAGGGCATTTTCGGGTGGAAAATCAGCATACATGCATGAGCCATTCCTTATTTCTTTGGGCCTAATTATGTTTAGTATTATGCTTGTAATAATCAATTACTTGGATAGTTAATTTCGTATTGTAACTAATTAGTTAATTGTTTTTTAATTGGGTAGAATAGCTAATTAACTTTGTGTTGTAATAATTAGTTAGTGTAGTTAATTTATTAATTTTGTATTGTAATAATTAGCTAGTGTAGTTAAATCATTCATTTTGGTATTGTAATAGTTAGTTAATTCGGTAATTAGCTTGGACATTCGGACCCTCTTGTGTGAGGGCAAACATGTAATAATGTGTGCATGTCTTCCAACTCTCATTTCTTTCTCCCTTTTATTTACTTGCTTATGATGGATTGTATATAGCATCATGTTTTTTTTAGCATTTTCCATGATTTGCATTCATTCGTCTTGCATACATAAGGTTTCGGCTCATGATACTAATCAATGTCAAATTCAAATTCCTTATTCGAATACGTGCTTTATCGCATGTCTTGAATTAACTCACATGCCATGCTAATAGTCGAGCCTCGTAGTTGCATTTTGTATGTGTTGCATTAGTCACTTGCATATTAGAGCATGCGTTTTTCTAATTGTTTTATTTCTTTTGGCTTGCTTTGGAGTACTATGTGAGCACTTATTATTTTAGCATATTATATGTGTGTGATTGTTGCCATGTTAAGCATAAATACCATGAAGCTAAGTGCTTAGTTGATATACCTATTTGAATGCCGGTGGATGAAGGCTTTTTGCTTAAGTGAGGATAAATTGATTAATGTGCATATGAGATCGCTTTTTCAAGTGGTACACATTCAAAACACTTTTCAAACACGCATGAAGTCAAAGTGTTCCAACTTTTGCAAATTAGTCTATACTTTTGTGCAACACATAGTAAAGAGAGCCTAATAAATCGGAACAAGAGCATATAATGTAAATAAGAATCACATCATGATTAGTAGAGGCTGATATTTGGTCGGGCGAGTGGGGTGCTCAATTTATGACCTTCCCCTCTCGTACCTAAGTTCCCAAGCCGAGATACTTTGGTGATGACGGACACATGACTTTTGGCACGAGTCACTGGTTTCCTAAAATTTTCAAAATATTTAGGTGGCGACTCTAAAATCTGGCAAAGCAGTCTATTTTTGACATTTTGATTCAAAATCAATTTTTCAAAAGATTTGTCTGATTTGGACTCATTTGTGTTTATCTATTTCATATTGCACTTATAAAATCAGATTCAGAACCACGGGAGTCCGAACTGTAGGGCTATCGTATCCGAAAGGAGCACGAAAAACAAGCTACAGTTTCTGGCCACTCTGCTGAGGATTTAGAGAACTTGACTCGAACTTCATGATGTGAAATTTTATCTACATATATATGTTCTTTGCATTGTATTGCATTTGCATTGTTACTATGAGGTGCTGTCTGGTTTCTGGTTATCGTTCTCTTTCTTTATTTCTTTTGCTAGATAGTTTAAACCATAGCTTCAGAAGGTTCTGATATCTCCCAAGTACTCTGGACCCGTGCCAGAATACTTTGCAAGGTCGGAGATCTTGTTCAGGGATAGCTTGTGTTTGCCTCACTGTCACTAGTTGCAAGGCGGAGGAGAATTAGATAGCGTTCACCAGTACAGTTTTTACAGCAATCACCTCTCGGCTCACCTGTATTCAGTCCTGTTCAAGAACAGTCATCTACTTCCAGCTCAGCTCAAGACCAATCATCTATACTAATGGTGCAGTATCCCTCGGCAAATATAGAGGAATTAATACTCCATCTGCAGTAAATAGTTGAGACACTACAGCATGACATGGCCCATCAGGCCGAGGTTATAACTAGGCTACAGCAATAGCAATAGCAACAGTAGTCGGCCGCAGCCTCTACATCACATGTACCCACCACAGCCATTCCTATGCCCGGTGCCACTGTTATACTGCCACTGCTCAAGATCTACCAACCTAGGGTATTTTGGTTTTCTCAGTCCCAACAGAACCCCTCCCAGCACAAGCTTCCAAAGCCGTGGTTTATCAGACCGAGGAAGGCCTGGTTTATTAGACCAAGGCACCATTCGAATTTGAGGCTGATCTAATTGTGCTTAAAGTCAACAAACTGAAGAAATTGTTCAAAAAAGCACCAGGGGTTGACTCCATTCCTGACATGGAGGATGTGTACACCGAAGTTGTGGTTACATTACCAGAGCAGTTTAACATGCCGCACATTGATCTCTTTGACGGTTTAGGGGACCTAATGGTTCACTTACGGCTGTTTTTAGATATCTTGTGGCCGATGGGATTAACTAGACTGCAGAAGCTATCCCTTTTCGGTCGTACTATATCAGGTATAGCGGCCATCTAGTGCGTCAAGTTGGAAGATTCAGTAAAGCAGAACTGAGAGGAGTTAGCCGAGTCCTTCATACGCAAATTGAGGTCTTAACTCGTGATCTTGAGGTGACGCGTCAAGAGCTAGAGGAAGGCTTCTCTGAGTTTGTGACGAGATAGAGAGCCAAAGCATCAATGTTGACCACCCGACTTTCAGAGAAATATCAGATCAAGATAGTCGTCCGGAATCTACATGGCAAGTTACTGCAGAAAATGATTGTTCTCCCCCTATTTAAATTCAAAGAACTCCATGAGATGAGGGTTCAAATTGAGGATGCCATGAAACAAGGGATTATTACTGATGATAAGGAGCTGGCTAAGAGGTCGTTTGTTCGTAGTTCCAATGCTGCCAGCGGTAGCACAGCTGCAAGGTCGCCCGATGTAAGTGTTGTCACCACATTTAAGACTGTTGACCCGTTCACCAACATAGGACCACAAACACCATCCAATCCTACTTGACCCCCAAGTACAATTTTCCACCCACTATACATGACCTTATCTAAAGCCATGCAAGTGTTGATGAAGAAAGTGCACATGAAACCCTTAGAATCTCGTCCATTTCCCGACCCTCTTCCATCCAAGTATGACCCCACAAAATGCTGTGCATTCCACTAGCAGCATGGTCATGAAACCGATCGGTGTTTCCGCTTGCGTCATGAGATTCAAGATTTCATTAAGAACAAAGTCATTGCCCCACCCCGAAAACCAAATGTAACCACCAACCCACTCCCAATCCATAACCAAGTCCCCTCACCTCGAAATCTTCACCTTATCCATACACTGTCTGTAACACCCTGAAAATAATCCCAACATGTATAATACATCAAGCCACATTCATTAATTAAATGATAATAATCCTTCCATCTTTACGTGGTTAATAAATGGGTTTATACACAAGTTTCACATGCAAATTATACATTCATTGGTAAGAAAACACATGAATCTATAGCATGTGAAGCATATAGTTCTTAAAACAAATAAATGCCCTTATGGGCTACAATTTCCAAGGCTTAAGCGCGATTACTCAAAAGTGGCCTCTCGGACCCATACAAAAATAGCCCTTGGCTAGCAATTAAATCATAACAAAATAGAGCTATGTACCCTTCACAATTATCCACGCCCTCAACTTGACAGGATCACCACGTCTTTTCCTGCACCCAAATCTCATAGGGGTGAGCACAAAGCCCAATAGAGAATTCTTACAAAGTATATACAGTTATGCAAACTCTCAATAAAAAATGCTAATGCCAATGCCATGCAATGCCCTTTTAAAGAAATTTTCATTTCATGCTCGTCTTGATGATCATCATGTTTCAATAAAAGTTTATAATCTCAACAATTACCGAAACTTCCAATTTTAATCAAAAGGGGCGGTAAATACGATACAGGTAGTCCTTAGGTTGGTGTCTGGAAGTAGGCTCAACAAGCATTACCAATAACCTCACTTTACTGGTTGCTAACCGGAAGGGAAGTGGCACTTTCTCCGCGCGTGTTTTCAGTCTTTCACCCTGGACACTCAGGCCAACTTATCAATTCATCTACACCTCCTAACCGGACTCACCAACGTATTTACCCCATACACATTATCGTTGTTTTCATTACCACATATATATATATATTCCTTTCTTGAATGTAAATGTTTCTAATCTAAATACACAATCATAGCAATTTGTTGAAAGAGTATGCAATGCAATGATGATCCATGCCTCATAGCATTCCTCCATTTTCAAGTATCTTGACAACAATATCAAAGCAAATACATTTCGCATTTCCTCTTTTCAATGTTATTTCGTAAAATAACCATATACCATCGACACACAACAACAATTCCTCATCATGTACAATCCTTAACAATTCGGTATCTTCAAGATTACATGTGATATTTTCAAACACTAATTTCCAAGATTTCCATTTCTCATAACCCATGGTACACAACAAATTGCCATTTCACAACCATACATGTTCATATATTCAACCATAGTTTTTAAAACAAATTTTCCATTCTCATGTACCAATAAGATTGCCATTTTGCAAAAACACATCATGATATCAACACCCATTCATTCTCTCAACACAAGAGCAATAAAGAAATCCATAGGCATCTCCATATTTTTTCAAAATTCCCAATTTCTAGGGTTTTCATCAAAAACCAAACATTCCCTATTTCCTTGGTGAAACCCTACCAAACATCACCTTTCTTAAGTTTTATAAAAAGAAATCCTCATGGATTAACGAAGGGTTGAGATTTAAACCCACAATTAAAACTCTCTACATTTTAGATCTCAAAATAAAGATGAACATGAGGACTTCAAGAAAACTTTTAAATCAACATTTATATAGCAAAACATGTATATATAACTCAAGAAATCCCTACCTCAATGTTTGATGAAGAGGAGAAGGTGAAACCCTAGAAATCAAAGTGCCCCAAACTCAATCCCCACCATATATAATGTAGCTCTAGCTTTGATCTTCAAGACTTGAGAGAGAAGAGGAATCTAAACCCAAGGGATTGCAAAGATTAAAGGGTTTTAGTGTTTTGATGAGGTTTTCTAGAGAAAATGAGGAGAACTTATGGCACGTGCCCTGCACATGCGTAGCCTCTCTCCCGCACGTGCGGCCTTCAACCCCGCACGTGCGGCCTTCCCTTGTCACACCTCCTTCCATACCTGCATATATTGTAGTGTGCTAAGCCAAATAACCCCTGAATTTTGCACGTGCGGCCCAAGGCCACCGCACGTGCGCCCCTTGGTTTTCCAGCCCAGAATTTTTCCCCTTCAATTCTAGGCACCTTGGATCGGACCTCGCATCCTCCGGAATGAAAGGAAATCAACACCAAAGAGGCAAGAACGAATTTTGAGACAAACTTCCCAGCACGACAACAACTCGAATGATTTAACAAGACTTCAAGTGAGGCTGGACACACTAACGTGACCAATTCGAGGTTAAACAAAGGAAAAGAGATGGATGGCATGCTAGGTCGTCACAACCTCCCCACCATAGGAAATTTTGTCCCTAAAATTTGAATGAACTCACCAAACAAAAGTTCTCTAACAATTATGATTATTTTAACATGTTCTCAAGTCGCAACATCAATGCCCAACCGACATTTATCATCTTGATCACCATTATTTCATCCAAGCCACAATAGCTTCATTTAGACATATGAAATTAAACATTTTTAGCAAAATACCATTCCTTCACATTCTTATGCTTAGATTAGCAATACACATAACAACATGTGATCAATAATTCACATAACGAAAGAAAATCAACAATTTAATACTTTTTTCCTCCAACACTGGGGAATATTACAATTTAAAACAACTAAGCACTTTCAGATAAGTCTAGATGGTTAGAGCAGACTTCTGCCTCCCGTTCCCACGTTGCTTCCTCAATCCCATGGTGCCTCCACTACACCTTCATTAACGGTATGGTTTTGCCCCTCAACACTTGCTCTCGTGTATCTAAGATTTGAACTGGTCGCTCCTCATAAGAGGCATCTTCATCTACCTCCAAATCAACCCAATCTAATACATGAGAAGGGTCAGGTTCATAATTCATAAGCATTGACACATGAAACACGTTGTGGACCCCCGAAAGTTGTGGCAGCAAAGTTAACCGATATGCTACTTCCCCAATTCTCTCTAATACCTCGAAAGGCCCAATGAACCTCAGGGACAACTTACCACTCTTTCCGAACCTTATTAAACCCCGCCTAGGTGAGATCTTAAGAAACACATGATTACCCACTTCAAATGACAAAGGTTGTCTCCTCTTATTGGAATAACTTTTCTATCGGCTTTGGGCCATAGCTAACCTCTTCCGAATGAGAGCAACCTTCTCGGTTGTCTCCTTAACAATTTTCAGACTCAACAACGGTGCATCCTCCCACCTTGGCCCAACAGACTGGTGATCTACAAGGTTGGCCATACAAGGCCTCAAACGGTGCTATCTCAATACTAGCTTGATAACTATTGTTGTAGGCGAATTCAATTAACGGTAAATGCCTCTCCCAAGACCCCTTGAAATCTAGGACACAAGCTCTAAGCATGTCCTCCAAAATTTGAATAGTGCGTTCCGACTGCCCATCGGTTTGAGGGTGGTAAGTGGTGCTAAAAGTTAACTTAGTTCGCAATGCCTCCTGAAGGCTTTGCCACAACCGGGTAGTAAAATGAGGATCCCTATCCGACATAATGGTCACAGGAACTCCGTGGAGTCGAACTATCTCTCTAACGTACAACTCTGCCAAGTGCTCAACTAAATCGCTGGTACGCATCAAAACGAAATGCGTGGACTTGGTCAACCTATCAACAATCACCCAAATAACGTCATTGCCCCGCTGTGTTCTAGGAAGTCCAACTACGAAATCCATGGTAACGTGCTCCCATTTCCACTCGGCTATTGGTAAGGGTTGTAACAAACCCGCTGGTCTTTGATGTTTGGCCTTCACTTGTTGACAAGTAAGGCACTTGGACACAAAGGATGCGACATCCCTCTTCATACCCCTCCACGAAAACTGACAGCTAAGATCGTGATACATTTTGGTGCCTCTCGGATGTACCACAAGGCATGAGTGATGGAACTCCCGAAGCACTTCCTCTTTACAAGATTCAGGTACAAACAAACGGTCCAGGCAACGTACACTCTGATCCGAGTGAATGTTCAAACCCTTCTCTTCCTTCCTGTTGGAGATTCTATCACGAATTAACTCTACTTCACGGTCTCTTTGTTGTGCCTCTATAACTTTGCTAATCAAGATAGGTTGAGCACTCAAAGTAAACAATGTTGCACCCTCTTCGGACTCAGCCAATTGTAATTTAAACTTGCCGACTTCACTCAATATAACCCACTCCCGAATGGCCACACTCGCCAAATTGCTCACGGTTTTTCGACTTAAGGTGTCGGCCACTACATTGGCCTTTCCCGGATGATAGTGTAACTCAAAATCATAGTCCTCAAAAAATTCCATCCGTCTCCGTTGACGTAAATTCAAATCTTTTTGGGAAAAAAAATACTTTAAGCTCTTATGTTCGGAGAAAACCTCGAACTTCTCACCATATAAATAATGCCTCCAAATTTTAAAAGCGAACACTATCGCTGCTAACTCTAAGTCATGGGTGGGGTAATTTTTTCTCATGAGTTTTCAGTTGTTGTGAACATTAAGCTACAACCTTTCCCTCTTGCATCAAAATACAACCAAGCCCATCCCGAGACGCATCACAATAAACATTGTAACCTAAACCTCTCTCCGGAATGATCAACACATGTGCCGTAGTCAATCTAGTTTTAAGCTCTTGGAAAGATTTTTCACATGCTTCACTCCACACAAACTTAACCCCCTTTTTAGTCAACCTAGTCAAAGGCGCGGCTAATCTAGAAAAGTCCCTCACAAAACGCCAATAGTACCCCGTCAACCCCAAGAAACTTCGGATCTCAAAAACATTTTTAGGTTGCTCCCAATCTTGTACAAAATCTATTTTTGAGGAATCTACGGTTACTTCCTCTCTTGACACTACATGACCCAAAAACTTCAACTCGGTGGGCCAAAACTCGCAGTTCTCAAATTTGGCATACAATTGATGCTTCCTAAGCAAATCAAGCACTACCCTCAAATGAGCCTCGTGTTCCTCCTCGAAAGTTGAATAAATTAGGATGTCGTCCACAAAAACGACCACAAAACGGTCCAAGTACTCCCTAAAAATTCGGTTCATCAAGTCCATAAAGGAAGCCGGTGCATTAGTCAACCCAAATGGCATTACAAGGAACACATAGTGGCCATAACGCATATGAAAGGCCGTTTTCTAGATGTCTTCCTCCCGGACTCTCAACTGATGGTACCCCGACCTCAAGTCTATTTTGGAGAAGTAACAAGACCCTCTAAGTTGATTAAACAAGTCATCTATTATGGGTAAAGGGTATTTGTTCTTAACGGTAACTCAGTTCAACTTGCGGTAATCGATACACAACCGCAACAACCCATCATTCTTCTTTGCAAAGAGAGCCGACACTCCCCAAGGTGATGTACTAGGGCGAATGAAGCCCTTATCCAAAAGCTCTTGGAGTTGAATCTTCAACTCATGCAACTCCACGAGTGCAAATCTATACGGCGCCATGGAAATTGGTGCCGTTCCAGGAACTAAGTCAATAGTGAACTCAATCTCCTGGTGGGGTGGCAAACTAGTAAAGTCCTCGGGAAACACGTCTGGGTATTCACAAACTACCCATGGCAACTCAACTTGGGTCCCGTCACTCTCACTAGCCAAAAGAGCAACAAGAAGACCACTAAGCTCGTTCCTACTACGAGGATCAGGTATTGGCGATAAGACCCTATCGACCGGATCTCCCATAAAGTAAAAACAATCACCACTCGAGGTGCACACTGTGACCCTCTGACGAAAACAATCAATCACTGCCCGATACGAAGACAACCAATCCATTCCTAGAATGACATCAAAACTCGACATGTCTAGCAACACAAAAGTAAACAGGAGTCTACGCCCTGCAACCTCTATCTCACAATCACGACATCCCTGATCTAAGTCAACTGTACCCCCAACTGGTAACTCTACTTTGAGCAGAGATGCTAACTGTGCCACCTCTAACCCCAATGCAGATGCGAATGCAGCAGATATGAATAAATAAGACGCACCTGTATCTATCAACACACTGGCCAAATAATTATGCACAATAAAAATACCTCTCATAACCGAGGATTGTGGCAACTGCTCTGGCGTAGTAACAGCGTACACACGCCCTTGCGGCCTCTGATCATTCTGCTTATCCCTCGGAGCATAGGCCTGCTGTATTGACTGAGCCGAAGCGGCTCCTTGATAAACTCGTGAAGTCTGAGCTGAGTGAGCCTACTGGTGGCTCTGAGTCTGCCTCGACCCTGATGTGCCAGATGCGTCTCCCAACTGCAGGCAAGCTCTCTTCATATGCCCTGACTGACTTCATTGATAGCAAGTAGGCCCCTACCCTCTACTCTGAGATTGACTCTGGGATCAATTAGGTGGTGGTGGTGGAAACATCTGCTGTCCCCCTCCCTTCTGTGGATAAGCAAAGGCCTTGTGACCCAGTTGGCCACACTTGAAGCAAGAGAACCAACTCGGTTTACTCTTCCCTGGAGCCGCACTAGGCAAGGGGAAAGTGGATCTAGACTGTTGCGACTGGGATTGGAATGAAAAGGTATTTCTGCTCTTCTTGTTGGGCCTATAGTCCCCCTACGATCCTTGGCCCCTAGACCTCGAATTCCGAAGTCTCTCCTCCTTGGCCTCTACGGTAATCTCCACATGTGCGGCCGCCTCCACAAGATGGTCATAATTTCGAATCATGTTTCCGACAACCTTGAACAAGATCTTGGTTCTAAGCTTCTTCTTGAACTCAATGCAACAGCGCTCCTCCGTCGCGACCAACTCCGGTGTAAACTGGGACAAACTAGAAAAGGCCGACTCAAACTCGGCCACGGACATATTGAGTTGCTTAAGGTCTTGGAACTCCTTTCTCAACCTCTCCCTAGCAGTGGGAGGTAGGTACTTGTCTTGGAAGGCCACCACAAATGCCTCTGATGTCAGTTCTATTTGGCCCTTAGCATACTTCCACCATTGGCCCGCATCCCCCTTAAGGTAGTAACTCGCAAGAGTCACTCTAAGCTCACTGTCTTCTATGTGAAGCATCTCGAATGTCTTCACTGTCTGTTCAAGCCATTCATTCACTTTCTTTGGCTCAGGGCCACCATGGAATTCATTCGGCTTGGCCCGCAAAAACTTCCTCGTAAGGAAGCTCGCTCTTGTCTCTACGGCGTTCTCCCTAGCTTGGGTCTCTGCCTGAAGTATGTTCATTGACTCTTTCAATGCCCCCGCCATTTCTCGGGCTAGGGCTCCCATTGCAGCTTGACCTGCTTGCCCCGGTACTTCCGCTTGCCCCACTTGCTCGGCCATGTTAGCTTGGCCTAAACCCTCTTCTTGCATCGGAACCTCATGGACCGGTACCCCATGCACATCACGGCGGCCCCTACTACGTCTTCCACCTCTACCACCATGACTTTGAACCCTTCCTGACATGCTAATTAAGGAACAAGATAAATAATTTAGCACATAATTTCAAATGTGCTCGCAACTTGCCTCACTCGTTAAACTACAACAATTATGTATATTCTACCACACAAACAATTCAATTCACTCCACATAAGCACTTACTCACATAAGCACATACGAATTATCCTCGAGTGATGAGATTAGCCCCATGAAAAATCAAGAATTCTTAGTAGAATGAGTATTGATCAAGTACCCTTCTAATATGACCTCAAGGAATCTAATAGGCGCAAATAACATCCTGAAAGTCCAATCCTATACCCATACAGTCACATAATCACAAACAAACAAAAGATTTCCTAATCATGCGAAATGAACCCACTGTGGTATAATGACGACTTCCCGCGAGCCCCAAGTATTCAAATCCAGTAGCTCTGATACTAAGTTGTAACGCCCCGAAAATAATCCCAACATGTATAATACATCAAGCCACATTCATTAATTAAATGATAATAATCCTTTCATTTTTACGTGGTTAATAAACGGGTTTATACAAAAGTTTCACATGCAAATCATACATTCATTGGTAAGAAAATGCATGAATATATAGCATGTGAATCATATAGTTCTCAAAACAAATAAATGCCCTTATGGGCTACAACTTCCAAGGCTTAAGCCCGGTTACTCAAAAGTGGCCTCTCGGACCCATACACAAATAGCCCTTGGCTAGCAATTAAATCACAACAAAATAAAGCTATGTACTCTTCACAATTATCCACGCCCTTAACTTGGCGGGATCACCACGTCTTTTTCTGCACCAAAATCCCATAGGGGTGAGCATAAAGCCCAGTAGAGAATTCTTACAAAGTATATACAATTATGCAAACTCTCAATGAAAAATGCAAATGTCAATGCCATGCAATGCTCTTTTAAAGAAAATTTCATTTTATGTTTGTTAGGACCCTTGCTGTCAACATCCATGGAAAAACTAAGTTTGTAATTAGATTGTAATTTTCCAGTTTTGTTCTTCCCGTTTGAGCAGGGAAAGGGCCGCTCGAGTGGAGTTTACACACTTACAGTATTTCGCGTGTCTGCAAAAATACTGAGTGATGTGTTTTAATGCTGGAGCATGGGATCTTCCGCTCGAGCGTGAACCTGGGTTAGAACACGCGATATAGAGTCCCCGCTTGAGCATCCATTCCCATGCTCGAGCGGACCGCGCGATCTCTGTTTCTATATATTCGTGTGTTGGTCCAACTCTAGAGTTACTTTCCCTAGATCTTCTTTTAGAGTCTTAGGGTTTCGTTTGAGGTTCTCCTTTGAAGGTTTTTGTGAGTTTTCCTTGATGTTGTTGAGAGAGTTCTAAATCTATGATCTGAGATATATACATCAAGGAGTTTCTTTCTTCATATTCAAGAGTGTTCTTCGTCGGTGGAATCTGGAGATTCAAGCGTGAAGCATCAAAGGAGTTTGATACTGTGCATGGTTGTTGATTCGACAATTGAAGTTGTGGATTCAACTTCATACTAATCAATTCTGAGACGAAGGCTGTGGTGAAAGATTTATAGAAGGTGTAAAGACAAATTGGATGTGTTTGGTAATTTATTTGTTATCTTTGTAATCTTTCTTTCTTCAGTAGTGGATTGATTAGTGGCGTTTCGCCCGTGATTTTTTGATCACAATTGAAGGTGCTTCAATTGTGATTTTTCCATGCAAAAATCGTTTTGTGTCAATTTATTATCTTTTCGAAAACAACAATCTAAATCACTTTCATTAGTGCTTGATGATTTAGATTATGTGTTTTGAATAATTGGGAATTGGAATAATTAAATCTTGATCTAATCACGAATCACTTAGGATTGACAATTGGTATCAGAGTAGGTCACTCTTTGTTTTTATCAAAACTATAGGAGTGTGATTTTGTGTGATTGTTGATATAGATTCAATTCGTGAAGGTAACTCGACCCATAGACCTTCATTACTTGATGGTACAAACTATTCTTATTGGAAAGCTCGTATGAGAGCGTTTTTAAAATCCATCGATGAGAAAGTTTGGCACTGTGTGATCTATGGGTGGAGTGAACCTATTGTCACTATTGATGGTATTGATATTCCCAAAACCCCTTGATAAATAGGGCACAACCGATTATCAAAACTCGAGTTGGAACAGTAAGGCTCTCAATTCCCTCTTTTGCTTCGTCACACCTGAAGAGTTTCGTCGTATCTGCACGTGTGAGGTAGCAAAAGAGGCTTGGGACATTCTTGAAACGATTCACGAAAGTACTACTTCTATTAAAAGGTCAAAACTTCAATGTCTCACCTCTACCTTTGAAACCCTTTTTATGCGTGATGATGAGACGTTTGATGTTTTCTATGCAAAACTTAGTGACATCGTGAATTCCTATTTCACACTCGGTGAAAAAATCCCTGAAGCTAAAGTTGTTGGAAAAATTTTGAAGTCATTATCCGAGAGGTTCCAATCAAAAGTGACAGCCATTGAGGTGGCTCAGGATGTTGATACCTTCAAGCTTGATCAGTTGGTTAGAAACTTGCAGACTTATGAAGCCCACCAGATTTCTAAGAAAAAACAAAAAGATAGTGTGGCTTTCACTAGTGCTTATGAGACTGCAAAAACTCCTGAGATTGAGTTTGATTTAGAGTTTGAGATGACGGCTATGTTTACTAAACAGTTCAAAAAAAAAAAAAATTAAAGAAAAAGAAGCCTAATTTCAGAGACCCTATCTCAAAAGACGAGTAATGAAAAACCCAAAACTTTCCACCAAAACTTGCTCCAAAAACTGAAAAGAAGATTGTAAAGGGACAAGGGGTCAAGTGTTATGAATGTCAAGGGTTTGGACATATTGCCCTTGAATGTCCTTCGAAAAAGAATAGGAAGAAAGTCTATACAGTGACTTGGGATGATAAAAGCAGGTCGGAGCAAGAACCCGAAGAAACTGAATTAGGTGAAGATGGGGATAGTGCTTTCATGACATTTTGGTCCATTATCACACAACCTCTTTCGAAGCTAGTGGAATTTGTTCGTGGTCAGAACTTGCATCATGCTCCCACCTTTGATGGGAGTAATTACTTGTATTGGAAGATCAGAATGAGGGCGTTTCTGAGAGCTTTTGACCCAGAAGGCTGGCAAGCCATTGAAGAGGATGTTGAAAGTGATGGCAATCCGAGCAATCAGAGAGTCCTGATTACTATTCGTGGAGCAATTTCTGATGAAGAACAGCAACAGATTGCTTACTGCATGAAGGCTAAAGAAGCATGGGACATTCTGAGCCAATTTCATGAAAGAGGAGATTCATCTTCACCACCATCCATCACATTTCCTGCCTTAGTTGTTCGATTAGAAGAGGTTAAGGAGAACGAGGAGCAAAAAGAAGATGATGAACATTGATGAGATTAATGGGGATGATCTTCAACAAGCTTATGTAAAGCTTTACTATGAATCTCTGAATTTGTCCAAGATTAATGACAAGCTCACTCTCAAGCTCAAAGCATGTGAAAGCGAGAATGTCAAGCTAAAAGGAGAGCTTGTAACAGCAAAGTAGAATATCATCAAGATCTCTAGTGACATGCAAGACCTATGTGGGAAACTTCTATCTTGTGAAACTGAAAGGAATGAACTGCTGAAAGTGTATTCCACATATGAAGAGAAGCTTGAAAGCCTTGAGATGTCACAAGCTACATTGGAAGAGATGGTTTGTCATAAAGATGAAGAACTCCGAATTGCTAGAGCCACAATTGCCATGTGGAACAAAGGTTCCAAATCTTTTGAAGATATCCTCAGGTCTCAACAAATGGGTTGTGACAAAAGTGGGCTAGGCTATGGTAATGCAACAGCTCACAAGGGACAGGCCTTTACATTACATGACCTGAAGACTCAAGCAAAGGGAAAGTTGAAGGTAGACCAGGGTGATCCCTCTCTTCATCTATGGAAAGGGGGTAAGATCAACAAAAGGAAGGTAAAACTTGTTTTTATTTGTCATCACTGTGGTAGGTATGGTCACATTCGTCCTTACTGCTTTGAATTGTTTGGTAAGGTGTCTCAAAAGGGTAGAAATTCGAATACTTTTTGGGTTAGAAGACAACCTTACATGTCTAGACGGAACACCAAGATACATGAGGGTGTTCATAACGCCAAGACATTTACCAAGACCACCAGACCTGATTTTATTAAGACCAAAAAGATTTGGGTGAGAAAAGATAATTTGACTTGTTTAGTTGTTCACACTGCTCTAAAAGCACGTGACTCACACATGTGGTATCTTGATAGTGGGTGCTCTCGTCACATGTCAGGTGACAAATCCTACTTCACCTCCCTTGAAAAATATGAAGGTGGAATTGTTACCTTTGGAGATGGTGGCACTTTTAGAGTCATTGGTAAGGGCTTTATAAGTGTAGCTGGACTTCCCAAGTTTGAAAATGCATTACTTGTTGATGGTCTTAAAGCAAATCTTTTGAGCATTAGTCAAATGTGTGATTCCCACCATGAAGTATTGTTTTCAAAAAATAAATGTGAAATTTTGGATAAAAAGGGAAATACTGTCTTGCATGGGGTTCGCACATCTGATAACTGCTATGGGATTGTTACTACTAATGATCTTACTTGTCACTCTGCCATCATAAGTAACATTGATTTGTGGCATCAAAGATTAGGTCACATGAATTTTAAAGACCTAACTAAGATAGCCAACAAAGACCCTGTGAGAGGAGTACCTAAACTGGGTAAGAATCTGAACCATGTGTGTGGACCATATCAACTTGGAAAGCAAACCCGTGCCCCTCATAAAAAGGTGAACAGCTTTACAACCAAATGTCCTCTTGAATTGGTTCACATGGATTTAATGGGTCCTACTCGCACTGAGAGCATTGGAGGTAAAAAATACATTTTTTTAACTGTTGATGATTTTACTCGATTTTCTTGGGTAAATTTTTTAAGGGAAAAATCTGATACGTTTGATGCTTTTCAGGCCTTAGTCCTTAAAATCCAAAATGAACAGGGTCTTTCCATTGGGTGTATCATAAGAATCTGAACTGATCATGGTCGTGAGTTTGAAAACAGTTCATTTTTGGATTTTTGTGATATGCATGGAATTAAGCATGAATTTTTTGCACCTATTACTCCACAACAAAATGGAGTGGTTGAGAGGAAGAACAAGGTTGTTCAAGAGATGGCTAGGGTCATGCTCCTTAGTAAAAACCTTCCTCCAAAGTTTTGGGCTGAAGCCCTAAATATTGTTGTTTATGTCATAACTCGCGTGTATTTAAGGCCAGACACTTTACAAACTCCGTATGAATTGTGGAAGGGCTTGAAATCTAATGTAAAATACTTCAAAACTTTTGGGAGTAAGTGCTACATTTTCAAAGATAGAGAGCCTTTGGACAAATTTGACTCCCGAAGTGATGAAGGCATTTTTCTACGGTATTCAACCACTAGTAGGGCTTTTCGAGTCTATAACCTGTGAACTTCTTCTTTAATGGAATCGATCAATGTGGTTATAGATGACATAGGTTCCCCTACTTCAGCAACAAATGAGGATGAATATGGCGATTCTCCAATCCTGGATATTGAACCACAAAGTCAAAAGGAGCTGAGGTCCAAGCACAAGAAGTTGAGACAACACCATCTTCACAAGTAAGTAAGAGTCCAAAGAGTGCACATAGAGACACCACTTCAGATGCTTTTGTCACCGCAAGTCCTGAGTTCAAACCATCAGCAAGGGTAAAACTAAATCATCCAGCTCAACAGGTGATTGGAAGTATATTCGATCGAATGAAGACCCGAAGACAGATTTAGGATGAGGTATCTCATGTGTGTTATGTTTCTTTAATTGAACCTAAGAATATTAAAGAGGCCTTACTAGATGATAGTTGGGTCAATGCTATGCATGAAGAATTAGGTCAATTTGAACGTAACAATGTTTGGACTCTAGTTCCTAGACCTAGAGACATGAATGTGATAGGTACCAAGTGGATCTTTAAAAATAAATCTGATGATAATGGTACTGTGGTTGGAAATAAAGCCAGATTGGTTGCTCAAGGTTACACATAAGTAGAGGGTGTTGACTATGATAAAACATTTGCCCTAGTTGCACGTCTTGAATCTATTCGTATTTTACTTGGTGTTGCATGTTTTCTTGGTTTCAAATTGTATCAAATGGATGTGAAAAGTGTCTTTTTGAATGGGTACTTGAAAGAAGAGGCTTATGTTGAGCAACCAAAAGTGTGACGCCCCAAAAATCGAGAACATCAAATAATAAATTAACCATTAAATACAGGGTTTATCTAAGGTTACAAGAGTAGGAAATGTCACTAATGAGTCCTTTGGCTAATAACCAAGCAAGATCCTAGGAAGGTCGGAGGAGTCAAATTAGTCTCCCTTCTAAGTCCAACCACCTTAGATAGCAAAGCTACCCTTTTGACAGATCTTGACACGGTATTAACACAAGGCCTACATGAGTTAACGGAGTATAAAGATTGGTTACAAAAATTATATATATACAAATTATAAAAATCATGTCTTAAATACAACATGGGATCTATCACTTACAATCTCAAAACACGTTTAACATAACTAGTTCCTAACTCTCATAAGATAGCCATACGTCCTCAAATACTTCAGCTTTGCCTTCGACTAGCCTAATAGTCTTCAATACCAGGCATGAAACACCGTGAGCTTTGAATGCCCAGTAAACCCATACACACCCCGTCTCTTTTTCCCAATCCAATACACCATCACATTTATAGCAAGCAAGTAGTGAAGCATGATATTCAAGTCAATAACAGCAATTTCAATAATAGAGGAAAGGAACATGTCATTCAAATAGATAACAAAGGTTATAATGTTAGTCGTTGGTATTCTAGAAATCCCCCAAAGAGATTTCATCATCCCAACCACAAGAATTGGACACCGTATTATTCAAAACTCTCCTTTTTGCTGCTTTGTTGCAGAACTAACCTTGGATGCCTACCAACGGTTATATACCGCGTAGCGCCAACCGCAGGGCCTCAAAAGGGACAGCGAAAAGAAAAAGGTTTTATCTCCTAAATCCAACCTTATCTGTCACGCCCCAAATCCGCCCCTAAAAATTTGGGCATGACCCATTCGAAATGGACACCAAACCTGTTAAATATTATCTATGGGGCCTGAACGGAAGCATTTAATATCATATAATAGTATAAAATAATATCCATTGAGCTACCACTACTATGCCAGGATCACAGACAGAACATAATGCAGATAAATATACATTGACGTATATCTGGAGATAGCTAAATACATATACATATACATATACATCAAGCTTAATAAACACTTAGGGTACAAATTAAAACTTAGCAAAACTCCATAACTTGAACGGTCAACGCCTAAGAATCTAGATACTCAAGGCTTGGCAACCGTACGGAAGCCACAAAGTTAAGGTTGACCCCGTGTTGAGTGCCTCTGTAAAGCAGACATAAAATAAAGTGAGTCAAGCTCAGTGAATAATAGTACGTAAATCATGTAATGTTCAACTCAACAATAAAGTATATAACTGCAGAAGTATATGATTAACTACATTCTGTAAAGATGTCTCAACACACATGGGTCTAGTTTCCGTAACAGAGCAGCTTATCAGCCCAGAAATAACAGAATAGCCTTTCGGCCCAGAACAGCCTTACGGCCCAGAACATACTACTATGTATGTGTATCTTTTCAACATTTCTTTCTCATTGAGTTCCAATCAACACATATGCTAATATTGTAACTGACGGAAATCAGAATGTTATTAACGAACATTATGTCACAAAACATACATTGAATCAAACAGAAGTTAATATCATGTTATAGCATAGCACAACCGAAACAGTAATAGAAATAACTTCAGTTTTCTTAAAATACCGTTCTGCTTAATAAGGACAGAATAACCCACATTCTAATGTGAGTCTCGTAATAATGTTAAACATTTACATGCGTATCATAGATTCTCAACGACTTCGGGTCCATGTGTAACACAATGGAATATTCTCAGTTTCATACAGATATTTGGTTTAAAGATAAACATAATTTCGTTTATTCATTAAGAACGATGTAGTTTACCTATAGATAATAAAGAATTATTATTCGTTATTAATAAAACCGAGTTATTCCAAAGTCATACTGATGAAGTCCAATCTTTCAACGTTCACATTGACTGTCAATCATCATAATGCTCATGTAACATGTTTGTGTAACACTTACAAGAAACAGAGCGTTAGTGATAATAATTGTCAATGATAAATAAAATATATATCTTCGTACTATTACTCACAAAGGGTTAGATGCTAGGTCCGCCCCTGTAGTTAACCCTACACAAGTCAATTCAACAACATTTAACACAACCCAACATAATCAACATAACCTCACATAATCATCTCCAATTAATATAATCCACACTATTTAGCGTTATTTAACTCAATACCACCAAATATAATTCCACATAATTCTATTTAAATTGCTAAGGCCCAATTCAACATTCCAAAACCAAGTTTACCTCATCCACATTATCAACAAACCTTTCTTCCCAATTTCCTTTCTCATTAAAACATAATTCACAATACTCAAACAAAGTTCATTCGTAAATTTTAAACATAATTTCCAAGTATCACTAAATTCCAATTAAACTTGTATATACCTAATTCAATATCCCAATTTCATTATTCTACTTTCGATTTGGACCAACTCTTTGGTTATCATCCTTAATCAACCTAGGGTTCCAAGAAAATATTGAAATTTCAAGAAATAATTAACTTATTAACCCAACACTTTATATTCTAATTTTTCCATTGATTAAACATCTAGGATTCATAATTCATCATTTAAACCCATCAATTGGCCCCTCCATGCTTCAAATCCGAAATTCTCAAATCTTATAAGTTATTCTATTTGCTCCAAAAATGCAATTTATACATTAATACAATGGAACTACTACCACTCTAGCTCTTAATGTAAATCTTGAAGAATATTAGAACCCTTACCTCAAGAATCAACAAAGGAGCAAGCTTGAGAAGAAACCTTCGCAAATCCATGTTCTAATCGGTTAAAAGCATTGATCTTTTCTTATTCTTCATCCTTGATGTCCAAACCATGGTGGATTGTTGTTCAAAATAGAGGGAATCAAGGGTTTGAGGCTAGGGTTTCGGAGGGTTTCAGACTTAGAAGAAGAGAAAAGAAGAGAGGGGAAAGAAAATGTGGAAAAAGATCTCAAAATCCCGTTTTTAGAGCTGCTGTCCCGTAATTCCCGCTCGAGCGTCCATATTCCCGCTCGAGCGGACCTGTTCCAGCACAGATTCCAAAACTTCAAATAGGTGTAACTCTCCCATCCGGACTCCGTTTTAGGTCGTTTTTGTGTTCAAATTGAAGCCCCGGAAATAAGCTTTCCAATGGTTCTAACCTCACATCCATATTCAAAGTGGGGAAAAAGAAAAGGGCAAATGAGTGACGGTTGGTCGTAAACGAATTATTCCAATTAAAGTTTTTAGTCCCGTCTTACTTTACCATCATCTTATCATCTCAATTAATATCCCAAAATAAGGTAAGGACATTTCAAATACACTAAGAAGAACATCAAAATGGATCCACATGCTTCAGAATCAAACTTACCCAGGCGACCGCCGAAGCCCAACCTTATAGCCGAGCCTTGATCAACAAAGTCGTCCGCTCGAGCGTAAACTCCCCCGCTTGAGCGGAGAACCACAACTCCCAGAATCTCAGGCCATCTGAAAAATTGCTGGAAATCCCAAAAGTCCGCTCGAGCGGCCACTCCTCCGCTCGAGCGGAGGAAAGGATTTCTGGGTCGTTACATTATCCTTTCAAAAAAGTTTTATCCTCCTGAATGTCCCATCCGGACCTAACCTCATCTCACCAATCAAACCATCGCAAAGAGTTCGAATACGTCTGTTCCATTCTAGGGTTTACGCGACAACTGCTTGCACAAGACTTAAACTTCAATTAGGGAGCACATCCCATCAATCCATTCATAACACATTATCATTCCTTCAATATTCAAGTGATCGAAAACCCAATACCACCCCAATTAAGTTTTCCGTTTGGATCAATGTTTTGAGTCAAGTTAGAACAAACTCAACAAGATAGTAATATCCACATAAGCATGAGCATCATTAAAATGAAGAAGATAAGGAACATAACCATAACACATGAAATACCATACCAAGGCATGATCATAAACTAATAAGTATATTCATGTACACAAGAGCATAAAACACCCATGAAACACTAAATTTCTAGATTCAATACCATTTAAAGAATAAAATCAAAAGGGCTATTTCATATATTTCTTGAACCTAGCCTTCCTATGGTTTGTATAGATTTCAATCTAGTTTTCAGAACATGTTTCGGAAATGTGATAGCTTTTCTAGATTTTTAGTTATGTAAGAAATACTCCAGCGCTGTCCAGATTCGTTGATCGTTACAAAAATTGAAGTTTCTCACAAATCGCTCACTCGTTTTCGATGAAACCAATTTTAGTTGAAAGATAACTCCTTAAGGAAGATTTTGACATAAAATGGAGGTCTAGAATAATTTTCTACATTGTTCTAGAAATTTTGAAAGTTGGCTATGAAAACAGATTCTTAAGGCACAATACCCAAAACAAGAAGATTTGTGAGAAAGGGATCTACTAAGAGAAAATTTTCATTTCTTTTGTGATGAAAACATGCTAAATAATACATATTAAGCTCAGAAAATTAGCTTGATGGTGTGCCTTCGGAAAGTTTGAGAGATTGGTATAAAAAAGATAGTTTTGTACCGAAATGAGGGGAACTACAAAAGACGTAGAATCATGGCTCAACTCTGATCATTTTTAACATAAGGAAATCATTAATAACACATCTGAAAACAATGGGTAGATCCCTTAAGAACATATATTTGAAAAAGGAAAATAAAAGAGAGAGTTGTGTTGTGGCTTACTTGCTCGGCTTGAACAAGATTGCTCTCCTCTTCCTTCCTCTCCCTCTCAAGACTTCTCTCTTGCTCTCCTTTCTCTCCTCTAAGCCGAATGTATGTGAGTGTGTGTTGTTTGTGTATGCCATGCTAAGGGGGTGATTGTATTTATAGGCAATTTTGGTGTAGAAAGACATAAAGGCCCACTAGTTGGAATTGGATTGAAAAGGTTGGATTTACTTGGAGTCTAATGGAATAGGGAGTGATTAGGGAACTTAATCATGTGATTAGACAATATTTAGTTGGCCTCTAGTTGGAATGGAACTAGTGTTGGGAACACAACCCTAGATTTAAGGGTATTAGGTACTAGGGCTCCTAGAATTTCATAATTACAAGTCTTGAAAATAGGTCCCTCACATTCTCCTAGGTTGGCTGGCCATGGGAAAGGGAAATGGAGAATATTTTATTCAATATATAGGTGCTATGGACACATTTCCCAATGTATATATATATAGATCTCAAATTGATTTGATGGTACCTATAGTATAAAAAGTACATGTACTATTTTTAGGGTAATTCTTGAAATTAATAAAGAAGTGAGGGCTTGGAATTAAACTCATGTATTGGAACCTTATTTATGTATAATTAAATTAAATTAGACTAAGGAACCTAATTCGGCTAGGATATTCCTGTTTTAATAAAAAAAAAAAAAAAAGCTAACCGACAAGATTCGAAATAGTTTAAGAAACTGAGGGGCTTTCAAGGAAATAATTCAAACATAAGGGTTTTTAAAGAGAATACATTTTTTTTTCAGGGGCTTCACAAAAAGGGTTTGAGGATCCTAAATGTCCAAACCATGTCTACAAGTTAGACAAGACTTTGTATGGGTTGAAATAAGCCCCTCAGGCCTGGTATGATAGACTTACTACCTTTCTTTTTGATAATGACTTTCAAAGGGTAGTGTGGATAAGACTTTATTTGTGAAACATACTAAGCCTCATATTCTTGTTGCTTAGATTTATGTTGATGATATTGTGTTTGGATCTACTGCTGATCATCTTGTGAAATATTTTTCGGATTGCATGATGCATGATTTTGAGATGAGCATGATGGGAGGGTTGTTTTATTTTTTGGGTCTTCAAATTAAACAGTCTCCTTCGGATATGTTTGTTACTCAGACTAAGTATGCCAAAAATCTTGTATCAAAGTTTGGTCTTGAGTCTGCCAAACATGCATGCACTTCCATGAGCACCAGTCTTCACCTTTCCGAAGATTCCTTTGGTATTGATGTTGATCCTACCCTTTATAGGAGTATGATAGGGAGTCTTCTTTACATCACAGCCAGTCGTCCTGATATTGCTTTCAGTGTAGGTGTTTGTGCCCGTTACCAAGCTAGTCCTAAAGAGTCTCATCTTCTTGCGGTCAAACGCATCATTAAATATGTTAATGGGACTTTGGGGTATGGGGTTTGGTTTTCTACTAATACTACAGTTGAAATTACTGGTTTTTCTGATGCCGACTGGGCAGGGTGTGCTGATGATAGAAAGAGTACATCTGGGGGGTGTTTTTACCTTGGGAATAATTTGGTTGCCTGGCATAGCAAAAAGCAAAATGCCATCTTTCTTTCGACTGCTGAGGTAGAGTATATTGCTGCAGGGAGTTGTTGTGCACAAATGCTGTGGATGAAGCAAATGCTTCATGATTATGGGATAGATCAGAACACTCTCATTCTTTTCTGTGATAACACAAGTGCCATAAACATTTCAAAAAATCCTGTCCAACACTCTCGCACCAAACACATTGACATTCGTCATCATTTTATTCGAGAGTTAGTGGAAGAAGGCCTTGTTGTTCTTGAACATGTACCCACTGAGCATCAAAAAGCTGATATTTTTACAAAACCCCTTGATCTTCTTCGGTTTGAGTTCCTTAGAAAGACCTTGGGTGTTATGCTCAGTCACTAGGGTGTTACCTGTTATTTGAGGGGGAGTGAGTGATTGTTTTTTTGTGTATTTGCGTGCTTTAATCTCATTGTCATTGATTCCTGTCATCTTTGCATTTTAATGTATATGAACACTGATCATTCTGCTTACAAGATCTCATTCTTGTTTGTTCATAGCTCATTATAAATGCCCATACTCATTGACTTCATGATCTCATTCTGTACACATCTTTGAGATAAACTGTTGCAGGGGTTTGCGCACAAGTGATCAAAGTTCTCTATGGACCACTAACAGTGTTTCTTGTCCTATTTCAGAGGAATTGACCTATACTAGTATATCATGGGTGATGTTGAGTCTCTAACCATCTACCATTTTTTTTTACTTCTACGGTTTCTCCCTCAGTTCATTGAAGTTCGGGCATTAGGAAAAGGCAACCTCAGAGGCACCAACCAGGCCATCCTTTTTGATTTCATTCTTCTTTGGTTTGGTCTCCATACTCTTGAGCGTGCATGCCACCAGTGAGTGCCCACAAGAAAGAAAGGTTGAAAAAGAAAAAAAAAAAGACTCATTGATTGAGGGGGAGCCTCCGCGTTTACTCAACAAATACCCCGTGATTCTTAGTGGTTTGACTTTTCTCTGTGATGTTCAGTTACTCTTGCCGAAGGTCCAGCCATCCGATCACTACAAGGATTAACTCTAGCTCTATGGCCTCTCAAGGAGCACACACACACACATCTTATATGTGAGCTCTCATCTTTATTTTTGAGTTATGCATTCTCATGTTGCTTGTGATCATTGATTGAATATTATCTAGTTGCTCATGATTTTTTGGTTCTTAAGTTTTTTAATAAACAAGTTTTCAGGCTTCATGGAATGTGGATTATTTCATCCCAGTATTACAGTCTTCTAATTATGTTCTCCTTTGGTTTACAGTTCATCCTCCTCTGATTGAGATGTTTTTTGTTTTTATTTTCTTTTTTCTTAAAAAAAAAAGAAGAAATTTTTGAGCTTATTGGTGTTTTGTCCCCGCGCGAGCGGATTCTATCACACTTGAGCGTGTATTTCTGTCTTACAACATTTAGCTTAGGGTTTTGAAGTTCTACAAGGGTGTTTTTGGCGCTTGAGTGTATCCACGTGTGTTTTGGCTCACGCTCGAGCGTCCCTACCCATGCTCGAGCGGACTGGTTTGTTTTATATACTTCCTTCCTCGACTCTTCAGTTCTATTTTCCCCCCAACTTTCATTCTTTCTCTTAGGGCTTCTTGGCGACTTCGTGCATCGTCTTCCTTGGTCTTTTCCTTGCTGTTTTCTGTTCTTCTCGTACACCTAAGGTATGATAATCTTGTGTTTCATCTCTGTTTTCATGTTTATTTTCATAGTTGTTTTTGTTTTTACTAATGTTTCATCCTTCACTCATGTCTGTATTGATTGGGTAGTATTAGTCGTGTGCTTCTTGTCCTGTCCTATTGAGTCTTTGGCATCTTGAGATGGGTTAAGATCTATTTTTGTTTCACTAATTTCCATTGAGTCTATTTGTTTTTTTTTTTTTTTTTTTTTGGATATGGCTGCATTGCTCATCATGCTTCGACTCTTATGCTTTTTGTTCTCTTGGGATTACTATACATTGATCATATTGCTTTATAGCTTTATCTGTCTAACTCATGTTGCTATATTTGACCGTGCTACTAATGTTTTGTTTTTCATCTTTTGGTTTAATTTTTGTCTTGGGTTGGGGGTTATGTGTTAATTCTTTTGGCTTTCACTTGGTTTAGTCATGTCTACTTTCAAGAGAAGGAAGTCTATTGTCTCTCGACCTCCCTTTAACTCTGACCCGTTTCCCTCAGCTGAGAAAGCCAAATTGTATCGAGAGTCTTATCCATCCCGAACTGTTCATCTCGAACAAAATGTTCAACCGAACACCTTCGAGTCTATACATATCCGTTCCCTTTTTGATCCTTTAGGGGGGAATTTGGTACTCTCTTTCTCAGGTCCTCAAAATCTAAGTTGGGTTCATGAATTTACTGTAACATGGAGAGTCTTGATGACATTGGTCCGTCATTCAAGACTTGGGTCCGGTCCAAGTCAATCACAGTCACCACTAATCTCATTAGAGAGTTGTTAGGGATTAGTAAAGTCTTTCCTATCTTCTATCCTTTTCTTGTGCATCCGACTTGCAATTTCAATGAGGTGGCCACTGCTCTTTGTGGTACATCTCATCCTTGGCTATCTGGGGTACTGATCAAACAAAATGAGCTTCTACTCCGTTTTCGGTTACTCAATCTCATCATGTGTGCCAACATAATAGTGACTACCCATAGCTTAGAAATCAATCAAGAACAAGGGTTTGTTCTACAGTGTATTGCTCTTAATCGTTCCATTGATCTTGCTACTTTGATTATCCAAAAGATGGTTGCTGCGTTTGAACGCAACAACCTTGGCCTGCCTTATGGATGCCTCATTAATAGGCTTCTCGCCAAATTTGAGGTTCCCTTGTATGACGATGATGAATTTGCTTCCCCATCCCGGCCTTTCACTAAGAAAACTGTCTCCCAGAGTCAGTCACATGTTCGAGGGGTTTCTACTGGGGTGGGTCATTCCGTTTCAGGTACAAGTGATGCTTTGCTATGGCAGAGGAGGCTGAGTTTGATGCGGCTACTGCCGGTGATGCTGTTGGTGAGGGAGAGCAGCCACCTCCAGTCCGTACTGTCCGTGGTCAGCTCTAGCTTTTTGAGCAATCTGTTGTTTCACGTTTTGATCAACTAGAGGGGAGGATGGATATTTTTGAGGCTCGGCTCACGGATCTTGAGACTACTACCGATGCTCGGCTCGCTACGTTGGAGGCCTCTTCCAGGTGCATTGAGGAGTCCGTGGCATAGTCTACTACTTCGCTGTCTTAGATCCTGTCTTTTCTCAAGATGCAGTCCTCGCCCCAGTCACAGCCGCCTGCTCCGTGATCATTGATGTCCCAGCATGCTCTTGGCTCGATCTTTTCTTGCACAGATCTTTTTTCTTGACCTATTAATTATCTTGTTTTTGTTCTCTTCTGTACAAAAAAGGGGAGTGGGTATATTGTTAGACTGATTATTTTTAGCTTTTATACTTGGTGCATGTTTTGGGAATATTTTTAGTTTTTTTATTCGGATGGGTATTATGTTTCTCAGATATTTTATATTTGGTTTTTTATACAGTTCCACAGTTTTCGTTGTGTGGTTGTTTTGTTTTTTATGGTGGTTTTGCTAGGAAAATTGTTTAGAATGGTTTTGTCCGGGATTTGACAAAGGGAGAGATTGTTAGGACCCTTGTTGTCAACATCCATGGAAAAACTAAGTTTGTAATTAGATTGTAATTTTCCAGTTTTGTTCTTCCCGCTCGAGCGGGGAAAGGGCTGCTCGAGCGGAGTTTACACACTCACAGTATTTCGCATGTCTGCAAAAATACTGAGTGATGTGTTTTAACGCTTAAGCATGGGATCTTTCGCTCGAGTGTGAACTTGGGTTGGAACACGCGATATAGAGTCCCCGCTCGAGCGTCCATTCCCATGCTAGAGCGGACCACGCAATCTCTATTTCTATATATTCGTGTGTTGGTCCAACTCTAGAGTTACTTTTCCTAGATATTCTTTAAGAGTCTTAGGGTTTTGTTTGAGGTTCTCTTCTGAAAGTTTTTGTGAGTTTTCCTTGATGTTGTTGAGAAAGTTCTAAACCTATGATCTGAGATATATACATCAAGGAGTTTGTTTCTTCATATTGAAGAGTGTTATTCTTCAGTGGAATCCGGAGATTCAAGCCTGAAGCATCAAAGGAGTTTGATACTGTGCATGGTCGTTGATTCGACAATTGAAGTTGTAGATTCAACTTCATACTAATCAATTCCAAGACGAAGGCTATGGCGAAAGATTTACAGAAGGCGTGAAGACAAATTGGATGTGTTTGGTAATTTGTTTGTTATCTTTGTAATCTTTCTTTCTTCAGTAGTGGATTGATTAGTGGCGTTTCACCCGTGGTTTTTTTTATCACAATTAAAGGTGCTTCAATTGTGGTTCTTCCATGTAAAAATCATTTTGTGTCGATTTATTATCTTTTCGAAAAAAACAATCTAAATCACTTTCATAAGTGCTTGATGATTTAGATTGTGTGTTTTGAATAATTGGGAATTGGAATAATTAAATCTTGATCTAATCACGAATCACTTAGGATTTACAATGTTCATCTTGATGATCATCATGTTTCAATAAAAGTTTGCAATCTCAACAATTACCGAAACTTTCAATTTTAATGAAAAGGGGCGGTAAATACGACACAGGTAGTCCCAAGGTTGGTGTCTGCAAGTAGGCTCAACAAGCGCTACCAATAACCCCACTTTACCGGTTGCTAGCCGAAAGGGAAGTGGTACCTCCTCTGCGTGTGTTTTCGGTCTTTCACCCCAGACACTCAGGCCAACTTATCAATTCATCTACACCCCCTAATCGGACTCACCAACGTATTTACCCCATACACATTCCCGTTGTTTTCATTACCATATATATATATATATATTCCTTTCTTGAATGTAAATGTTTCTAATCTAAATACACAATGCATAGCAATTAGTCGAAAGAGTATGCAATGCAATGACGATCCATGCCTTATAGCATTCCTCCATTTTCAAGTATCTTGACAACAATATCAAAGCAAATACATTTCGCATTTCCTCTTTTCAATGTTATTTCGTAAAATAACCATATACCATCAACACACAACAACAATTCCTCATCATGTACAATCCTTAACAATTTGGTATCTTCAAGATTACATGTGATGTTTTCAAACACTAATTTCCAAGATTTCCATTTCTCATAACCCATGGTACACAACAAATTGCCATTTCACAGCCATACATGTTCATATATTCAACAATAGTTTTTAAAACAAATTTTCCATTCTCATGTACCAATAAGATTTCCATTTTGCAAAAACACATCATGATATCTACACCCATTCATTCTCTCAACACAAGAACAATAAAGAAATCCATAGGCATCTCCATATTTTCCCAAAATACCCAATTTGTAGGGTTTTCATCAAAAACCAAACATTCCCTATTTCCTTAGTGAAACCCTACCAAACATCATCTTTCTTAAGTTTTATAAAAAGAAATCCTCATGGATTAACAAAGGGTTGAGATTTAAACCCACAATTAAAACTCTCTACATTTTAGATCTCAAAATAAAGATGAACATGAGAACTTCAAGAAAACTTTTAAATCAACATTTATATAGCAAAACATGTATATATAACTCAAGAAATCCCTACCTCAATGCTTGATGAAGAGGAGAAGGTTAAACCCTAGAAATCAAAGTGCCCCAAACTCAATCCCCACCATATATAATGTAGCTCTTGCTTTGATCTTCAAGACTTGAAAGAGAAGAGGAATCTAAACCCAAGGGATTGCAAAGATTAAAGGGTTTTAGTGTTTTGATGAGGTTTTCTAGAGAGGAGGAGAAAAATAGTGTTTAGAGTGAGATAGAAAAGCCCCAACTGTAATACAAGTTCGGCCAAAAGAGCAAAAAAAATAAAAAAATAGAGACCTGTCCTGCATGTGCGGCACGTGCCCCGCACATGCGGCCTTCAACCCCACACGTGCGGCCTTCCCTTGCTACACCTCCTCTCGCACCTGCATATATTATAGTGTGCTAAGCCAAATAACCCCTGAATTTCGCACGTGCGGCCTGAGGCCCCTGCATGTGCGACCCTTGGTTTTCCAACCTAGAATTTTCCCGTTTCAATTCTAGGCACCTTGGACCTGACCTCACATCCTCCGGAAGGAAAGGACATCAACACCAAAGAGGCAAGAACAAGAATTTTGAGACAAATTTCCGAGCACGACAACAACTCGAATGATTTAACAAGACTTCAAGTGAGGCTCGAGACACTAACATGACCAATTCGAGGTTAAACAAAGGAATAGAGATGGATGGCATGCTAGGTTGTCACACTGTCCACCTCCTACGACCCCAGCGTATATATTACCCCTTCCCACCTATCGAAACCGATGTTGTTCATTCCTAAGGGTATGGACTTGTGCATGATGGACGCTTTTAACCTATAACCTAAGCCTCACAGATTAGGGATGACAACACTTGTAGTAGAAGAGGTTTTGACCTCGAAGGGAGGTATTGGTTTGCTATCAGGACATCCCGGAAGCTCCTCAAAAAGATAGTACAACCCAAGCCATTACATCGTTTATTCCACTCAACTCAAGCCTGAAATGGTGTTGCCAACCTTGGCAGATATTAATGTGGTTAGAGAGGATGGCTCGAGTCAGGGATTGGATGACCTTGTCGATCTCGAAGAAGATCTGGACAACCTATAGTTCTTTAATAAGCATGATCAAGGAGATGTACAGATCGAGTGGTTCAACTTGAACGGATCGACTGATAATACCAAATGGCTGTGTGATGAGCCAAACACGAAAGAAGAAACTGGGATTAAGGCAGAGGGAAAGGAAGCAGAGGTAGTTGCGATGGTCGAGAAGGCTGATGGGAAAGGAAAACTGCTGGAAGGCACATGTACGGGAAAACCAACCCAAGAAGTGGGTGTTCTGATAGATACTGAATAAAAAGTTACGCTGGGGTAGTTTGAGATAGAAAGAATTGAAGACGGCAAAAAATCACAATAGTATGTCGCCCTAAGGGGGACACTTGTACTGTAAAGATGATTCGAGTAGAGCCGGACAACTGTTGGTCAGCAGTTGATGGAGAGTAGTGAGACGACAGTGATCTACACCTGGCCCATATGGACAAAGACTGGAGAGATTGCATCCCGGATAATACGTGGTATTCTAAGGAGATAAATCATCTTACAAGAAGTGGACGGTATTTTAAACCTCCACACCTGGATAAAATAGAGCCATCAAGAAAAGACTGGGAGGTTGAAAGAGAGAAAGAGAAATAGCTTGAAGAGGAGCTCTTTCTAAAGCAGCTCAAGAAGATCCAAGCCGATGTCTCTATCTGGGGACTCCTTATGGTTTCACGGGTGCACCGACAGGCAGTATTGTTGGCAATGGACAAGGCTAAATTGTCCATTGATATAATGCTTGAGCAACTTGTGGGCCTGGTTTTTCCAAGTAGTAGTGCTAAGCCAACGCTTATGTTCTTTGACAAAGAGCTGCCACCGAAAGGTTTGGCTCACAACAAACCATTATACATATCCATGGAGTGCATAGAGAAGTGGGTGCTAGGGGTGTTGGTAGATATTGGTTCTACCATTAATGTCTGTCCTTCCCGTACTGCCTATGCAATTGGCCCAAGTCAGTAGACTTCATCTCCACAGCCCAAGTGATACGGGCGTATGACAACACAAGTAGAGAGGTCATGGGGATAGTGAAAGTGCGAGTTCAGGTGGGCCCATCTAAGCAAGAGATCGAGTTCCATGTACTGGATGTGCCAGCTACCTTTACCCAATTGTTAGGGAGGCCTTGGTTACATCCCGTGAAGGCTGTGTCCTCCACCCTTCACCAAATGCTAAGTATCCTCATAAAGGAGAAGTAGCAATAATTTTTGGGAAATCATCCATCCATCCACTGCCAAAGGTGACTACACCATTGCTAGAGATTAATCATGGTGATGAGGATGTATTTCTCTCAGGGTTTACTCTAGCGAAAGCTTGAGTAGTAGAGTCAATTCTAGCCACGGACGAAGGCATGTACGTTAGTACCTAGTCCATCTACTTCATGAACAAGCTATGGTATATCCCGGGGATAGGGCTCGGAAGGAGAGGACAGAAAGGTGTTATAGTATCAGACAATGTGTCACACAACCCACATGCCTTTGGGTTGGGCCACGTGCCTACCAAAGAGGACTAGATAAGAAAATGGAAAGAAATGAGGGGCAAAGCCAAGGCCAAGAGAGTTGGGAAGGACAATGATCTTGTCCACAGGTCAATTCGGGGGATATTAAATGGGCGTTTTGTTAGGGAAGGCAATGATTTCCCCTTTTGTGGTTTTCCTGAGCCCTGGGTGAACTCCTTGAAACAACTTGTTCCCGGGTTCGAGATTTTCTTTGACCATTAGTTGCAAGACAGTGATGAAGAAAGGACTACACCAAACATCAACATTGGCCAAAGCAAAGAAGATGAGCCAAACAACAATGAGGGTGGCATAGGGGCAATATTGGCTGATCTCTTGACAGATCCCGTGACTGGCACAGAGAACTTGGGGGATAACTTTACTGTTTCTATGATCGGGGAGGAACCTGGTGTGGATCCTACCAATGGTATTCTGGATGCATCAAGGGCACCACACCTTACTTGGCAACTGAAGAAGGGCTTTCTTTCCAGTTCTGAATCGGATGATGAGCCAAAATTTGATTCCACTGAGTCTATAGAGTCGGAATCAGATTCCAGTTAGTCTGGGGAGTCTGAGTCTGGTACTTTTGGGAGTGGTAACCCGAATGCCAAGGTCCTGTTGAGGTCCTCTTTTTCTTTCTCTTTCGAGTATGTTGTAACCGAAGAGCCGGAACTTATGAATGAAAACGCTGTAGCTTCTGTGTACTTCTCCGTGCCATTTATTTATTTTATTGACCAAGATTTTCAGAATTTTAACGAAAACGAAGAGGAAGAAATTCCTCTGGCTTTGAAAAACTTGATTAATCGAGAGGAGAAGAGACGTGCTAAGCCCTGTATTGATGAAATCATTGCCATTAATGTGGGTACTGAAAAGGACCCATGCTTGGTCCAAATTGGGCCCACGTTGTCTTCGGAGAAATGTGAGCGTTTAATCGCTTTATTAAAAGATTTCAAAGATGTTTTCGTATGGTCCTACGAAGACATGCCTAGAATTGATCCTGAGATTGTACAGCACTGGATCCTTCTTGACCCTGAGGCCCGACCAATCAAGCAGAAATTGCGTAGAGTTCGTCCGGATTGGGCACTGAAAATCAAGGAAGAGGTCATCAAACAGATTGATGCAAGATTCTTGTTAGCGTCTGAGTATCTGACTTGGTTGGCCAATATCGTCCTAGTTCCGAAGAAAGACAGCAGAATCCAGGTTTGTGTCGACTTTTGGGACCTGAATAAAGCTAGTCCGAAGGAAGACTTTCCATTGCCACACATTGATGAGTTGGTGGACTTCACTACGGGCCATGCATTGTTATCATTTATGGATGGCTTTTTCGGGTACAACCAAATTATGATGGCACCAGAAGATAGGGAGAAAACTGTATTCACCACACCATAGGGTACTTACTGCTATCAACTTATGCCATTTGTGTTGAAGAATGCTGGGGCTGCGTATTAGAGGGCTGCGACCACAATTCTGTATGATATGATCCACAAAGAGGTTGAGGTGTATGTGGACGACATGATTGTCAAGTGCAAAGAACGAGAAGGCCACTACACCGTACTCAAAAAATTCTTCTAACAGATTAGGAAGTACAGATTGAGGTTAAACCCATAGAAATGCACCTTTGAGGTGACGGTAGAAAAAATGTTGGGATTTCTGATCACACAGAAGGGAATTGAAGTATATCCTTCCAAAATCAAGGCCATCTTAGAAATGCCACCACTAAAGACTGAAAAAAAGGTGCACAAGTTTCTAGGTAAAGTACAATTCATAAGATGGCTTATTTTAAAATAAACCTTAACGTGTGGACCACTGTTTGGTCTCTTGAAGAAAGGGAAGAAGTTCCAATGGGATGATCGATGTTAGTTTGCCTTTGAGCAGGTCAAGTAGTACCTCCAGAATCTGCCGGTGTTGTCGCTGCCAGAGCCGAGGAAGCCTTTGATTCTGTATTTATCGGTAATGGATTCAACCATGGGATGCATGCTAGCTCAGGAATCTGAGGATAAGGTGGAAAAGGCTTTCTACTATTTGAGCAAGAAGATGCTGGATTATGATACCTACTACACTCCTTTGGAGAGAGCTTGCTTAGCGTTGGTATGGGCTATCAGGAAGTTGAGGCACTACTTGTTAGCTTACTCTGTAATCCTGGTTTTGAGATTAGATCCCATCAAATGTCTCTTCAAGAAACCGGCGCTTACGAGATAGGCTAGCTCGCCGGTTGCTTCTTTTCTCCGAATTTGATCTCAAGTATATCGCACGCAAATTAGTTAAAGGGAGAGCTATAGCGAAATTCTTGGCAGACCACCTAGTAAAAGGAGATGAGGTGGTGGAATACCTGTTCCCAGATGAAGACATTTTGTAGGTAGAAGAGGAAACATGGATGATATACTTTGACGGAGCATCCAATCAATACGGTTATGGCATAGGGGTGTTACTGATAGCGCCCGATGATTCCCATATACCCTTAGCCTTTAAACTTCAGTTCAAAGTGTCCAACAATTAAGCAGAATACGAGGCGTGTATTGCTGGTTTGGAAGCAACCCTAGAATTAGGGGCAATAAGGTTGGATGTCATAGGAGACTCGAACCTGGTTATTTCTCAAGCGAATGGAGACTAGAAAGTCAAAGAGGAGAAAATGAAGGTTTATCATCAAGCTCTCGATGTTCTAATCCCGAGGTTTGAAAAGCTAACATTCACACATCTGTTAAGGGAGAACAATCGGTTCACTGATGCATTAGCAGCTCTATCTTCCATGGTAGATATCCTGCTTGGAATCAAAATGCGTCCAATTATCATTTGAAGAAAAGTACACGCTTGCCTATGAAACTGTTGCTGCAATAGATAAGGTTCAAGACAAAAACCCCTGGTATTATGACATTTGGAATTTTCTAGAAAAGGATACGTATCCACCAGGGGCAAATGCCAAAGATAAATAGGGAATACGGCGCGTGGCCATCCAGTTCATCATTTGCGGAAACAAGCTATACAAGAGAGGTTATCTAAGAATGCATAAGCTTTGTGTTGAAGAAGAAGAATCAAAGCGTCTCATGGTGGCCATCCATGAAGGAGAATGTGAAGCATACATGAATGGTGTGATGCTAGCCCGGAAGATCCTTAGACAAGGCTATTATTGGTCAATCATGGAAAAGGATTGTATTGGTTTTGTTCGGCGATGCCACAAATGTCAAATCCATGCCCATCGCATGAATATCCCACCGTCAATGCTCTACAACATGACTTCGCCGTGGCCTTTCTCAATCTGGGGAATTAACGTTATCGGTGCAGTCTCGTCAAAGAGTTCGAATGAACATGAATTCATCTTAGTGGCGATTGACTATTTTGCAAAGTGGGTGGAAGCTCAGTCTTATATTATGTTGAAAGCATCGCATGTGGCCAAGTTTATTAGAAACAACATCATCTTCCGGTATGGGGTTCCGAATGAAATCATATCGAATAATGGCTCACACTTTAAGAAAGAGATGGTGGATTTGCTTGAGAAATACAACGTGGCTTTTCACAAGTCATCGACATATAGACCACAGACCAATGGAGCTATTGAGGCCGCTAACAAGAATGTCAAGAACATCTTACGGAATATGGTTGAAACCTATAGGGATTGTTTGGATAAACTGCCGTTTGTATTCTGGGGTTACAGAACGTCAATTCGGACATCCACAGGGGCAAACCCTTATTCATTAGTGTATGGTATGGAAGCTGTTCTGCCAATTAAAATCGAAGTACTGTCACTAAGAATTATGGTCGAGTGTCAAATAGCGGAGGCGGATTAGCGACAGAGCAGGTTCGAAGAATTGATGTTATTTGATGAGAGGAGGTTGAGGGCATTATATCACATCTAAGGCTACCAGTGTAGAATTGCTAGGGCTTTCAACAAGAAAGTTAAGTCCATAAATCTCAAGGAAGGAGATATGGTGCTGAAAGACAATCGAGGGGCAAGCTCAAACCTAATTGGACTGGTCTTTATATCATCAAATCTATCTGGTCAGAAGGGGCGATTATTCTCATAAATCTAGATGGCTTGGAGTTTTCACAGCTGATCAATATGGACAAGTTAAAGAAATACTATTTTTGAGAGGCTCGCTAGGCTGAAAACCCGAAAGAGCGACCTAGGCAAAAGTTAAAGCATGAAAAATTAGAAATAATAAAAACTGAGCTCACAAGGTTGAAAACCCAAAAGTTAGAGCACAAAAGCAGAGAGTTAATACTCGAGTGAACCAGAACTGAATTACGTAAGGCCTGATTCCTATCTTTGGGATACGTAGGCAACTTCATCTCAAAGTTTAGCCGTAACCATCTCCAACTCAATTGTCCTATACATTCGTCTGATCGGGCCATCTTTGTCCATCGTTAGTGCTTGGTTGTGTTACCCTTGTTGTGACAGAAAGGTCAGTTGCAATGTAAAGCAGTGATGTTGAGTGATTATGATCTTCTGATTTTGGGTTGTACATCTTGAGGACTGATTCCGTGCGTGTCAGGTGGTGACCATTTCCAAAAATGGTTTTGAAAAGTTTTAATGAATTGATTTTTCTCAAAATTTTATCTTTTACAACTTAGACCATTTTGGGACCAAAAGAAAAATTTTCAGTGCTCACAACTTTAATTCCATTTATTTCAACACAAGTACATTCTCCTACTCTCTGATTTAAATCAAAGTTGCTTTTATATTATAAAACTTGAAAAAAAAAAAAAAATCAAAGCAATAAACTGGGGGCATAGGTGAGTTAGGTGTTCCTGCATCCTTTGCTCATGCTTGTGGAAGTCTCTGTAGCCAAAGCTTGCCCAATCTGTGCTTCATCCTCGAGCCAAGTCAAACACTCGTCAGAAAAGGCACAACTGAAGCTAGGGGCAGGGACCAGAATCTCTCTTGTCCTCCAAGCAGCGAGGTACCGAGTCAAGTGCGCAGCATGAATAGAAAATAGAATCGGGTATTCCACTCCCTTTTTTGGGCAGGTCTGATAATGTCCAAACTGGCGTCTAAACTAGAAAGGGACATAGAACATGTAGTGCTTGAGCCCAATCAGCTGTATACCCAGTTGTCAGGACATGTTGTAGCTCATCTTAACCACATTAAGCCAAGGGCAATGCCAAGCTATGTTAGCTGTAAATTTGTTACACATCTAGTTGCATCACCATCCCTCTAAGGAAAAATTTACTAGCCGCTGGTAGAGGCAGTAGGCTCGGGCTGAATACTTGGGGCAAAGGTCCACCACCTTCAGCTTATCCATCAACCATACCTGGGAATGGATGAAAAATAAGAGAGAGTAAAAAATAAAGAGATGTATGTTAAGAGAAAAGTAAATAAAGGGGCTTTTAGAGAAATAGAGATTGAGGGCCAAAGTGATGTGAGAATCATAAATAAGAAAGGGTAAGAAATAATACCTGGAGAAACAGTGGACTCCCTGCGAATTGAGTAGTCTCTCACCAATGAAAAGCATCTAAACCCATCAAGGTCTCGGCTAGTGCCAAACCAATGTAGCTCTTACCCTCTTTTAGACATTAGGCTACCTCAATCAACCTAATACTGGCTCTGCTGCAACCAGGGGCAAGAAGGAAATGCGCAAGCATACATAAACAGAGGGCATGTTGCCGATAACTTTGCTAGAGAAGGTCACCTTTGTTGTCGATGTCGAAAAATCGATAAATCAAGCCAGGTACATCTAGCTTCCCGTCATGAGCCAATGATAGAGCTTTGTGCAAAGTGAGCCCACACATCCGTTCCAAAGCCTGGGCATGGCCAAAATGGGGTTGAGACATGATCTCCTCTTCGCATCGAGATTCCATCAATGCTTAAAACTTTTCAAGAGTCGGACACATTTCTCACACTCCGAAGCAAAATACATGTGTAATTGAGTCCCAACATCGGATCGTGGCATGGAGGAACGGAAAACAAAGTGAAGTACGGCTCAATGAAAAAAATGCATTTATGTCAAAACCCCGACAATTTAATTTTTTTGTGCTGTCCAAAGTAGCTATCCAATCCTTGAGCTTCTCGACAAGGAATATCTCCATTTTCAGAGGAAATAGTAGCAAAAATAAGGTTCTGTCGAAGAAACAACGAAGGAAGACCTTTTTTAGAGGATAAGGTTGCGTGAGTGGATACCAGCTGTTAGTCAGCTGATGAGTCACCACACATGGCCGACCGTCCCCTTTAGTGGCCAGTCGTCCCTTTTTGTTGGCCTAGCAGTTCAGCAGTCTGGTTTTGTTTCGGTCTTTGTGCTTTAAGGTCTTGTTTTGTGTTTTTTTTTAAGTAAGTGTAAATAGCTGTGTTTAGGTTGTTTTTATTTTGTTTTCCATTTATCGAGTTGTATTTTGTATTTTAGTTGTTGTTCGGCTCAATATCCGGTTACGAACATTATTCCAATGCAAGTGTTTTCAGTTGCAACTTTAGTTATGTCTTTCATTATACGCAAGTGCCATGCTCATGATACAAAACAAAATTCATTTCATAAAACTGCAGGGTTTTATCCCAACCATAGTTTTTACAAACGAAGGAATACAAGTTTTTCAAAAGCAAAAAGTAAGGACCTATTTGAAGTTATACAAGTGCTAAGCTACCAAAATAAAAGAAACTAAGCAACGAGTACAAAAATCTACGATGGTCGCATCAAACTCGAGAGGCCCTTTTCATCCTCTTCCTTGGAGGGGACTCAGGGGCACTGTCACCGTCAGCATCACTATCAGAAGAATAAAACTTCGAGCCAGAGTTAGTACCGATGTCTTTGCTCCCTGACGCAAAGCCAACCTCAGCATCCTCCTCACTCCCTGACTCAGAACCAGCCTGTAGACACCCCATTTTTGACCGTCCTTAAGACTTGGACGTCATCATTTGAACACTCGATGATCATCCATGCTCGTGTTCGTTTTGAGTTCTCGGAGGTCTCGGCTACGTGCCTTGCCTCAAGATCTCTCAACATGTCTGTTTTGTGCTTGGTTGTGGACCAAACACTTGTGTTTTTGCTTCTAAGGGAAGATGGTGGCTTGTTTGCCATCCCCTCAACCCACCGGCCAGGGCATGATGCCCTCGGCCCCTTCTTCTTGCCATCGGCCAAGAGTGTTGGCCGATCGGCACTATATTTGGTCGGCCGACACTTATGTTGGTCAATCGGCCATTTTTGGTGGCCGAACCCTGTTCATCTGCATTATGCAGATATTTTATGCTAGCTGGTGCAGCTGGCATACACAATTCACCCCTTCCATACACGTGTATGGAGGGATTTGCCCTTTGCTTGGCATCTCTTGGAAGCCTTAGAATTTGAACCTCTATAAAGAGGGAGCCCCTCCTCCCTCCTTCAAGGTTCAGAAAAATTGTTCTTGAGAGGATAGATATAGCATTGTATCTATTCTTCTTTGTTTAGCTTTGTTTTGTGTCTAAAAGAGTAGTATTGTCTTACTATTGTACACAAACACACACTAGAACACCTTCCTTGATTGCTGAGGTCCTAGGAAGTTGATTTCAGAGATCTTGGATTGGTTTGAACTCAGAAAACCTGCTGGAGCTTTGTTCTTGAAGAGGTTCTACAAGGGTGAGCTTCTTACCTTTAGATACCCCTTTCTTGCTTAAGATTTTAACCCTTCTTGCTTATTGTTTTGAGCTTAGTTTATAACTGATAAAAGTTCTGATTTTTAGTGCTTAAGACCTTTGTTTAAGGTCATTTTTGTGTTTGGGGTTGTTTACCCCCTCTTAGGCCTTGTTTGGCCTTATTCTTGTGCTTTGTTTTTAAGCTTTGAGATCACCTTGCTTTGGCCTTCTCACCACTGAAATCCAGAGGGATTTCAGTGGTGGGGATGGTGTTTTAAGGTCTCAAATAGGAGAGGGTCATCCCCTCTCCTTATCATCTTTAATGCTTACATAAATGGCTTATGTTTGTAGCATGTGTGCTTAGCTTGTTTTAGCTTCATTTCAGTATATATTAGGCTTTGTTTTGTCATGATATAGCACTATTTTGACTTGGTTTAGACATACCATGCATGCTTCATGTACTTGTCTTGTAATCCCATGATTTGCCTTAACATGCACCATGTTGTAACATGTCTTTTTAGCAAGATTTTGGGTCAACTCCTTGGAGCTTTTAGCCATGTTGAGACATGCTTAAGCTCTGATTTTGGTCTTCTTGGTCATGCTTGCATTGTTTTGTATAGCTACCACGCAATCTAGCTTGTAGGCTTTGAGTATTGAATCCTCTAGCATGCTCTACTTGGATCATTTCAGTGGTTTGACATCACTTGTAATGTTATTTCAGTCCCTATAGTATGCTTGAATACTTGCACTTATCGCTCCTTTAATGCTTTAAACGGTTTGTGTTTTATGCCTCATGAATGTGTCGTTGCGTATGCCACCATGCTTAGGCCTTTGGGATGCCATCTAGGTGCGTTTTTGGGCTTATTTTGACATATCATAGCTCTGATTTTATTGGCTTGCACCTTGCCATGTTTGGCTATAATAGGTGTAGTGCAATTGCCCCTTTTGGCCTTGTGTTTGTCTTGTTTTGTGCTCACTTTTCTAGCATGTTTTGGCCACATCCCATGCATGTTCTAGCCTTGTTTTGACCTCCCTTGGGACTGTTTTCAGTCACCTTGGCCCTTTGGGGCTTGGTTGATATGGCCATGGTTCAAGACCCTTGGCTAGCTTTGAGCTTTAAGTCCACTAGCATACATTGCTTGTGTTGTGTGTTTGATTTGGCATCATTCCTAACATGATTTCAGAGCTTAACATGTTTGCCTAATATCCATGTTTGTCTCATTTTAAGTGTTCTTAAAAGTTGCTCTACTATGCTTAAAGTAATGAACCATTAGCATGTATGTTTGTATGTGTATTTCATGCCCTTGTTGCATTACATGGCCACTGATTTGGACCTATTTGAGAGCTGTCCATTTTGGTTTAAGTCCATCCCCGCATGTTGTTGCATGCTTGCCTTGTGTGTTGTCACATGCTTGTTGCATATTTGGTAAATTGCATGTTGTAGCAAGCTAGTTCAATTGTGCCTTGTTGCGTACTTGGTCCATGACATGTTGTTGCATGCTTAAGTTGTAATGCATTTGGCATGCATTCTCTTTTTTAAGTTGCTTAACGTGTTGTTACATGTTTGCTTCACATGTTGTTATATGCTTGAAAGTTGTTACATGCCTTGCATATTTGCATGCTTGTTGGCTTGCATCTTGTCATGTGCTTGATATGTTGTCACATATTCTTGCATGTTAGGTAACATTGCATTGCATTTGTCATGCTCATGTTACATTGCATTAGCTTGCTTGCATGCTTAGGTTGCATTGCATTGCTTGCATTGCATGTTCACATCCCTTGCCTCTTGATAAACCATGATAGAGGTTGGGGTCCTTCATGTGTTTTGTGTGCATTTCATTTGTACATTAATTTGCACACTTGGCTCCTTTGGCCCTCATGCGTTGAAATGTGTGATTGATGGCCCGAGAGTCAAGAACCACACTCCTTTGAGTCTCAAACATGATAAGGAGGGTGGTGGTACAAACATTGCCTTGAAAATGCATTGCCATGCTCTATCTGTCCTCTGTTGCAGCAAAACAGGATTCTGCAGGAAGAGATGGCCGGTCGACCATCTTCAGTGCCGGCTGGCTATGCATTCATGGCCGAGAGCTCCATTTTTGGTCGATGACCAGTTCCCCTTGGTCCGTGACCATTTCTCTTGGCTGATGACATCCCACAGTGCTCAGGGAGTGGTTTGGAAACATCCTTGGGAACTGCGCAGTTTTCAGAGGTGTAAAACAGTGCAAATAGAGGCAACAGGTGCATGGCAACGGGTTTTCGAGCGAAGCCGTCCGAGCACGCATGCATCCCTCTTCTCGAGGCTGTTTTACTGCTTTAGTAGCTTAATTAATTTGTTTAATTACTCAAGTGTTGTGTAATAATTAATTAGCTTGTTAGTTAGTTAATTATGTAATTTGTATTATTCTTTCCATCTCTCCGTCGAGAGGGCGCAATTGTGTAATAAGCGTGCGTGTGTGTAATGCATGTCGTCCAACCCCCATTTCTTTCTCCCTTTTACTTACCTGCTTATGATGGCTAGTTCTAGGGCACGTTTCAATTAGCATCCTTATGCTATGCATGTTTGCATCATTCATCTGTATTACATGCACCGGGCTCAGCGCATCATACTAACTGCATTGTATTTCAATTCCTATTTAAATACGTGTATCGAATTGTCACATCTCACATGCCATTTTAGATTAGCCAAGCCTATTCTAGTTGCATTTTGCCTGCGATGCATTAGCCATCTTAACATGGACTTGGATCATACATTTGATTACTAACATGTTTCTTGTTTTGGTTCGGAGTACACTGTGAGTGTTTATGCTTTAGCATCTTGCATGTATGTGAATGTTAATATGATAGCATGCTTGCCATGAGGCTAAGTGCTTATGTGATATACCTGCCTGAATGCCTCTGGGTGAAGGTTGGATTGCTTAAATTGGGATAATTCATTGAAATCCGTATTTTAGCCTACTTGCGAGTAACGAAATTCAAAACCATTTCCAAACAAACGGATATGCGATGCTTTGTTCTAAGTTAGGAGATCTAATCTATACTTGTTTTCCTGTGCACATCATGTAGTAAAGATTAGCCAATTAACCGGAATAAGAACGCATGTGTTTTCAAAATCGAGATATCATGCTTAGTACAGGTCGATCTTTGGATCGAGCGAGCGGGGGTGCTCATAGATGACCTTCCCCAATCATACCCAAGTTCCCGAGCCGAGGCAACTTTGGTGATGATGGACACATAGCCTTAGGCAACGAGTCAGGGTTTCCTAAATTCCCTCAAAACAAAATATTTAGGTTGCGAGTCTATATCTGGCAAAGCAGTCCATGTTTGACACTTCTTTCTTAAGAATCAGTTTTCCAAAACGATTTGCCGGATTTGGACTCTTTGGTGATTTATCAATCTCACATTGCACATTGTGAGATCAGAAGAATCGTGACAATTTGAGTCCGAACTGTGGTAAGCAAGGCCCTCGGGGCGCGTCCACAGTTTCTGGCGACTCTACTGGGGAGTTAGAGAACTTGACTCGAACTCATGATATCTTGTTTTGATTACACTTATGTGTCTCTTTGCATTGCATGTGCATTGGTGCGCCTAGGACACCGTGTTTGCTGTATGCTATTCCTGAACGGTTTGCTGGGGGCCCGCTTTGAGAAGCGTGCCATAAGGTTGACCGGTTGCGGGCTCTGCCACGACGGGAACACAAACCTCAGTTTTTACTGGGGCACCCCTTTTCGACCATTTGACCTAGTGCATATCGGAATCCATAGTGACTATTCCAAACTAGGACAGGTTGCTTATCCGATTGTAGGTTGTTTGAAAATCGTAGCGTGCGTAGTGAAACCCTAGCTCCTGACAAAATAGGACAGGGAAACCCTACCCCAACATAGAGGTTTTTTGACTCTCATTTGCTTGATTATGTGCTTTTAGAGTGTACCTCTACAGGACTGCACGTATTAGTTTGCCAGTCTGAGTATCAGTCCTGCGGGCATCTGTATTTTGAGAATTAGTTATATCCACGGGTATCAGATTCAGTTTTGGGACAGTAATTTGGGAACAGTGATCAGAGATCGAATACAGTTATTCAGCTATGCTTATGCTGTTCAGGTGAAATTGGGCTGAGATACTGTCTATTTTCTCTTTCAGGGGGGGTTTCAGAGATTTAGTTCAGAACAACCAGTGTTCTCCTTCGCTGAAGCAAGGCAGACATCTGATCCGTCAGCCACCGGTCACATCACCACCGTTCAGTTCAGCGGATTTATGATGGCACAAAATTCAGAGAAAATTGTGATTATGGCAGCCGCATTAAACCAAGGAATCATCTTACAGGGTGAGACCGATGTTGAGGTACCACACCCGCCCAGGTCACCTACCGTACATCCAATCTGGGAACCCCAATTATTTCAAATCCGTGAGCCCACCACCTTTGAGCTAATGGGAATGATTGGCGACCTTCAAAGATCTGTGGCTGATCTAGTCTATGGAATGTCGGCCCCGCCACCAACTGCATCGTATGCCGGGAGCTTCATGCCGCAAGAGCCCCCGTTACTGGGGTGAATTGTAATTGAGCTCAGCTAACCTGAAGTCGTCTCAAGCTTCGGCAATGATATGTCAGCGACAACGGGGCTTCATACTGAAGTAGCAACCCAAACCATCCACCAAGCTGAGGCTAGTGGAAAGAACAAGGTGAAGGTGGACACAGATCCCTATGAACAACTCGAGCAAGCTGTTGAGGCTGTGAAAGCCGGGGGGTTGAATAAGCAACAAGTACTTGCAATTGTGGCTAAAACTGCAGATGACATTTTCCCTGCTCAGACCGAGAGTAGTTCAAGCCAAAGGGAAAATCGGGATAGAGACTGTCGTACCAGAACAGTTCCTTTCAGTCCTAACCTTGCACCTGGAAAAGAATAGAGAGCCAAGGCAGCACCTGCCGATCCTTTTGCTAGTGTGTCCAGCAAAGGCCCACAGACTTCGAAGTATCTGCCCTGAGGTCGCAGGGTCTTTCATGCCCTCTACATGCCTTTGTCCAAGGCTCTTCGAATCCTCACTGAAAAAGGTCATCTCAAGCCTCTTGAGCGTTGGCCTCTCCCGAGTAATCTCCCTCTCTCACATGATGCTACCCAGTACTGTGCGTACCATCAACAGGCTGGTCACACCACCGACAATTGCTTTCATCTTCGCCACGAAGTGCAAGATTTGATTGACAATGAGGTCATCCTCCCACCTAGCTCAGCAAAGTCTGTCACCACTGAGTTGGTGGACTTCAAGGATAATACAAGTATGTGATCAGGGTTGGTCCACCTGCGGGCGGCGCTCGGTTTATTTTAGATATGACATTTGGGACGCATTATTTTGGGCATTTGCGAATGCTAATTTTTGTACTTTCTGACTTGGGTGTTGAGTCAGTTCTGTGGTTTTGTTTCGAGTTTGTCTCGTTGTTTTGAGTTAGTCTTTTTGACTAAGGTCTATCTTGTTGTATCGAGTCAGTCCTGTTGTACAGAAGTCGGGTGATTCTGAGGGTGTCACCTCGGACATCATTATTTTGTTTTGTGATTGTCCTTTTGCTTTCTTTTGTGTCTGTCTTTGCTGTGGAGCCAATTGTAACTAGGAAATCTGAACGAAACAGCTGTGGCTGTCATGTTTTTGTGCTTATTGTTACTTGGAGCCTGTTGTGCCAGCAAGTTTAGAATGAAACGGCAGTGCTTTTCGCCTGCTTTTCTGCGCCTTTAAATCATTGCATTGACCTAAGTTTTTCAAAACTTTTTGAATAATGTGTTGGAAACGAAGAGGAACGAATTCCTCGAGTTTTGCAAAATTTGATCAATTGAGAGAAAGAAAGGCATGCTAAGCCCTTAATGAATGAGATCATGCTTGTTAATGTGAGTACTGAGAAGGATCCTAGCTTGATCCAGATTGGTTCCGCACTGTCTTCAGCGCGAGCGATTTGTCACTTTCTTAAAAGATTTCAAAAAATGTTTTGTGCCGTCTTGCGAAGACCTGTGTGGAATCGCTCTTGAGATTGTGCAGCTTAGGATTGCTCTCAGCCTTGAGACTCGACCCCTTGCTTTCAAAATCTTGAACTTGCATTCAGAATGTTCAACGGTCAACCACAATGTGAAGCCTGTGTGGCCAGATCAAAAGTACCCCTCGAACAAGGGGCAAAAGATGTCACATAATGCACTCGAAGAGTTAGAGATGAAGATCGGCAAGAATGCCAAATCCCAGAAGGGAAGAAAGAAGAAAGTTTTGTTGAAGAACAACCGAGTTCCTATCTACAGCACTAGGGGCAAATTCAGCCCCCATTGGATGAACTCCTATATCATCAGCGAACAACAGCCACTCTCCTAGATTCATATGGCTTCGAGATCTTAAAACCATTTGACATGGACCAAGCTACACTTTTACCCTTGAGAGGCTCGCTGGGCCGAAAACCCAGAAGGGCAACCCAGGCAAAAGTTAGAGCAAGAAAAAGAAAAAAAAAATGAATGGAAAAAAAGAGAAAAATAAAAAAAGAAAGAAGAAAAAAAGAAATGAAATGAAAAAAAAAGGGAAACAAAGCTTGCAAAGTTGAAAACACGGAAGGGCGGCCTTGGCAAAAGTTAGAGCGTAAAAGGAGAGGTTAAATACCCGAGTGTACCTTAATCGGAACTACGTAAGGCTTGATTCCCATGCTTGGGATACGTAGGCAACTTAATTCTAAAGTCCAGCCACAAACACTTCCAAATCAATTATGTCCATATAAAGGTTTTGACCATCTTTGCCTTCGCTGTATCCAAAGGTTCGATTGTGACCTCCACCATGAGAACTGATTACAATGTACTGCGGTGCTATTCAAACAAGGGGCAACTTTCCGTTGCCGTTCAGTGTGCTGTGGTGCTATTTAGACAAGGGACAATTTTCCATTGATTTGGATCTGAGGTTGTGCACCTCAAGAGTAAATTCTATGTTGGTCGAGTAGTGGCCGTTTGTAAAAGCAAATTTTGAGAATTTTTAATGAAGTTGACTAATTCTCTCAAAAATTATTCCATATTTTCCAAAACTGGACCATTTCTTGGACCCAAAAAAGGAAATTTTTCAATGCTCATAGCCTGACTTGCATGATTTCAAATCAGAAAATTGAACAAACATGTTAATCTAACTCTGATGTTGGTCAAAATTGTTTTCGTAAAAAGCCAAAGCAAAAGAATGGTCAAAATGATGAACTAGGGGCGTAGTTAAGTCAGGTGTTCTATCTTTTCCGCATTGTCAACATACTTGCCAGAGAGGGCACTCTACCTGCCAGAAAAGGGCGCAGCTAAAGCTAACAATAAAGGGCTGAAAGCTCTCGTATCCTCCGAACAGCGAGGTATCAACCCGAGTGCGAAGCACGAATTGGAATGGAGCAGGATATTCCACTCCCTCATCTGGGGCATCGACTAGACGTCACTGGCAGAAATAGCCGCGAGCTGAATATATTGGGTATGAACCCACAACTTCTTGTTTATCCATCAACCACCCAGGGGAGGGATAAAAAATAAGAGATTGAAGAATAGAGAGATGTGCGATGAGAGAAAAAGTGAGAAAAGGGCTCTTTCAGAAAAATAGAGATTGAGTGCCAGAGTGATGTGAGAATCACAAATGAGAAAGGGTGGGAAACAATACCCTTAGAAACTGGCTCCTCGTGATCTAAGAGGCCTCTCGCCTTTGTAACACGTCTGCGTGTCGTGTCTTTTGTGTTGTTTGTCTTGATTCTTACTTTGAGTCGTTCCGAACGTGTCTCGATGTGTTTAGGTTGTTTACCTTTTGTTTGTCTTTGTTGAGTCGTTTTGACTGTGGTCAGTTGTAGGCTCAATACCCGATTGAGAACCCTTTTCTCATTACAATTTCAAAAATAAAATCGTTTTGTGCTCAGAGTGCTGTGCCATTCTCCATATTTGTGCAAAACAAGTTTTGTTCTTTCATAAAACTGTAGGGTCCACCCCCGATAAGTATGAACAGTTAGACAAGAACCTATCTGAAGCTATGTGGGTTCCAGACTACAAAGCAAAAGAAAAGAGGGAAAATGTAGAGCATCTTAGTGTGTTTTAACTCCAGCAAATTCCGAGACTGCATTCCAAGTGCAACTTCTCAGGCCCCGCTGTTTCTTTGGAGTATGAGTGTATCTCGACCCCAAGGGTAAGCCTGCTTCAAGTCAGAATGGTAGTCCGAGCAGCACCTATGGTTTTCACATGCAGATGTTATCTCTTGCTAATATAAACAGGGTGTACCCCTTTTGAGCTGAATGTGCTGCAAAGCCCTCCGAGAGATGAGTCGGAGGCACCAAAGTACATGTTTGATGCCCCCCCTACTGCATAGAATATGCTTTCAATGTTGCATGTAATATGCCTGTCTATTGCGTAAAATGTGCTTGCTTTCAATTTTGTATAGGATACGCTTTGCTTGTCTCATGCATAAAAAATGTGTTTGCATATCGAGTTGTTACTCATTTGCCTATCGAGTTGTTGCTCATCGAGTTGTTGCCCATTCGTTTATCGAGTTGTTGCTCATTCGTTTATCGAGTTGTTGCTCATTCGTTTATTGAGTTGTTGCTCTTAGCTTATCGAGTTGTAAACTTGTCAAGGTCTTATTGTTGCCTATTGAGTTAATTTGTTTTGTTTGTTACGTTGGTTCACTACCTGACCTGGTAATACAGGCATGTTCAAATCTTATTTGCATTGTTATGTAATATGATGCGATGCGATGCGATGCATAAAATGTACAAATGTAACACTTTTTGAACAAAATAGCAGTTTCATTTCATCATGTCTTTTACAAAAAGTACACAGTTTTAAGGAAAGTAAAACCTGCTTGAGGCAGTACAATATGCTCAAACTATCAATGAAAAAGGAAAATAAAGCAAAACAAAAAGAGAAAAAAGCAACCAAATGTCTGAACAAAGTAAAAGAAAAAAGCAGCAGAAAGTCTGGATCAATATCAGTCATCTCAAGTGCGGGGGTCGGTCCTGGTCCTCTTCCTGGACGAGGGTCCAGGGTCACCACCACCATCTCCAGAGTCAGAATCTGAGCTGTCTCCAGCTTCGCCCTGCGACAACGTCGCCTCCTCATTAGAATCATCGGGGGAAGGCTCTCGTGAACTGCTCTCAACACGGGTGTGCCTATGTCTGCCTCGGTTGTGGATAGTCATCCTTCGCCTGACTCCCTCTCCTCCTTGAGCAGGAACAGATGGTCTAGCTGGAGCACCTCCTGCGACCGGAATCTGGAATGGGGCCTGAAAAGGACAAATGGTAAATGCATCAATTACAGATAAAGCAGAATGTGAATACCAAAAACAATGTGTGAGTACAGTGTATGAATGATGTGAGCAACGCTGTGAGCAATATATGGGTTACAATGTATCAGTGCCGTAAGTGCTATGTGTCAAGTGTCGTGTTAATAGTGTGATGCATCAGATTATGTATGAAACCAATTGGGCAGAGTTTGAGACTATAGTTGAAATAACTTACCGGGATATTGTAGATGGTTAACAAGTCGATGCACCACTATAGTATCCCTACCGCTGAGGCTGTCAACTCCAGGGACTGGCGAGTGTACTCGACAGAAGCTTGCAAAAGTGTTGAAGTCATTAGTATTCCGCGGGGTATCAAATGAATTGAAATGACTATACAGAATGCAAAGTTTAGTAGTGCATACCGGGGTCGAGCCATAGACTCCAACAAGCTCATGATCAGCCGGAGGAGGAGCGAAGGGAATCTGATAAGTCTCTCCACCCTGCCCTTGGCATGTGATCGTCGTAGGCAGCTCTGGCCATCTAGCTCCCTGTCCCCTCCGAGACCCACTCCTGCCTCGGGCCAGAGGTGCTCTCGGTGCCCTTGCTCCTGTTGCTGGCGCCGCTGGCCTCTCTCACTCAGCTCGACAAGCACCAGTCAAAGGCCACATGATATAAGCTTGAATGTACTCAGCGTAGTCACCCTCGTCCCTGAAAGACTCAGAGTCCCAGCCAATCGTGTAGTCCATCATATCCTCCAAGGTATACCTCTCAGTGTGCCTCGTATGGATAGGAGGAGGTGCTGGAACTGTCTGCTCGGGCACGTCCAAGGTCTGCCGCAGGAATCGCTCCCCAAAGTACTATGCCCGACAGACTGTGCCCTCAAGTAGAACCCTGAATCGGGCGGTCTCTCGAACACCGGCATACTGCTCCCGATCTGCGTCAGGCAACGGGGCCCAAGGCTACCAGGTGATCTGCAAATAAAACACAGTTTGTTATCTACTGATATTAAGAGTACAATGTAAAGCGAAGCTTAAATGAACTGTAATATTTGACATACCTCGGCTGCAGTGATGGTATCAAAGTAGCGGCGGAAGAACATGAAGGACTCCTGTGGCCTCCGCTCGCATCTCATGTCAAAGCAGTAAGAGAATGGAACGCCAAGGGGGACCTCCTCGTCTAGCACTGGGGAAAGCCTAGAGAAGTAGGCATACACCCACAACTGTATAACAGCAGATATGAGTATGCTTATTAGATAAAGCAGAATGCAGAATAAAGCAGATTATGTTTGTACCGTGTGTGCAGTGTACAACCAGTGTAAAGCAGATTGCGTGCGCGCAGTGTGTGTGGTATATAGATAATGTAAAGCAGAAATGTAAAACAGAAAAAGAAGGTGTACCTCCCAAGCTCACCAGTAGCCTCCGAACAATTGTCCACTGCAGCGAGAGGATGAGCTCATATACCCGTAAAGTGTGGCCAGGCCAGCGCCACCCCAATCGTAGTCGCGGATCCTGGTCACATCCAGTAATGCACTCAGCAGATAGAGGGCGACAGTGTTTGCCCAGTCGGTGAAGAGGGTGGTCCCTAGCAGGAACATAATGAAGCCACGAGCATACTACTCCTCCTCCTCCCGAGTGGTAGGCGCCTGGATCCGGAAGTGATCCTTGAACCACGAGTACCTCACAAATCCTGCCCGAGCAAGAGGTGGTTGAGTGCTGAGCAAATATAGCTAAGTGGTGTCCCACTCATCCTTGTCTATATCAAAGGGGATCGAATCACCCCCCACTCCGATGCCTGTGAGCATGGAGTCAAAAGGAGTCATCGTCATCTCCCCGGTGGCAGAAAGGTGGAAGGAGTCGGTGGTTTCCCACCACCTCTCCACCAGAGCAGCAAGAAGGGGCCTGCTCGCAGTGATGCACGAGAGTCCCATGCAGAAGGTCCCAAAATTGTCCTGGTCAACAATACGACGAACCGCATCAGGTAGCTCCATGTACCAACCTCGAGCGGCAGTGTTCCCATACCCTCGGAAGGCATGGGAATCTCCCTGTGATCAAAACAAACAGTTGCAAAGCAGTGTTACAAATACAGTGTTGAGTGCGCTCAGAATTGATGAAAATGTAGTGTGTATGCACGTGTTCAGATTCAAACAGATATTGGGTGTGGACGTTCTCACAGTGAACTACAGCATATGATGTATTAGTGCGTATTCGAATTATTCAGTTGAGAATGCAGTGTGTGTGCATGTGTCAGAGTCCACATAGATATTGGGTGTGGGTGTGCTCACAATGAACTACAGCATGCGATGTATTAGTGTGTCTGAATTAAGCAGTTAAAGAACAGAATCGACTATCGCAGTTATATGTTCTACATTGTAGGAAATGAAATAGGGAACGAGTGTACCTCAGAAGTGCCGTAGGACAGATGTGACTCTGGCTCGCGCAATAAAAGCTCTAGTGGCGCGCCCCGCGCATAGCTCCTAAAGTGGCGGATGCCATCGGGAGGCAACACATGTATCGCCGGCCTGTAAGTCGCTGGATCGAACGGCCGGATGTGAAGGGATAGGAGCTCGACCTCGGGGTCTACGTCCATCTCCAGGGGAGTCCCACCACGCAGAATGTCATCCGCCATCTCAAAAAGAGTGCAAAAATGGCCGAGAATGTGGAAAATAGGCAAGAATGCTAAAAGTCAACCCAAAAGTCAACCCCGAGAGGGTGAAAAATGGGAGGAAAGGTCGGGGTGTGGAAAAGACACGAAGATCGAGGTATGACTCGGGGAAAACAAACCCCAAACGGTGGAAACTAAGAAAAGGGCACCGAAACCAAGATTCGTTCGGTTCAAAGTGTGCGAAACGGTAAGGGTTTCGCGAATCAAACGACGAAAAAGCGCCAAAAATAAGAGAAAAACGAGGATCGAAGGTTAGAAAATCTAGAGAGAGAGGGGAAGGTTTTTCGGGCTAAGAGGAAGTGAAAATATAGGGTTTGAGGCCCTTATTTAAAGACCCGTGGCTAAATGTCAAAACTACCCTGACATTGCTATTTTTGGCCGGTCGTCTAAATTGTTAGCCGATCGGCTAAATAGTTGGCCGATGAGCTTATTTTGTGGCCGATTGATGGCTGGTGGCCTCCCCTTGTGGTCGGTGAACCTCCTACACCCTTGGTTGGGTCAATTATGTGGTTTGGAACCTTCATTACTCAAGACAGTGCAAGGAAGTGGACTTTTGAAGTTTAATCGACTTTTGTGTTGACCTTGAACCATGTCTTCTGCATGCGATGCTCGGTACGCACAAGGTGTATCCTTTTTGTATCCTTTGGTATCTTGCGAGATTCAATAACTGCTTTAAATGCGTTGCATTACAATGTTTTGCCTTGCTTGTGATAAACATACATAGGTTGCATCGTTATGCACGTCTACATGCGTTGTAGCATGCACAACTTGCATTGTTATGCATTGTCATGTGTGTTTTATTTGCATTGTCGTGCATTCCAATAATTTGCATTGTCATGCATTTCAATAACTTGCATTGTCATGTAATGTTCACTTGCATCGTTATGCACATCTATATGTGTTGTAGCGCACGCCACGCTTGTATTGTCATGCACCTCCCTTGGGTTGCATTGTCTTGCACCCCCCCTCTATCCACGTTATTTCACGTGTTTCATTCACATCATCATGCACCTTATCAACAACTTGCATCGTCATGCATCTTCCATTTGCATTGTCATGCATTTCAATTACAAGCATTGTCATGCATCTTTCATTTGCATTTCAGTTCATGCACTGTCATGCATTTCAATTACACGCATTGTCATGCATCTTTCATTTGCATTTCAGTTCATGCATTGTCATGCGTGTCTCATTTGCATTGTCGTGTATTCCAATAGTTTGCATTGTCATGCATTTCAATAATCATGCATTATCATGCATTTCAGTTCATGCATTGTCATTCGTGTCTCATTTGCATTGTCGTGCATTTCAATAGTTTGCATTGTCATGCATTTCAGTTCATGCATTGTCATGTGTGTCTCATTTGCATTGTCATGCATTCCAATAATTTGTATTGTCATGCATTTCAACAACATGCATTGTCATGCATCTTTCATTTGCATTGTCATGCATTTCAAACAACTCACATTGTCATGCATCTTCCATTTGCATTATCATGCATGTCAATCTCTCGTATTGTTGCATATTTCATTCATATTGTCTTGCACCCCTCTAACCTGCATTGTTTTGCAAACTCATCTAACTTGCATTATTTTGCAAACTTCTCTAAATCGCGTTATTTCGTATGCCCTTAACTTGCGTTGTTACGTTCGCTATTCACATTGTTAAGTACGTCTTTAACCCGCGTTGTTTCGCATGTTCTACCTGCATTGTTATGCACACTTTACTCGCGTTGTCACGCAGCTTTAAATTGCATTGTTATGCATGTTTCTAACAAAATTGTACCTGTTAAGTTTCTTTCTTTTGCAGGCACGATATTGTATGTACGGTTCATTTGAAGCTGGCGTGACCAGACAAACCAGACAGGCACGATATTGTATGTTCAGTTCATTCAAGGGAAGTCCCGATTCAGTTTAATTGTAAACCCCCTTCTCCACTCGCGTGCTGTGTGTGGACGTAAACCCCTTCTCCACTCGCGTGCCGCGTGTGGACGTAAGCCCCTTCTCCACTTGAGTGCCGCGCATGGACGTAACCCCTTTTTCCACTCGCGTGCCGCGTGTGGACATAAACCCCTTCTCCACTCGCGTGCCGCGTGTGGACGTAAACCCCTTCTTCACTCAGGTGTCGCGTGTGGACGTAAACCCCTTCTCCACTCACGTGCCGCATGTGGACGTAAACCCCCTTTTCTACTCACGTATCGCCTGTCGACGTAAACCCCCTTCTCCACTCGTGTGCCGCGTGTGGACGTAAACCCCTTCTCCACTCGCGTGCTGCGTGTGGACGTAAACCCCTTCTCCACTCGCGTGCCGTGTTTGGAAGTAAACCCCTTCTCCACTCGCGTGCCTCGTGTGGATGTAAACCCCTTCTCCACTCGCATGCCGAGTTTGGAAGTAAACCCTTCTCCACTCACGTGCTGCGTTTGGACGTACCCGCACTGTTATGTGCATCGCACTTTCTTGCGCAACCCTCCTTCACTCGCATGCTGCGTCTGGACGTACCCGCACTGTTATGTGCATCGCGCTTTCTTGCGCAACCTTTCTCCACTTGTGTGCTGCGTTTGGACACATTCGCACTGTTATGTGCATCGTGCTTTATTGCTCTCCTTCCTTTCATGCGTGTGCCACGCTGAGAGATGCTTCATTTCCTCTCATGCGTGTGCCACGTTGAGAGATACTCCTTTGCCTCTCTTGCGTATGATACATTGAGAGATGTTGTGTTTGAGACTCCGAGTGTCCTCGGTAGTCGCCTTTAATCTTCTCCGCGTAAGGCGCAGTGAGAATTGCATAATTTTCTTACACCCTTTCTGTTGGAATGTGTAGGACCGTTATCTCTTATTCGCTTGCTTAAATTGTTGCATTTGTTTTGCATGAATGCTTCATCACAGCTTTCTTCGCATGATCATAAGTTATGCTCGGCATCATGCATGTCCCTTGCATCTTGCCCCTGCCTTCAGGCACATATCTTGCTATCTTGCATGCTTATCTAAGTCTTCGGCCTTGTCAAAAATGGGTCGTCTCCGGACTTTGACATTCACTTCCATCACTTTGTGACTTTTGAGTTCTGTCAAAGAGGGGCAACTGTAGACACCCCATTTTTGATCGTCCTCAAGACTTGGACATCATCGTTTGAACACTCGATGAGCATCCATGCCTGTGTTCGTTTTGAGTTCTCGGAGGTCTCGGCTACGCGCCTTGCCTCAAGATCACTCAACTTGTCTGTTTTGTGCTTGGTTGTGGACCAAACACTTGTGTTTTTGCTTCTAAGGGAAGATGGTGGCTTGTTTGCCATCCCCTCAACCCACCGGCCAGGGCATGATGCCCTCGGCCCCTTTTTCTTGCCATCGACCAAGAGTATTGGCCGATCGGCACTATATTTGGTCGGCCGACACTTATGTTGGTCGATCGGCCATTTTTGGTGGCCGAACCCTGTTCATCTACATTATGCAGATATTTTATGCCAGCTGGTACAGCTGGCATCCACAATTCACCCCTTCCATACACGTGTATGGAGGGATTTGCCCTTTGCTTGGCATCTCTTGGAAGCCTTAGAATTTGAACCTCTATAAAGAGGGAGCCCCTCCTCCCTCCTTCAAGGTTCAGAAAAATTGTTCTTGAGAGGATAGATATAGCATTGTATCTATTCTTCTTTGTTTAGCTTTGTTTTGTGTCTAAAAGAGTAGTATTGTCTTACTATTGTACACAAACACACACTAGAACACCTTCCTTGATTGTTGAGGTCCTAGGAAGTTGATTTCAGAGATCTTGGATTGGTTTGAACTCAGAAAACCTGCTGGAGCTTTGTTCTTGAAGAGGTTCTACAAGGGTGAGCTTCTTACCTTTAGATACCCCTTTCTTGCTTAAGCTTTTAACCCTTCTTGCTTATTGTTTTGAGCTTAGTTTATAACTAATAAAAGTTCTGATTTTAAGTGCTTAAGACCTTTGTTTAAGGTCATTTTGTGTTTGGGGTTGTTTATCCCCTCTTAGGCCTTGTTTGGCCTTATTCTTGTGCTTTATTTTTAAGCTTTGAGATCACCTTGCTTTGGCCTTCTCACCACTAAAATCCAAAGGGATTTCAGTGGTGGGGATGGTGTTTTAAAGTCTCAAATAGGAGAGGGCCATCCCCTCTCCTTATCATCTTTAATGCTTACATAAATGGCTTATGTTTGTAGCATGTGTGCTTAGCTTGTTTTAGTTTCATTTCAGTATATATTAGGCTTTGTTTTGCCATGATATAGCACTATTTTGACTTGGTTTAGACATACCATGCATGCTTCATGTACCTGTCTTGTAATCCCATGATTTGCCTTAACATGAACCATGTTGTAACATGTCTTTTTAGCATGATTTTGGGTCAACTTCTTGGAGCTTTTAGCCATGTTGTGACATGCTTAAGCTCTGATTTTGGTCTTCTTGGTCATGCTTGCATTGTTTTGTATAGCTACCATGCAATCTAGCTTGTAGGCTTTGAGTATTGAATCCTCTAGCATACTCTACTTGGATCATTTCAGTGGTTTGGCATCACTTGTAATGTTATTTCAGTCCCTATAGTATGCTTGAATACTTGCACTTATCGCTCCTTTAATGCTTTAAAGGGTTTGTGTTTTATGCCTCATGAATGTGTCGTTGCGTATGCCACCATGCTTAGGCCTTTGGGATGCCATCTAGGTGCGTTTTTGGGCTTATTTTGATTTATCATAGCTCTGATTTTATTGGCTTGCACCTTGCCACGTTTGGTTGTAATAGGGGTAGTGCAATTGCCCCTTTTGGCCTTGTGTTTGTCTTGTTTTGTGCTCACCTTTCTAGCATGTTTTGGCCACATCCCATGCATGTTTTAGCCTTGTTTTGACCTCCTTGGGGTGTTTTTACCACCTTGGCCCTTTGGGGCTTGGTTGATATGGCCATGGTTCAAGACCCTTGGCTAGCTTTGAGCTTTAAGTCCACTAGCATGCATTGCTTGTGTTGTGTGTTTGATTTGGCATCATTCCTAACATGATTTCAGAGCTTAACATGTTTGCCTAATATCCATGTTTGTCTCCTTTTAAGTGTTCTTAAAAGTTGCTCTACTATGCTTAAAGTAATGAACCATTAGCATGTATGTTTGTATGTGTATTTCATGCCCTTGTTGCAGTACATGGCCACTGATTTGGACCTATTTGAGAGCTGTCCATTTTGGTTTAGGTCCATCCCCGCATGTTGTTGCTTGCTTGCCTTGTATGTTGTCACATGCTTGTTGCATATTTGGTAAATTGCATGTTATAGCATGCTAGTTCAATTGTGTCTTGTTGCGTACTTGGTCCATGACATGTTGTTGCATGCTTAAGTTGTAATGCATTTGGCATGCATTCTCTTTTTTAAGTTGCTTAACGTGTTGTTACATGTTTGCTTCACATGTTGTTATATGCTTGAAAGTTGTTACATGCCTTGCATATTTGCATGCTTAAGTCGCATTTTGCATGCTTGTTGGCTTGCATCTTGTCATGTGCTTGATATGTTGTCACATATTCTTTCATGTTTGGATGCATGTTAGGTAACATTGCATTGCATTTGTCATGCTCATGTTACATGGCATTAGCTTGCTTGCATGCTTAGGTTGCATTGCATTGCTTGCATTGCATGTTCACATCCCTTGCCTCTTGATAAACCATGATAGAGGTTGGGGTCCTTCATGTGTTTTGTGTGCATTTCATTTGTACATTAATTTGCACACTTGGCTCCTTTGGCCCTCATGCATTGAAATGTGTGATTGATGGCCCGAGGGTCGAGAACCACACTCCTTTGAGTCTCAAACATGATAAGGAGGGTGGTGGTGCAAACATTGCCTTGAAAATGCATTGACATGCTCTGTCTGTCCTCTGTTGCGGCAAAATAGGATTTTGCAGGAAGAGATGGCCAGTCGGCCATCTTCAGTGCCGGCCGGCTATGCATTCATGGCCGAGAGCTCCATTTTTTGGTCGATGACCAGTTTCCCTTGGCCGGTGACCATTCCTCTTGGCCGATGACATCCCACAGTGCTCAGGGAGTGGTTTGGAAACATCCTTGGGAACTGTACAGTTTTTAGAGGTGTAAAACAGTGCAAACAGAGGCAACAGGTGGCATGGCAACGGGTTTCCGAGCGAAGCCGTCCAAGCACGCATGCATCTCTTTTCTCGAGGCTGTTTTACAGCTTTAGTAGCTTAATTAATTTTTTTTAATTAGTTAAGTGTTGTGTAATAATTAATTAGCTTGTTAGTTAGTTAATTATGTAATTTGTATTATTCTTTCGATCCCTCCGTCGAGAGGGCGCAATTGTGTAATAAGCATGTGTGTGTGTGATGCATGTCTTCCAACCCCCATTTCTTTCTCCCTTTTACTTACCTGCTTACGATGGCTAGTTCTAGGGCACGTTTTAATTAGCATCCTTATGCTATGCATGTTTGCATCATTCATCTGTATTACATGCACCGGGCTCAGCGCATCATACTAACTGCATTATATTTCAATTTTTATTTGAATACATGTATCAAATTGTCGCATCTCACATGCCATTTTAGATTAGCCGAGCCTATTCTAGTTGCATTTTTCCTGCGATGCATTAGCCATCTTAACATGGACTTGGATCATACATTTGATTACTAACATGCTCTTTATTTTGGCTCGGAGTACACTGTGAGTGTTTATGCTTTAGCATCTTGTATGTATGTGAGTGTTAATATGACAGCATGCTTGCCATGAGGCTAAGTGCTTATGTGATATAATAGCCTGAATGCCTGTGGGTGAAGGTTGGATTGCTTGAATTGTGATAATTCATTGAAATCCGTATTTTAGCCTACTTGCGAGTAGCGAAATTCAAAACCATTTCCAAACAAACGGATATGCGATGCTTTATTACAAATTAGGCGATCTAGTCTATACTTGTTTTGCTGTGCACATCATCTAGTAAAGATTAGCCAATTAACCGGAATAAGAACGCATATGTTTTAAAAAATGAGATATCATGCTTAGTACAGGCCGATCTTCGGATCGGGCGAGCAGGGGTGCTCATAGATGACCTTCCCTAATCGTACCCAAGTTCGGAGGCAACTTTGGTGATGACGGACACGTGGCCTTAGGCAACGAGTCAGGATTTCCTAAATTTCCCCAAAACAAAATATTTAGGTTGTGACTCTATATCTAGCAAAGCAGTCCATGTTTGGCACTTCTTTCTTAAGAATCAGTTTTCCAAAACGATTTGCCGGATTTGGACTCTTTGGTGATTTATCAATCTCACATCGCACATTGTGAGATCAGATTAAGAATCGTGACAATTTGAGTCCGAACTATGGTAAGCAAGGCCCTCGGGGCGCATCCAAACAGCCTTAACATCCTCTTCGCTCCCTAATCCCGAGCCAGCATCATCATCCTCGCTCTCAGACTTATAGCGTTGGCTCACTGCCTCCTTAGAGCCACTGGTCTTAGCGTCATCTCCACTCAAAATCGGCTCTGAAGAAGAGGAGGTCTCCTCTGTCTGGGACTCGCTGCTCTGACCTCGTGTCACGACCCAAACCCACCCCTATGGGTTTAGCATCGTAACCGGCCAGTAATCCTGAGATTACCAAAGGCCTCTGAGACAGATTAATTTAACAATAAGGGCTGGCGGAAGCAAATAACAAATAAACAACATCCATTGAGCTGTGTAGACTTAAATGAGACAGAAAAAATTTTAAACTTTTATATACATATCTATACATCATCCTTACGTCATCATATACATACAGACTAGACAAAAGGGACTTAGCCTTATTTACAAAATAAACGAAAACTTGTTTATTCAAACAAGAAAACAAAGCTTAAACTTTATGCACTTAGCCATTGCCACTAGACATATCCGGAAACTCCACAGGAGGCACATAGGTTGGCTGACAAACAAAGAATCCAGGTAGCAGATCTAGGACTAGTCATATGCCTGATCACCTACATACATAAACAATACAGTAAGCTGGAACCCAGTGAATAATAACAAAGTAAAGGGGTTTTAATGAATGTTGTCCATAACAGTTACAGAAAACATAATTCAGTAGTTATTAGAAATGGATTCATAATCATGTTCAGAAGTCATACATCATAACAGATACAGATTCAAAATCATATTCCTAATCAGAATTTGCAGTTAATCATACATAGTACATTTATTAGCAATAGCAGAAACAGTTGGCCCATAAAGGAACGGCCATAAAGGCATACAGTTGACCCATAAAGGGACGGCCATAAAGGCATACAGTTGACCCATAAAGGGACGGCCATAAAGGCTTACAGTTGACCCATAAAGGGACGGCCATAAAGGCATACAGTTGACCCATAAAGGGACGTCCATAAAGGCATACAGTTGACCCATAAAGGGACGTAACAGAACAGATAACAGATGTCATTTGAAGTTAAGAATGCCACGCAGACATTTCGGAAACATTGAATAACCATTCATTTATATAGAAACTAATATTTCAGAAATAGATCATCTTATATCATTCAGAAAATACTTAAAAATCAACATAGCATTACAAAGTTACTACTCACAGTATTCAGATGCCTGGTTCGCCCTTGTAGCTGACCCTACACAATTCATAATACACATAGAAATCGGGTCACAATATAATTTATTACGTTCTTAACTTGTTTAATTCTCTTTATTACACATAAATTTGCAACTTCGCAAATTCATCACAGGTCGCAAATAACATCCTCAACTCAACACACTTCAACTCAATATTAGTCAACTCAACTTAATTCAACAATACTATTTACAATTCAACATAGTTCAAGATAAATCCTTGAATTCCATTTCAACATTCCATAACCAAGTTTATGTTGTTCATATCATTAACACATCTTTTCCCCCAAAATATTTCTTATTATAGCATAATTTACAATGCCCATAACAAGGTTTGATCGCTAATTTTTAACATAATTTTTGAACGTTTCCAAAATTCAATTAAACTTGTGTATATATAATTCAATCTCTCAATTTCACGATTCTACTTTCAATTTGGACAGAATCTTTGACTATCATCATGAATCAACCTAGGGTTTTCAAGAAAATCAAGGATTTCAAGAAAAATCCAAACTTCCCAAACCATTACTTTTTATTCCAATTTTCCCATTGATTACACACCTAAGGTTCATAATCCATCTTCTTAACCCAACAATTGCACCCCTAACATTTCAAACTCTAACTCCCAAATCTCATGTTGGACACTATATGCTCAAAAAATATAGATTTTGTATTTAAATAGTCAAAATACCACAAATCCATCCATTAATGCAAGTATTGAAAGGGAACTAGGACCCCTACCTCAAGAATCAAGCAAAAGAATGAAGCTCCAAGAAGAATTCTTCGCCAATCCGAAATCCAATCGGTTGAAAAGTGAGTTCTTCAAGCCTTCTTCACTTTTTGGTGGAAGATCTTGATCAATCCAAAGGGAAATGAGAGGCATTTGAGGTCAAAGACCTAGGGTTTTCGGACCTAGGTGAGAAGGATGAAGAGAGAAGATGAAAAGTGTGAAGAATGATCTAGAAAAGTCCCTCTAAACTTGATGAATTCGCGCGGTCCGCTCGAGCATCGATTTTCCCGCTCGAGCGTACCTGCTTTCAGCACAGATTCCAAAACTTCAAACAGGTATAACTCTCTCATCCAGACTCCGTTTTAGGTTGTTCTTAGGTCCAAATCGAAGCTCCGGAAATAAGCTTTCCAATGGTTCTAGCCTCACATCCAAATTCAAAGCGTGGAAAAAGAAAAGGGCAAAAGAGTGACGGCTGCTCGTAAGAAAAACTATCCAAATTAAATTCTTGGTTCACTCTTACTTTACCATTATGCTACCACTTCGATCAATACCCCAAAATAAAATAAGGAGGTTCCAAATACACTAATAAAAATGTCAAGGGCAATCTCACTTTCTACGCTCGAGCGTCGATTTCCACGCTTGAGCGCGCAGACCAACAAAGCTGTTCGTTCGAGCGACCACTCCTACGCTCGAGCGGGAATTCACAACTCTCAGAATTTCGGATTGTCTGCAAAAATGCCAGGAACCTCTCAAGTCTGCTCGAGCGTCAACTCCCCTGCTCGAGCGGAGGGAAAAATTTCGGATCGTTACAATCTTCCCCCCTTTAGGAAGTTTGGTCCTCCAAACTTAAATCACTTGTATCGCAATCAAATCATATGGTTTTGTCTCCTTCCATTCTTGCTCTCAAGTAACTTCCTTATCATAAAATCTCATCACAGAAGTTTAACTCATCATCATTTATGTATAGATTAATAATCCAAATTGGCTTAGCCACTATAATTTATCCTGTAATATAATGGTGGACCTCATAGTTAGCCTCATATTTAGGTTCACAACATCAAAACATAAAACGCATTATTCATGAAACTCATATATTTCGCGTAGCTATTCGCATAACTTCAAATAATTCTCATACTTCTCAAATAATCAAGGCTCAAACTCAAATAATACTCATGACTATACTTCATTGTTTCAAATGAATTCAAACTATTCTATCATTGACATTCACACAGTTCAATTCCTTGATTCGATGGCCAATGATCAATAACAAAGTAAAAGTTTTAATGAATGATGTCCATAACAGATTCAGAAATCAGAATTCAAATCAGAAACAGATTCTTATAATTGTTCAGATTTATAAACAGTCATACGTGGTATATCCATTAGCGCTAATAGATCAGATTGGTCATAAAGACCCATATACAGAGCAGATGGTCGCATATGACCCTTATACAGAGCAGATCAGACAGATGATTATGCATAATCAGTTCCATGAATGGAACCCACGTGAAACCCTAGTACCAGGTAACAGATAACAGATACACATGATGCTAAGGATGCCACGATACGTTTTAGAAATAGGACAGTCATTCATCTATACAGAAAATATCATTTCAGAAAATAGAGCTTATCATATCAGTTAGAAAATACATATAATTGAACATATCTTTACAAGGTTGTTACTCACAGATAGTAATTCATAATTCATATATAGCAAGAGATTAATGCCAATGATGTTCATGACTCGACTCTTTCGTTTCAAATAAGTCACAACATTTTATTGCGAATAGCCACTTGAAGTCCTCAAATTGGATTATGTATTTGATACAACAACGATAACTAACCCGAATTCTTGGTTTACAAATCCTTTGACCAATGATTTGGATATTTGCTCCCATGAAATTCATGAGTCATTTAGTCAAATAAGTGAGGGAATTCACTCCATTGGTCCCACAAGAAAGATATTTAATCATAACAGACATGCATGGTACATCCAATAGCAGAACAGTACAATAGGTCTTAGAAGACCGAACAGTCAATTGATGGCTATCAAACAATGAACAGTAGTTCCAAAAATTAGAACAGACAGAGATTTCTGTAATAGTAGCAATAGCAGTAACAGTCAATTGCTATGGATGCCACGAGTACAGTTCGTAAAATAAGACAAACATTCATTCAGTAAACAATATCATTTCAAAAAGCAGTACAGTTAAACGTTCAGAAAATAATTGTAATTGAACATAGCTTTACAACATTGTTACTCACTTCGGTGTGTGATTAACATTCACTTAATAGATAGAAGGTCCATTCACATTCATCAGGGTTTTGTTCCATTAGTTCTAAAAGAAAAGTCATTTATTTCCGAAAGTCAAAGACAAATCGCATATGGCCAATATTCATTTATCATACTCAACATTACATCCCAATAATCCATATTAAAAGCATTGAGTCAAATCCATAATATAGCATTTCCAAATAATATAGATCCTCCGGGTAATGAAGAAACACTTATTACATATCACTAATCCCAATAATAAACTCATTTATGATCAAATGGGTCGAAATAAAAGAACGAGTTCTGAATCAATCATTATACAAACGTCCGTTCTCAGGTAGAAAGGGTGCTCAATAGTGGTCTTGGCAAATCAAAGCATTCTCATCCCAATTGTTTTGATAACCTCAAATTAAGTTCTATGAGGTTCTTTAAGAAATACACATTTACAACTTCGACGAAGAATAGCATCTTACTTTCTATTATGCATTAACTCTTTTGACTGACACTAGAAGTGAACTTCCTTTCCAATGTTGACAATGCAATCTTAGCAAATAAAATTGATCTCTTTCCAATATTAAATAAGCCAATCTTCATTGGTTTAGCCCTTAGTCACACTTCATTAATTCTAGTAATTTCGATCAAGTTTTAAGTAAACAGATCCTAAATTTATCAAACTTTAGGTAGGAGAAATTCACATAACCAAAACATATGATATGACTACTCAAAATTCCATACACATGCTTAAGGTACTTCTTCACTTATATCATGTTTAAAATTTACTTGCCTTTCCAAATTTTTCTTAACACTTAACATTCTGCTTCTTAAGCATATTATGTGATCACAAGGCAAATGTGGATAATACTTGAAATAAAACTGGTTAGCTTAAAGCATAACATCAGAAATTTGACTATAAGTCAAACAATTATACAAAGTCATCGGTGGGGCAACCTATTCATTCCCATGGAGTTGACCGAGAATTTACGATTCGAAGCTACGCCAGCCAAACGCGATTCCAATCGGACTTTCAAGGTCATTCAACAAAGGTATGAGACTCTATGGTTCACACATTAGATTCCTCACTGAATCAATATATTTCTTACATACTAAACAGTTTTCTTATTCTTAATCACCATATCTCCCCATACCTCGTTGAATCATCAAATTCCTCAATTTTCTCAAATATTCTCGTAGTCTAATTTTACATTCAACTATGCAACTTTCGTAACTTCCATCAAAGATTTCATTAATTCCTTCTAATACTGTGTTCCCACAGATCAATATGCTCGTATTCATTAATGTGCCAACTAGAAAATTACATTTCCCTTATAGCATTAAAATTCCACAACAGCTCTTAACTTCAATACTAAACTTATTGAATAAACACATTCCAGTCTCCCCTAATCATTGAAATACCAAAATAACCTTTAACTCTTATAACACTATATTCTTACAAATCATTACACTCTTGCCCACCAAAGTTTTAATCAAAAATCATAATTTCCTCATAACATCAAAGTCCCATAACAGCTTTAACTTTTGGTCTTCATACAAAACTTATCGAATGAACACATCCCGACCTCTTTCAATCGTCAAAACTTCACAATAACTTCCTATTTTTAGTTTCGATACTTAGTTTATTAAACAACCTTATACACATTTCTCTGAATGCACAACATAACATTCACTTGTTAGATGCATGCCAACTTAAATTCATTCTAAACATTCTAAAGCTCAATGGACACGTGTGTGAGATATTAACTCGTGCTCTGATACCACTCTGTCACGACCCAAACTCGCCCCTATGGGTTTAGCATCATAACTGACCAGTAATCCTGAGATTACCGAAGGCCTCTAAGACAGATTAATTTAACGATAGGGGCTGGCGGAAGCAAATAACAAATAAACAACATCCATTGATCTGTGCAGACTTAAATGAGACAGAAATTTTTTTAAACTTTTATATACATATCTATACATCATCCTTATGTCATCATATACATACAGACTAGACAAAAGGGACTTAGCCTTATTTACAAAATAAACGAAAACTTGTTTAATCAAACAAGAAAACAAAACTTAAACTTTATGCACTTGAAAACAAGAAAACATATCTGGAACCTCCACGGGAGGCACATAGGTTGACTGACAAACAAAGAATCCAGGCAACAACTCTAGGACTAGTCACACGCCTGATTACCTACATACATAAACAATACAGTGAGCTGGAGCCCAGTGAATAATAACAAAGTAAAGGGATTTTAATGAATGTGGTCCATAACAGTTACAGAAAACATAATTCAGTAGTTATAAGAAATTGATTCATAATCATGTTCAGAAGTCATATTTCATAACAGAAACAGATTCAGAATCATATTCATAATCAGAATTTATAGTTAATCATATGTAGTACATTTATTAGCAATAGCAGAAACAGTTGGCCCATAAAGGGACGGCCATAAAGGCATACAGTTGACCCATAAAGGGACGGCCATAAAGGCATACAGTTGACCCATAAAGGGACTGTCATAAAGGCATACAGTTGACCCATAAAGGGACGGCCATAAAAGCATACAGTTGACCCATAAAGGCTTACAGTTGACCCATAAAGGGACGGCCATAAAGGCATACAATTGACCCATAAAAGGACGGCCATAAAGGCATACAGTTGACCCATAAAGGGACGTAACAGAACAGATAACAGATGTCATTTGAAGTTAAGAATGCCACGCATATATTTCGGAAACATTGAATAACCATTCATTTATACAGAAACTAATATTTCAGAAATAGATCATCTTATATCATTCAGAAAATACTTAAAAATCAACATAGCTTTACAAAGTTACTACTCACAGTATTCAGATGCCTGGTTCGCCCTTGTAGCTGACCCTACACAATTCGTAACACACGTAGAAATCGGGTCACAATATAATTTATTCCGTTCTTAACTTGTTTAATTCTCTTTATACCAAATTACACATCAATTTGCAATTTTCCAAATTCATCACAGGTTGCAAATAACATCCTCAACTCAACACACTTCAACTCAATATTAGTCAACTCAACTTAATTCAACATAAGTCAAAACAACTTAATTCAACAATACTATTTACAATTCAACATAGTTCAAGATAAATCCTTGAATCCCATTTCAACATTCCATAACCAAGTTGATGTTGTCCATATCATTAACACATCTTTTTCCCCAAAACATTTCTTATTATAGCATAATTTACAATGCCCATAACAAGGTTCGATCGCTAATTTTTAACATAATTTTCGAACGTTTCCAAAATTTAATTAAACTTGTGTATATATAATTCAACCTCTCAATTTCACGATTCTACTTTTAATTTGGGCAGAATCTTTGACTATCATCATGAATCAACCTAGGGTTTTCAAGAAAATCAAAGATTTCAAGAAAAATCCAAACTTCCCAAACCATTACTTTTTATTCCAATTTTCCCATTGATTACACACCTAAGGTTCATAATCCATCATCTTAACCCAACAATTGCACCCCCAACATTTCAAACTCTAACCCCCAAATCTCATGTTGGACACTATATGCTCAAAAAATATAGATTTTGTATTTAAATAGTCAAAATACCACAAATCCATCCATTAATGCAAGTATTGAAAGGGAACTAGGACCCCTACCTCAAGAATCAAGCAAAAGAACGAAGCTCCAAGAAGAATTCTTCGCCAATCCGAAAGCCAATCGGTTGAAAAGTGAGTTCGTCAAGCCTTCTTCACTTTTTGGTGGAAGATCTTGATCAATCCAAAGGGAAATGGGAGGCCTTTAAGGTCAAAGACCTAAGGTTTTCGGACCTAGGTGAGAAGGATGAAGAAAGGAGATGAAAAGTGTGAAGAATGATCTTGAAAAGTCCCTTTAAACTTGCTGAATTCGCGAGGTCCGTTCGAGCGTCGATTTTTCCACTCGAGCGTACCTGCTTTCAGCACAGATTCCAAAACTTCAAACAGGTATAACTCTCTCATCCGGACTCCGTTTTAGGTCGTTCTTGTGTCCAAATCGAAGCTCCGGAAATAAGCTTTCCAATGGTTCTAGCCTCACATCCAAATTCAAAGTGTGGAAAAAGAAAAGGGCAAAAGAGTGACTGATGGTCGTAAGAAAAATTATCCGAATTAAATACTTGGTTCACTCTTACTTTACCATTATGCCACCACTTTGATCAATACCCCAAAATAAAATAAGGAGGTTCCAAATACACTAATAAAAATGTCAAGGGCAATCTCACTTTCCACGCTCGAGCACGCAGACCAACAAAGCTGTCCGCTCGAGCGACCACTCCTACGCTCGAGCGGGAATTCACAACTCTTAGAATTCTAGACCGTCTGCAAAAATGCGGAGAACCTCTCAAGTCCGCTCGAGCATCAACTCCCTCGCTCAAGCGGAGGGAAAAATTTCAGATCGTTACACCTCGAGCACCCTGACCTTTGTCTCGACCTCGATGATCATCCTTGCGCAGCGTCGGGTTTGTCCGATTCTCCTCCTCGCCATCGAGGTGTTGCTTGGTTCATACCGCGTGCCATCGGCGTAGGTGGGATTTGAAAAACTAGTATCGTAGTATCGCTCGATTCAGATGAGTATATTGCAGAATATGGTATGCAGTATAAGTATGATGCAAAATGAAGATTGAGTATAAGTGCAGTGTGTCAGTATAGTGTGAGGCAGTGTCAGAATGCATATCAGTATACAGTGTATCAATATGAGTATCGTGTATCAGTGTGGATATGGCATGTTGCTGCAATGTGGTACACAACAATATGAGTAAGCAGTGAAATGCATGAGAAAAAGAGAGAATACCTAGATACCATGGAGAGCAAGCAACGTCTCTCTTCTCTACACCATGTGAACCAAAGAGGCAACCAGCTGAAGAAAACCCTCCGTGTACTCTGTAAGTGCCTGCTAGTGATTTGAACAAACAATATCCGAAAAGCGAAAACATGGGATGTAAGTTGTAAAGTGTAGTCCATACCTGAAGTGCGCTCCACCTCCAGTGGCTCTATCAGAATCTGATAAGCCGTTCCACTCAACCGTCAATAGGGAATCACAGTAGGAATCACAGGCCAACCGACTGCGTGTGCAGTGGGAGGGGCCCCTCCAATGTTAGCCTCGGCCCCATGAGCAGCCTCTCCAGCCAATAGGGCACTTGTAGCGTCACCTGCATGAGCTTTGGTCAGGGGCGACATGAGATGAGTCCAGATAAAGGTTGCGTAATCGCTATCTCCTTTAAAGTAGTCAATGTCCAGCCCCGCCATGAATTGGACTATGGCCTCAACTGGGAGGATGTCTGCTGTTCTCATGGACGTCGTAGGAGGAGTGGGAACAACTGGGGCAGGTAGGCCTAAGGTTTGGCGTAAGAAACGCTCTCCCAAAAACCAAGCCCGGCAGAATGGACCCTCTAGTAGGATCCGATATTAGGATGTAGCCTAAGACCAGGTGTACTGGACTCGTACTCAAGTCAGCATAATCGCCTACGGCTGCCCTGTGATCTATAAAAAGAGAATTTACAAGTTGTTAGTTGCTTTCAGTTGCCAGGGTATGAATCAGAACAGTAGCAATGGAAATAAAGCAGAAAGGGCTGTGAGTTTTGGGTTACCTCACAGGTCACCACTGTGTCGAAGTATCAGCGGATGTAAGTGAAGGTCATGTCTTTACGGCGCCTACGGTGGCACCTACCATTATATTGTCGTGAGTAGGGCACGGTTGGTGCTACCTCCTCCACCGGCACTGAGGGGAGAGCTGGAAAATAGGCATAGACCTAAAACTGTAAGGCACAGATAATTTGTGAGTTCATATATGCAAACAGATATTAAACAGAAAATGCAAAACATAAGGCACAGTGTATGACCAGTGATGAAGATAGAATGTGCAAAGTAGAAAACACATGTGTAAAGGCAGAAAATGCAAAGCAAAAAGCATAAGAAACAAACTGAAACTGAAATAGAAGTGCAATGCATACCTCTCAGGCTCTTCAATAGCCTTCGACCTTGTTCCCCTTCATGCGTGAATCGGAGCTCATGTATCCATAGAGGGTAGCAAGGCCAACGCCACCCTAATTGTAGAATCGCACCCGAGGCAATGTCACGAGTGCACTCAACAGATATAGCCCCACGGAATAACACGTGTTCGTAAACAAGGTGGTATTGAGAAAATAGATCAGGAAGCCCTGGGTGTACTGTTCGACCTTTCCTATGTCTCTGGCTGGCTCTCGTGAAAGCACTCGTAGAACCAGCTGTAGCGCACCATCGCAGATCTATCTAACATAGGGTGTGCCCCGAGTAGATATATCCATGTTGCCTCCCATCGACCCATATCCATATCAAACAGGATCAGATCACCCCCCTACTTCCAAGCTGGTGATCATTGAAAAATCATAAGGCGTCATTGTCATCTCCCCGGTGGAAGAGAAGTGGAAGGAGTTGGTGGTGTCCCACCGCCTCTCTACTAAAGCTCTGAGTAAGGCCCGGCTGGCCAAGTGTTGTGAGAGCCCTATGCAGAATAGGCTGAAGCTTGCCTCGCAGACCAGTTCACGGACTCGAGTAAGGAGCTTCTGATACCACTCTCTGGCCGTCACTACCCCGTATCCTCTTCAGGAGTGAGAGTCACCCTGTGCTAAGGTAAGAAGGTGTTAGTTGTGTAATGGGCAGTAGTTATGTAAGAGTGATGAAATACAGTAATGAAAGGCAGTGGGGAAATGGCAAAATGGGTAAAGTGCATGAAAGTAAAGTTTGTACCTCAGTAGCGCCGTGAGAAATGTAGGAGGCCCGCTTCCTCTGCAAAAGATCCTCCGACACACCGCTGACAAAGTCATCAAAGTGTAACATGCCTCCTGATGCCATCGCGTGCGTGTGTGGGTGGTAAGTGGCCGGATCAAATGGCCTCATCCTCAGTGGTAGTAACTCAGGCTTGGGCTCTAGAGTGAAGGCCTCCTCTGCCTCGAAGTCAGCGGCAATGTCCTCCGCTGCCTTGCCAGCTGCAGTAACCGCTAGCTCCTCAACCTCTGCTATAGATGGGACCTCTGCTATAAGTGGAACCTTGAGAGGAGCACCGTCATGAGGAACATCATTTGCCATCTGGAAAGTGGGTAAAAAGTGGTGAGAAATGGAAGAAAATGGAGAAAAAGAGAGAAAACTTGAAAAGGTCAACCGTAGGAGAGAGAAAATGGGAGAAAAAGTTAAACCAAGAAAGTTCGTGAAACCCAAGAAATACCTGAGGGAAATAAGCCCAAAGTGATAAAAACCACAAAAAAAGATCAATGAAAACAAATTCTAATTGGTGTTAAAATGTGAAGGACTAAAAGTGTTTTACAAATAAAGTTTGCGTAGGGTATTGGAAAACACATATAAAGCATGGATCTAGGGAGTGAAAACACCTAGAAAGAGAGAATGAGTGATTTCGGTTCATGTGGTTTGTGAAAATGGGGCTTTGGTTGTGTATTTAAAGAGACCTAAGCTAAAAAGCTCGAATTACCCCCAAAATACACACGGGTGGCCGGCCGGCTCCCTGTGTGGCCTAGAGTTGGTTTTTGTTGCTCTCTTATCTAATTTGTGTATGGGAGGTCCTATTTTGGGTCTGGGAAGAAGAATTGAGGAATTTTAAGTTGGTTTGGATTTTGAGGACCTTGAAATTATGTTTTGGTTGCACCGTTCCAATCCCCGCTGTGTCTTCGGTGCATGAATGTGTCTCGATCTCAAATCAGAGCAAGTTGTATCCTTTTGAGCATTTTGAGGAGCCTCCGAGTGGTAAGTCGAAGACTAGTGTGAGGTGTCTTCAGACATCGCTTTCTATATGTCATTTCGATTTGCGTGTCTATTAAGATTGCATAGAACATGCATTGCATCATAACTCGCATACTTACCTTGGTTGCATGGAGCATACATCATCATTACACTCACATCAATTATGCCGCATTGTGTCATATTTGTAAAAGGCCCTACTTTTGGTTTTTGCGTCCACTCTTGTCACGTAAGTGTAATTTAGACTTTCTTTCTTAAACCTCGCTACGTAGAAGTGTAGCCTGGTTGTTCTTATTGTTCCTCGCTACACGGAAGTGTAGCTCAGTTCGTGCTTGTACCCCTCTAAGCGGTAGTGTAGTTTGGCTTGTTTTGTTCCTTTCTATACGGAAGTGTAGTTAGGATCACCTAGCTACACAGAAGTGTGGCTTGGTTGATCTTGTCCCTTGTTATGCGGTACTGTAGCTTGGTTGCTCTTATATCCTTTCCACACGATAGCGTAGTTAGGATCATCTTGCTACGCGGTAGCGTGGTTTGGTTTGTTCTTGTCCTTTTTACGCAAAAGTGTAGTTAGGATTGCTTTGCTATGCAGTAGTGTAGCTTAGTTTGTTGGTCCACCTTGCTACACGGAAGTGTAGCTAGGTTTGTTATGTCCTCTCTATGTGGAAGTGTGGTTAGGACCACTTTACTGTGCGGTAGTGTAGTTTGGGTTGTTTTTATTCCTCTCTATGCAGAAGTGTAGTTAGGATCACCTCTCTGTGCGGTAGTGTAGTTTGGGTTGTTTTTATTCCTCTCTATGCGGAAGTGTGATTTAGTTCATTTCTTGTTATCCTCTCTATGCGGTAGTGTAGTTTGGTTGTTCTTGTCCCCTTTCTATGCTGGAGTGTAGTTTGGCTTGTCTTTTGTTAACCTTTCCGCACCGAAGTGGGGTTGGGATTGTTTCTGATACGCGGAAGCGTAGTTTTCTCATTTATTGATTTCTAGTTGCATTGCATTGAATCTCATTTCCAAGAGGTATGCTTGTTTGTATTCTCAATAGTTGCATTGCACTGTGTATCATTTTGGATCTTGCCCCTGAACTACACTGGTTTGATTCCTTGAAAAGGGATACATAGACAACTTTCGAGTTCAACCAATTTACTTTTACGTCTTGATTGTTTGCCCAAGTCTTACGGCCTTGTCAAAGTGGGTCGTCTCTGGGCTTTGACATTTACTCACATCAAAGAGGGGCAATTGTAGACACCCCATTTTTTACCGCCCTTAAGACTTGGGCGCCTCAGATTGCTCACCCAATGACGAATTTATACGTTGAACAAACACTCGATTTCCTCAACAGGAAGCCTTGGTTTTGAGTCTGAAAAGCCTAAATACCTTGCACTACTTTTGGACCAAAACAATTTTTTTCAAAAGCCTGACCACTTAGAGGCTTGCAACCCACTAGTTGCCGGCTGGCCAAAAGTGAGTGGCTAGTCGTCCCCCTCTTGGGCTGCCGACACAGTGTTCTGGTAGAAACATATATTTTCTGCCTACTGTGCCAACTGTCTCCATAGTTGCATGCACTGCACCAGCTGTGTCTCTACAGATATTTCCGAGATAGTGGTATATTTTTTCTATATATACTTGACACCCTCTCATAAAATTAGGTTAGAAAATTTTGTGAAGCAAAATCTTGGAAAATATTTCTCTCTCTACCTTGCAATCTATACACACCTTACCTAGACTCCTAAACCAAATTTTTAGGGTTCCTTGATGAGATTCTTGAGCTTGAAACTTAGCTCTTACGGGTGTGAAATTATTGGTTTATAACTCAAAGTGTTACTCCTCTTCAAGAGGTATAATTTCTAGCTTCTTTACACTACTACTTTCCTAGTTTTACTTGTTGGTTTTAGGTTGTTTGTCAACTATTTTTATGGGCTGAAACTTGTAGTTTAAGGCTATTAAAGGTAGAGGGTTAATCACCTTTCTTTGAACCTTGTCTCTTAAGCCTTTGCCCTTGTATTTCCCATCTCTTTCTTAACTTTTTTTGAGCTTTTTACCACTGATTTTCAGAGGCTAAATATGTGGTTTTGAAGTCCCAAAAATGAAGGGATTTGCCACCCCTCCTTTGACTTGTTTACTAGCTCAAATTTTCCATTATTTTAGCTTACTCTTTTAGCTTCCTCTTCTTTTTATTTTTATTTTTATTTTTTTTTATTTTTATTTTTTTTATCTCAATTCCAACATTGTTTTAGCTTATTTTAGGACTGTTTTTATATGTTTATTTCATTTATGCTTTGTATAGTATGCTTGTAGTGTAATGGTTTTCATAGGTTTGGTGGTTTAAGCCGTAAACACCAACTTATTTTAGTTGATAACACAAACCTAATGGTCCTCACACTTTGTATAATCACCTCTGCAACCTCCCTCTTTTCTTGGTTTTTTATTTCTTTAAGAATTGTTTCAACCGAGTGTTGTTTAAGTATGAGAAAGAGACCTTCATGCTAAATGGTTTAATCTCTTTGGAGGTTCATTACCAGGGCATTACCTCTCTCTTATGCCCAAAATAACTTCTTGTTTGACACTTCTTTCCATTTAGTGGACTTATTCTTCATTTTTGGACTAAAATAACTAATGAATGGAAAGGTAATTAAAAGAGGCAATAAAATTTGGCTAAAATGGAACAAGACAATAAAATCAAGTTTGGGGTTCAATCGGACGTTAGTTGAACTCGTTGAGCCTTGAGTCACTTCATACTTGGTAGTGATGAAAATGGTTCAAGAGTCAAGGCCAACTACTTCCCTTGATCAACTCCATGATAGGGAGGAAGTTTTACAAGTCATTAGTCATTTATTGAGATTGTATCCCTAAATTCATAAGTCACCACACAATGAATTTGTGTCGATTGGTGATTTGCGAATCAAGCCTACCCCTCATTTGATCTGTTTGATGATAAGGAGAGGCAGGGTGGACAAACATCTCCTGAAAATACTCTGTCTGTGCTATGTTTCGTGTCTGTTGCAGCAAGGTAGTGGCAAAAACCAGTGGCCGGCCGGCCACCTCTCCGTACGGTCGACCACCGGCCGGCCACCTATTTTCAGCCAGGCGATGTCTTTTTCCTTCCAAAATAGAGCTAAGGCAGAGGCAGAAACAGTTAAATTTTTTCACTGTGAGGCAAAAACATTCTAGCAACCAAACAGAGGGCATTTTCCGGTGGAAAATCAGCATACATGCACGAGCCATTCCTCATTTCTCGAGGCCCAATTATGTTTAGTATTATGCTTGTAATAATCAATTACTTAGATAGTTAATTTTGTATTGTAACTAATTAGTTAATTGTTTATTAATTAGGTAGAATAGCTAATTAACTTTGGGTTGTAATAATTAGTTAGTGTAGTTAATTTATTAATTTTGTGTTGTAATAATTAGCTTGTGTAGTTAATTCATTCATTTTGGTATTGTAATAGTTAGTTAATTCGGTAATTAGCTTGGACATTCGGACCCTCTTATGTGAGGGCAAACATGTAATAATATGTATATGTCTTCTAACCTCCATTTCTTTCTCCTTTTTACTTACTTGCTTATGATGGATTGTATGTAGCATCATGTTTTCTTTAGCATTTTCCATGACTTGCATCCATTCGTCTTGCATACATATGGTTTTGGTTCATCATACTAATCAATGTCAAATTCAAATTCCTTATTCGAATACGTGTTTTATCGCATGCCTTGAATTGACTCACATACCATGCTAATAGCCGAGCCTCGTTGTTGCATTTTATATGTGTTGCATTAGTCACTTGCATATTAGAGCATGTAATTTTCTAATTGTTTTATTTCTTTTGGCTTGCTTTGGAGTACTAAGTGAGCATTTATTGCTTTAGCATATTACATGTGTGTGATTGTTGCAATGTCAAGCATAAATACCATGAGGCTAAGTGCTTAGTTGACATACCTGTTTAAATGCCAGTGGATGAAGGCTTTTCGCTTAAGTTAGGATAAATTGATTAATGTGCATATGAGATCGCTTTTTCAAGTGGTACATATTGAAAACACTTTTCAAACACGCATGAAGTCAAAGTGTTCCAACTTTTACAAATTAGTCTATACTTTTGTGCAACACATAGTAAAGATAGCCTAATAAATCAGAACAAGAGCATATAATGTAAATATGAATCACATCATGATTAGTAGAGGCCGATCTTTGGTCGGGCGAGTAGGGTGCTTAATTCATGACCTTCCCCTCTTGTACCTAAGTTCCCGAGCCGAGATACTTTGTTGATTCTGAACCGTGGCCTTTGGCACGAGTCACGTTTCTTAAATTTTTCAAAATATTTAGGCGGCAGCTTTGAAATCTGGGAAAGCAGTCCATTTTTGGCATTTTGATTCAAAATCGATTTTCTAAAAGATTTGTCTAATTTGGACTTATTTGTGCTTATCTATTTCTCATTGCACTTGTGAAATCAGATTTAGAATCACGGGAGTCTGAATTGTAGGGCTATCGTATCCAAAAAGAGCACGAAAAGCAAGCTACAAGCACTTTTTCACATTATCTCTCTGACATTTATAAATATACTTATAAACCCCTTGTGCTTTTGAGTGATGTGTAAAAGTGACGTTTTCCGCTATGCTTAACAACGTGTAGGCCAAATGTACCAGAGAAGCGTGTTTGCACTAAGAGTAAGTGATTGGCGCCAAAGTTGTGACTTGAATTGACTCCTTTACCTTTTCAATCTCTCTCTCTCTCTCTCTCTCTCTCTCTCTCTCATGTAAAATTTGAATCAAATGTGATGGGAATTGGTTTCTCTCACCTTTTCTCTTGCTTCAACACAGCTACGACGGCGAACCGGTCGCCCCACCACCAACCAAAACTCTTGACAAAACCTGATCGGGAAGAAGCCCATGCGTCCCCACCAGCAGACATTCCACCGAAGAAAAGGCATTAGATTTCAGGAGTAGAATTCTGGGAAAAGAAGATGAGCTGGATTGAAGAGGGGTCTTGTATATATATATACACGAAGAGAGAGAGAGAGAGAGATAGCATTACCGGATAAGAAATGGAGAAGAGTTGTGGCGGATGGGACATGTAGCGCTCATAAAGCCACTTTTCAATGTAATTGGCATCAAAGCGATGGTTGCACTTTGGAACCCACCGTGTATTGTATCTCTATAAGAATAGAGAGAGAGAGAGATAAATAGATAGATAGAGAGATAGAGAGAGAGAGAATATAACTCTGTATATTTCAATGAATGAATAATGAGTGAATACAAGACTCCTTTATATAGAAGAAGGAGAAGCTAATATGGTAACGTACAATATGGTAAGTAATGCATAACATGGTAAAACACAATATGGTATGGTACACAATATGGCAATATAGAAATATCATTAACACCCCCCTCAAGCTCAAGGTGTATCTGAGATATCAACTTGAGCTTGGAAAGTAAATCGAAGCGTCACGGAGGATAAGTCTTGGTGAAGATGTCGGTTATCTGATCGGCAGAGGTAACAAAGTAAGGCGATGCCACCAGTAACATGTTGCCATATGAAGTGACAATCAATCTCAATATGCTTGGTGCGATCATGGAAGACATCATTATGTGCAATCTAAATAGCACTCTGATTGTCATAATAGAGGGTAGTGGCAGCAGGATGAGAAATGCCCATATCAGAAAGAAGCCAACGAAGCCACACAAGCTCTTAAATAGTGTTAGCAAGAGCACAATACTCAGCCTCACTAGAACGAGCAATAAAAGTTTGCTTTTTGCTATGCCAGGCAATGAGAGAGTCACCCAAGAAGAAGCAGAACCCTGTAGTAGAATGGCAGTCAGTAGGATCCCCTACCCAATCGGCATTAGAAAAGGCATGTAGATATAGAGAAAAGTGTGCTGAATAGTGAAGACCATGAAACATAGTGCCTTTGAGATAGCGCAAAATGTGAACCAGAGCATCATAGTGTGGAGAGCGAGGAGCAGCCATGAACTGGCTGACAATATGAACAACATAGGCAATGTTTGAATGAGTAACCGTGAGATAGATAAGATTGTCAACTAACTGACGATATAAAGAAGCATCAAATAACAGGTGACCATCAAGAGGTGTGAGACAAGTCTAAGAATCAATTGGGGTAGGCATAGTCTTGCAATGGGTAAGACCATCATGAGCTAAGAGATTAGACGTATACTTGGCCTGAATGAGAAAATAACCAGAAGGATCTTGAGAAATTTCCAAGCCAAGGAAGTAGCTAAGTAGACCCAAATCTTTCATCTAAACTGGTGACTGAGGAACTGTTTGAGACTAGAGATACCCATTATGTCATCCCCAGTGATGATTATATCATCCACATAGAGAAGAAGAAGAATAATACCATGCTCTGTCTTGCGAATAAATAGAGCAGAATCATTGGCACTGGAGGAGAAGCCAAAGTCACGAATGGTAGAACTAAACTTGGCAAACCAAGCACGAGGAACTTGTTTCAAACCATATAAAGCACAGCTAAGTTTGCAAACTTTGGTGGACAGAACTGAGGAACCAAGAGGAGGTTGCAAGTAAATTTCCTTGGTGAGATCACCATTGAAAAAAGCGTTCTTGACATCCATCTAACAAAGACTCCAATGGCGAGCAGCAGCAATGGCAATGAGGCTGCGAACTGAAGTAAGACGAGCAACAGGGACAAATGTTTCTTCATAATCAATCCCATATTCATGAGTAAAACCCCAGGCAACAAGTCAAGCTTTCTAACGCTTAATAGAACCATTAGAATGGGTTTTGATCTTGTAAACTCATTTGCAACTAATAACACTTTTTCCAAGGAAAGGTTAACTACATCCCAGGTATGAGTTTTATCAAAAGCTTGCAGTTCATCAGTCATAGCTTGCTGCTAAAGAGGGTTAGAGCAAGCCTCTTGGTAGGAAGTAAGTTCATGAGAAGAAAAAATAGTAGAACCAACAATAAAATCACGAAGAAGGACAGAAGGTTGTGTTACCCGAGTAGAATGACGAAGAGGTGCCTCTGGTGGAGAAGATGATGGAGTAGAATCAAGGGATGCATGGGGCTCATTGTGAGAAGGAATGAAGACAGGACAAAGAGGTGGAGCAAGAGCATGAGCAGGATCAGGAGTAGGAGCTAGAACTAGAGCTAGAGCATGAGCATGAGCAAGAGCCGGCTTAGGATCAAAGAGTGGAGCAGCAGGACCTGGAGACGGAGCAAAATCCTTAGGATAGGTTGCGGTCATTATGTTGGAAGTAGGATCTATATCAAGCTTATCAAATAGAAGAAAATGATCTGTAAAGAATGGTATAATAGGAGGAGTGGAGAAATGAAACTTAGATTGAGAAGAGAACATCTTGTGTAACGCCCCTAAAATAATATAATAAATCAAACTCATAAGCAGAAGAATAACAGAAATAAATTACTTTCATTCATTGAAGTTCGTATTACAAAAGATAATACATGCAATACACATTCATAAATGTACATCCTGAATCTATTACTAGTTAATGATCAACAAAATAAATGTCCTACGGGCTTACATTTTTCCAAGTCATTACTTGGTTATAATAAAAGAGAATCATAAGTTCTATACATAAAAAGTCCTAGGCATGAACAAACATTAAAATACAAAATAACATGAAAAGAGCCTTCGGCTCCAAGGTCGTCTCAAGCTACGTCCTTGGAGGAGACATGTCACCGGTACCTAAAAATGGTTTCCCAAAGTAGGGTGTGCCAAAGCCCAGTAGAAACAATCTAACACGATATATGAGGTTGAATAAAGGTATAAATACGATGTGCTTATGCAATGCTTGAAACAAAACTTTCTCATTTATATTACTACAAGATACCCAAATTCATATTTTAGTCCGTTTTCCTTCAATTTATTTACAGTCAATTTATATCATCTTAATTTATGAGCCAATTTCATTTGTATTTCAACAATCAAATCGAGACTACAACTCAATGGTTCTCCAATCAGTGCAACCAACACATAAACACTTCACTTTGTCATTTTATGGAAATTTCATCTGCGGGAATCGGCACCCATGTATATACAATATTTCGAGACTTTCACCTTGGACATTCCGACCAACTTAATTTCAATAGAGTCCATTCCCTATTTCCTTCCAAATAGTGGAGTACATCCCCTCTCTTCTCCGAATCAATCATACATATATAATGTATTTAAACATAGTCATATTCAATGACAATCAACAAGAAGTTAGTTTCAATTCACCTAATCCTCATGTAATTTCTATAACAATCATGACTATCCTCCACTGATAGCCCAATACAGTTATTTCTAAATAGATATTCAATCTCAAGACAGATAACTTATTCAAATTTCCATAGGTATGAGATAATACATATCCAATTCTGCCATTTCTACCAATATCCATCAAATTTCATATTTGTAACACTAGTTTCATATATTTATGCAAAATAAATATTCGAACCATTTAGGGAAAAACTCCCTCCCTCCCCCCCCCCTTTTTAAATAGCAACCCAAGTGGTCCAAATCAACCATTTGGTCACAATACAACCTTACATTTAACCCCATGACCATCTATTTCACATTCACTCAAAACCCCTATTTTGATTTTTATATCCCAAACCCTAGGTTTGTCCATAACACTCCTAAAACCCACCATTGTTACACAACCACAAATAACTAAGTTAAAAACCATAACAAAGTGTAGAAAGTCCTTATCTCAAAGAGAAAAGATGAGCCAAGCAAGGGTGGAACTTCAAAGATGTCCAAACCCAACTCTATTCGGATTAAAGTGTAGATCTTGAGATGCTCTATCTTTTTAACAAAGGTGAATGGGTGGAGAAACCACTAGAACTAGGTGAAAATGTAAAAAGAGAGTGTTTTAGAGAGAGAGGGTCTCAACTTTAGGTTTTAGGATGAAAAGATCTGAAAAAGTGATGTAAAAAGTCATTTTCGCAATCTGATATACGCACAGTCCGCTTGAGTGCAAGAGTTGATACTCAAATGTCAGACACAACAAGTTGTTCCGCTCGAGCACAAGAAATCCCGCTCAAGCGCATAATACACACATCCAATACTTTTGTAGACAACAGACAAACCACTCGAACGCAAGAAGGGAAGCTCGAGCGCACACCCGCTCGAGCGTAGGAAACGCCGTTCGAGCTTGGAAAACACCCCTCCAGTACTTTTGCAAATGTACAAAGTACTGAGAGTTTGCAAATCCCGCTCGAGTGCAAAAAAGGCCATTTGAGTAGAGGACCAAAATTCTGGGCAACACAGTTTGAAAATCAAGCAGCCAACTTATTCCAAACACACTCAACACATCCAAATAACCAAATTTAAGGAGGAATAAAGAGGAAAAGACAATGAACAACATTCAGAAACCATAAACCCGAGTCCGCACTACCACAAGTGTCGGGTCAAAACCGAGATCGTTATTCCCAAAATACCACATGACGAGAGACGCAAAGACGATGAGAAAGAGTATCCCAACAATGATAACCTTTATGTTCAATCTCATATCCCAAGAAATAACACAAACGGGCGCGAGGTTCTAATTTGGTATGCTTATAGGGGTGAAGAAGAACAAAACAAGCACATCTAAACACAGGAAGACCAGTATAGCCAGGAGGTGTGCCATACAAATGCTCATATGGGGTTTGATTGTTGATGGTAAGAAAAGGGACATGGTTGATAGTATAGACGGCTGTGAGAGCAGTTTTTCCTAAAAAAACGTTTAGGACAAGAAGAAGATATTAAAAGGGCACGAACAGTGTCTAAGATATGGCGATATTTGCGCTCAACATGACTATTTTGTTGGGAGGTACCAAGACAAGAATAGTAAGAAAGTGTACCATTTTGATGAAGGAATCGCAAAAAAATGAGTTTATTTATATTCTTGGGCATTATCGGCACAAAAAAATTTAATAGTGGAAGAAAACTGAGTTTTGACCATTTGTGAAAAATCATAATATAGTTGGTGTAACTCAAAATGAGATTTCAGAAGAAATAACCAAGTAAAACGAGTGAAATCATCGACAAATATGACAAACTATTTAGATCCCTTTATAGTGGTATTAGGTGAAGACCCCCAAATATCAGAGTGTATGAGATCAAAAGGTGTATAAGATATAGAGGTACTAGTATGAAATGGTAAAGCAGGTTGTTTGGCAAGTTGACAAGATAGACAGTCTACTGTATCATTTGAAACAAGACCATATTGACCACTTGAAACTAGAGATCGTAAACGACCAAAAGACACATAACCTAACCGAGAATGCCATAAACAAGGGGGGGAACTAGTAGTAGCAGAAGCAGCAGTCTGGATAGGAGAAGTATTGGATAATGGAATGTGCAGATAGATGAGCTCATACAGACGACCATGTCTACGACTTATTCCAAGAGGCTGTTCCGTCTTCAGATCCTACACAACACAACCAGTTAGAGAAAATGAAACAGTGAGGCCAAGATCACATAGTTGACCAATAGAGATAAGATTAAGTATAAGGTTGGGGATCAGATCAGTGTGAGAGAGAGAGATGTTAGATGTGGAGATATGGCCTACATAACTAACATGCATTTGAGAGCCATCAGTATTATGAATAACTAGTAAATTAGAAGAAGATGTAATGGAATAAAAAAGTGTAGGGTCAGAGGTCATATGATTGCAACAAGCTGAATCAAAATACCAAGAAGAGGTACTTGAAGTGACTGAGAGAGCAGTAAAGGGTGTACCAGAGGTAAAGGTAGAGGTAGAGGTAGAAGTAGAAAAAACCTTTTTCACAATGGTTTCAATATCATGAAGAGTGTAGGTTGGTGAAGGTGCATAAGAGTGACCTAAAGAATGTTAAATAGGTGGCTGGTGATAAGTAGCAATTGAGGCAAAATAAGCCAAAGTGTGATATCGACTATGAGTCGTAGGTTGTTTAGAATAACTGTTACCCAAAAAGCAACCTAAAAGGGAGGTGAATTAGGTTTCTACAAATTAAAATTAATAATACCCCAATAAAATTAATTACTAGTACAACAAATTATTAACAAGCACAATGATGAATTTAGCAGTAAATGATCAAGCAAAATAACAATGAAGTATAACTAACATACAGGGTAAATCAAATGATTAGCACATGAATATTAGATAGATATAGCAGTAGTAGGAAAGTAAAGAGATTAGGAAAGAGGAGACAAACAGATTTATAGTGGTTTGGCTTCAACCAAACCTACATCCACTCCTTAAGCTTCGCTTGAGATTTTCCATTATCTTCTAGCTTCACAGGGTGTTAGCAACCTTTTCACAAATGGAGCAATCCTCCATAGATTTTACATAGACTTTCTAAGTCAAGAACACTAAGTGTACTACACTCTTACAAGGTTGAAAAGTAGGTGTTTTTGCTTTCACATAAAGTTACAATAATTATCTCTCAAAGATAGATATAAAAATGAAGATCTGGTTTTTCTGTTAACCTCACACAGGAAAAATGAGCTTAATGCTATAAGACTCAGTGTATAATTTCTGAGAGAGGATATAAACAAAAATTGAAAAACACTTCTCAGAGAATTTTTCAGAGAATAGATGTGAGTGAGTATAGATCAAAGAATATTTTCTGATTTTTTGTCACTTGTTTACATTAAAGGCTTTGGTATATATAATGAAACTTATAGTCGTTTATAGCTGTTTATAGCCATTGTATTCATTTGAATTTACAGCCGTTTATAGCCGTTGTACTCCATTATTACTAATTTGAATATCTTTCACTTGAACTTTTTGAACCTTTTGGCCTGCTATTGTGCTAGGCTATTTGAACCTTTGTTTTAGCCTGTTTGAACTCCTGATTTAATCAAATATTAAATACATTCTAACAACATTTACGATAAAGGTTTAGGTGAGAAATAATGGGACAAAATAAATTTTGATTCTATTTTTCTCTTTCAAATAAATTAAAACATAATTAAATAAATCATCAAAATAAGTAAGTCTAACAATCTCCCATTTTTTGATGCTGGCACACAACAATGATGTTTTGATTTGATTTGGGAGTAAGAAAGGCTCCCTCTCAAGTCATACTCGCTGAATTCATTTCTAAATACATAGGTTAGCACATGTGTAATAAATAAGCTTTAATCAACAACATGATATAAGATTAAGATATCAAACTATAAATATATAACATCAGATTAGTTTGAAAATAATACCATAATACATAACATCATATAATTTTCCCCCTATGACATTATCAAGAGGAAATCATGGGCCAGAATCTGGAGGGAGAAGAAGAGAATGATAGTGATAAATGGCATCTATACAATTCAAAACATATATGCATACACATACAACTCGCCCGCGTCTCTCTTTTTCCTTCGATAAACGCGTTTGACACGATGCCTCACTTTTGCGTCATTGGCCGACAAAAACAGACCTCAATTTGTACTCGCCTCGGCTCCCTCTCCCTCCTTGTCTTCTTCTCTTTTGCCTTCTTCTTAATCACATACTCTTCAATTTTCTTCTTCACCATTCTCTTCTGTTTCATCTTCCTCATCGAGAGACAAAAAAAAGAAACTCAACGGAGGAGGCCAAACGTCAGTCTGTTTGCTTCTATTTCTCTGCACCTCATTATTTTGACACCTCTCACCTCTAACCCATGGCTTCCTCATCCAGTCCCCTCACTCAGTTTCTGGACCTGAATAATCCCATAAGCTTTGCTGGATCGAGTGCCCCTACTCCTACTCTTCCTGTCATTCCTCTGCCTAACCTTCTTATGATGTTGATTGAGCAAATCATGGTAGCTTAATCTGACATAGAAGCCAATCATTTCACACTGACGTCCTATATGGAGACGGTGACGGCAGTCACAAAATTGGCTCACCAATTGCAGAATAAGACGCATGAGCTCCATCAGGTCAACACCTAACTCTCTTTGCTCCAGTGCATGTACAAGGATACGCGAGCAGAAATAGGCACACTGAAGGCCGAAAACAAAGAGCTTAAATAGAAGACCACCTCCATGGCCCAATTTGGAGCAACGTCGTTCTTGGCCTTTGATAGTCAGCGGAGAGGCATCGCTCTCAACGAAAGCAAGGGGCAGGGTCGTCAAGGGTCGCCCAAGGTGATAAAAAGAAGAAGAAAACGATGGAAGAGGCGAGTAAGTAAGATCAGCGTATGGCTGAAAAAAATGAAGTGTTTTTTTTTATGTTTATTTTGATCTGTTGTTGTGTTTATGTTTAAGTACTGAAAAATGAAATTAAAAACTAGAGAAAAAAATAAGAAAATTAAGTCCAAACAAAAAATAATAATGAGAGACCAAATTGTTAATGAGTATTTGAGAAGCATTTGAGCATGATCTAATTCTCAATTTCTTAGCAAAAGCATACCAATCTCAAGACTATAATAGACATAACAGTGCATAGATCAAACAAGGTTGCCAAGCAAGAGCATAAATATGGAGCTAAAGTTCAAGTCACTCTTCCTTGAAGAAAACGATCTTCCTCTTACATTATTAACAACTAATCAGCTCAAAGGTCATGTTGTAAGAATTAAGATACCAAAAGCATAGAGATACCAAAATAATTAGAGATACTAAAACAATCAAGTCTCTTTTTCTCCCCCGACGACATTTTCAACAAAATCAAGTGCAAGGAGGGAGTATGGTACAGTATATAGGATGAAAGCATGTAAGTCTCATTATAACACAAATAATTATCCATATCAAGGTAGCTCTATGATACCAAAAAAATGATAGCACATAATGATCATACAATTAAAGCTCATACCATTTGATAATAATGGGCAAAAAAAATAGTAACATTTGAAGGTGCAAGCCCATAAGTTTGATATCAAAAACAGAATAGAAATTGAGGGGATTTTAAAAAATAATCAAGTTTAAATTCTTCCCCTTATTTCATTTGGAAAAATAAATAGGAGATATGATAATGAAAGCTCATAACTGAAATGTTCTCGTCAATAATATCAAATAGGATGCCAAAATGATACCAACATGCAATCTATCAAGGATACTAATATGCAATCTAGAAGATTTAACAATCATAGCTCAAGCATTATGTAGAATACCAAATATTGCTCATAATAGGTTAAACTCAATATAATCTCATAGAGTAATGTAATTCCAAAAAAAAAAAAAATGAAGCATGTTCAAGGTATAGTAATCCATATGCCAAGAAAAATCATGAATTTCAATATGTACCACACATTTAAGCATAGGCATGATTTTTAGGTAAGAGCATCATCAAAGAGTATACATTGCAAATTATATGAAGCATAATCAATCTTTTTCATATCAAAGTAATAACAGTATTAGCTCAAGGGATGTAAGATAGAATTTTTACCTCAAAAGCTTAAGAGAGTATATGAGGCATACCTTAGGTTCAAGAGATGGAAGCTTTTCAATCTTCAATTTTTTTTCATGAGGAATTCATCTCAAAAGGGTTTAACAAGTATGTTAGCAAAATGATTTCTCCCCCTAAATTAGTGCTACCCTTTTCTAGTCTGTGTAAATATAGCATTCATAGAACAATCACTATTACTTAATAAAAATACAACACAAATCACTTCTTATCACAAACTAAAAAGGTGAAAAATAATTCAATGATCAAACAAGAGTTTGGAATGCTATTTTTCAGAATTTTCAAGTTGTAATGCATAAATATGCATAAGAAACTAGTTTTATACTCTTTGTTTTATTAAGAAATGATGCAACAATCTCATTTAATCACATAACATTATCAAAAAAAAAATTTCATCAATTCAATCTACATGCTCAAGTGTGATGAAACATTTTACTCAATAGGGAACACAACATGAATGTTATAAACAATTAATTCAACAATTTATCAATCAAAAGCATTTCATGAGATGTACGCCAATAAAATCCATATTCAAAAAATATTCAATAGGATAGATGCAATGTCTCTACAAACGTATAATACTTCTTTTCATTTAGACATTGTTGATGGATCATAATCAAGTTATTTCACAACTCATTCAAATATTTCAATGTAAAGCATATAAGCATGAAATTTTCATATTGAGCATATTCTTGAGATCACAAATCTAGAATTCAAAATATAGATAGTATACATCTCAAAAGCATGCTATGACATCAAAATTGATTCTACAAAGATATGACTCAAAAAGGAATTAACATATTAGTATGAAGTCATATATAAGATGTGAAAAGTATGCTCACAAAAAAATTTATCACTTCTTATCTCTTTTTCATAGAAATAGATGACATGATATAGAATGTTAATGAATACATGAATCATTCATATTCTAATAGGCATTCATCAAAATAATATAATTCTCATTTTTGAGTTCAATGAATGTTTGAAAGAAACTAGCAGAACATGACTTAGCAAACTTAGTACAATTAGGTTACATGGAAGCAATGATTAGACACAACCTATTGTACACAAATCACACCTTAAAGAATATAGAACTTTAAGCTTAAAGGTGTGTTAGGAGTTATATCTTTATTTACCTCTTTGGAATCTTTATCCATACATTACCTCTATTGTTCATCTTGGTGATTTTTATTTCATCATTATTCTTCTTGTAGGAGCTGATTTTGCTTTTTAGATTGAATACTCTTGTTGTGCATTTCCTCTCGAAGTCCTTGGTGTTCTTTGAGATTACACCTACAAAATATCTTGATTTCTTTCTTGGTACCCATACTTTCTTGGGTCCATGGGGATTAGTCTCAAGAACATTTAATCTCATAAAAGGTTTAGGAGGATCAAAACTAATGCCTACTTTGTCAAAAACACGTCTTTTATTTCCAAGAAGCTTGTTGATGTTTTCTTTTCTTTTTACAAAATTTTCAAGAGTTTTGTTTAAATACTCAACATTTTTTTTCAAAATGTTTTTCTCATTGGCAATAGACGTAAAGTCATTTTTCAAAGTAGCATTTTCCATTTTTAAAAAAACCCACATCATTTGAAAGAGAAGTAACTAATTTCTTTAATTTAGAATTCTTAACACAAACGTTTCTAAATATGTCATGTAATTCATTGAAAGCACTTTCAAGTTCTACATAATTAGAAATTACCTCATCTTGAGTGGATTCTTCTTCTCCAAGAGCCATGAGACACAGGTTGGCTACTCTATCATTTTCTCCCCAAATGGCTTCCTTTTTGCTGCCATCCATCATTGAAAGTTCATGAGCCATGAGTGAGCTTAAGAGTTCTTCAATGCCTAATTTTGTTAGGTCTTTTGCTTCTTGGATAGCTACAACCTTAGCTTCCCATTCATTTGGCAAAGACTTAAGTATTTTTCTTACAAGCTCATCATTAGTATAAGATTTACCAAGAGATTTTAGAGCATTAATAATATTGGTAAATTTATAAAATATCTCAGAAATATATTCAAATGATTCCATAGTAAAGAGTTCATAATCATGAATAAGCATGTCAATCCGAGACTCTTTTATTTGGCTAGTTCCTTCATAGGTGATTTCAAGTTTATCCCAAATCTCTTTAGCAATAATACACCTAGAAATTCTATTATACTCATTTGCATCTAGTCCACACACAAGAATAAGCTTGGCTTTAGCATTAGCTTGAGGGAGTTTATAATCACGCTCATCAAATTTATCCTCAAGTTTAGGCACACTGATATGGTTTACTACCTTGGTAGGGATTTTAGGATCTTTAGTGATAATGAGCCACAAAGCATAATTGGTAGCTTGAAGATACAAAATTATTTTTTCTTTCCAAAGAATGTAATTACTACCATCAAAGAGAGGTGGCCTATTGCTAACTTGTCCTACAACAGAGTAAGTAGAATACATGGTTTCTATGGATCAAAAACTCAAGATTGTAAAATCTAAAGAAGAGCCCCAGGCTCTGATACCAATTGTTACCCAAAAAGCAACCTAAGAGGGTGGTGAATTAGGTTTCTACAAATTAAAATTAATAATACCCCAATAAAATTAACTACTAGTACAACAAATTATTAACAAGCACAATGATGAACTTAGCAGTAAATGATCAAGCAAAATAACAATGAAGTATAACTAACATGCAGGGTAAATCAAATGATTAACACATGAATATTAGATAGATATAGCAGTAGTAGGAAAGTCAAGAGATTAGGGAAGATGAGACAAACAGATTTATAGTAGTTCGGCTTCAACCAAGCCTACATCCACTCCTCAAGCTTCACTTGAGATTTTCCACTATCTTCTAGCTTCACAGGGTGCTACTAACATTTTCACAAATTGAGCAATCCTCCACAGATTTTTTACAGACTTTCTAAGTCAAGAATACTGAGTGTACTACACTCTTACAATGTTGAAAAGTAGGTGTTTTTGCTTTCACAGAAAGTTACAATAATTATCTCTCAAAGATAGATATAAAAATGAAGCTCTGGTTTCTCTGTAAACCTCACACAGGAAAGATGAGCTTAATGCTATAAGGCTCAGTATATAATTTCTGAGAGAGGATGTAATATAGCGACCCCGGTCTTTTCCCATTTGATTATTGTATCCGGACTTATGTTCCGTGGATTCCGTTGTCATATTGTTGTTGTTGTCATCCTTTAATTCTATTTGGTTGAGTTTTAGGATGTGTTAGGCGTGTTTCGAACAATTGGGTTGAGCCTTGGTCTAGCTGTTGGTTGCCCAGTTTTTAGCCTTTCCGCTTGAGCGACATTCCCTACGCTTCGGCGGGGTTTACACTCTTCCAGCAATTTTTGGTCCCTGCAAAACTTCTGCAGGTGAGAGATCTACGCTCGAGCGGTTACCATTGCGCTCGATCGGACCTTGTTTTGTTCTTTACGCCGGCGGTGTTTTGTGCGCCGAGCGGACTGTCAAGTTTAAATACGCAGCGGCGTGTTTTAAAACGATTTTGCCCCTTCGGTTTATAAAACCCTAGGTTACGAGTTCTCTCTCTAACTCATCTTTTCTCCTAGGATTGATCTATCTAGAGTGGATTTCTACCTAGTTGCTTTACAAATAAGATAGAGGAGAGTGAGGGCTTTCATTTAATCTGAGCAATTGTTGGGTTGGAGCACTTTGAAGTTTGGGCATCATCTTCATCTTCTTCTTTTGAGTTATTTCTTCGAGGTAGGGATTTCCTACTCTATTTATACGCTTTAATCCTAAGTGTTGGTATTTTGGTATGTGGGGGTAGTTTGGTAATTTTGGGAGAAACCTTAGGGTTTTGGCTTAGATTAATTTGTATAATTAATATAAAGGAATAATGTGGAATTTGGTTTAATTCATGGAATTGGGAATGTTAAATTTACATTCATTGATGCATTTATTATCTGTTTAGAAATAATTGCTTTGGGCTATCAGTGGAGGATAGTCTTGATTGTTGTAGACCTTGCATGTAGCTTAGGTATAATCGAATTAAGTCATTTATGTTGTTGTTGAATTATCTGAACATTACTTGTATTGATTATGTGTTGCATATGGTAATTGTGTGTTTCGTTGCATATGCATGTTGTTTGGAGAAGATAGGGGATGAACTCCACGGTTTAGGGGAAGATAGGGGATGGACCTCTAAACCGGATTTATTGGGAGGAGATAGGGGATGGACTCCAGTAGCATCACTCTTACGTGTGCTTATTGATTAATAGACATATGTCTATTTATTGTTGATATGATACATCACTAAAATGTGTATTAGTTGGGAAGTATGGAAGTGAATTGATTATGATTGATACAATACCAACATGTGTATTTGTTATGATTAGGTCTAACTTGAATTGTTATTCCTGTTGAATTGAAAGTAATGGTAATAAAAGATGAAACCCTATTGAGTTATTTGGCGTGTTACGAGCCATGAGTGGAAAGTAAAATGCGCCATAGACAATGTGTCATAGGCAGTGTAGACATTCGTGTCATGAATATTGTAACTCGATTATAGTATGTTAACCATGTATCAGATGCTAATACTTTAGTTAATTCTTATGCTTGGTTTAGTATTTCTCTCTTGAAGTGGCTCACCCTATATGGGAACTTTATTTTCGTGTTCGAAGTGTTCACTACCTCCAAAGACTTAGCTTGTGAGGATTTGGACTTGAAGACTTGTTTTATTTGTTTTAGTTGTTTTATTTGAATTATGTAAACATTCAAGCCTAGGACTTTATTTGTTTTGAGTTAGAACTCATGGATTTGTGTCCAAGTGTTGGCTTGGCAAGATGTAAGCCCGTAGGGCATTTATTATGATGTTTTATTTCATGGTACTCTGATGAATGGAATAAGATACTTTATTTCCTTATAATTCCGCATGTTAATATTATGTATTATGGGTTTATTTTGAGGGCGTTACATGTAAACAAAAATTGAAGAACACTTCTCAGAGAATTTTTCAGAGAATAGATGTGAGTGAGTATAGATCAAAGAATATTTTCTGATTTTTTGTCACTTGTTTACATTAGAGGCTTTGGTATATATAATGAAACTTATAGTCGTTTATAGCCGTTATATTCATTTGAATTTATAGCCGTGTATAGCCGTTGTACTCCATCATTACTAATTTGAATATCTTCCACTCCATCATTACTAATTTGAATAGCTTCCACTTGAACCTTTTGGCCTGCTACTGTGCCGGGCTGTTTGAACCTTTGTTTTGGGCTGTTTGAACTCCTGATTTAATCAAATATTAAATACATTCTAACAACATTTAGGATAAAGGTTTAGATGAGAAGTAATGGAACAAAATAAATTTTGATTCTATTTTTCTCTTTCAAATAAATTAAAACATAATTAAACAAATCATCAAAATAAATTTTAGATTCTATTTTTCTCTTTCAAATAAATAAAAACATAATTAAATAAATCATCAAAATAAATAAGTGTAACAATAACCACTGTGCTGAGAAGAAAAACCACTGTGCTGAGAAGAGTTGTTTACATGATCCATGGAGTGAGCAAAATATGACTCACAAAGAGGTTCCAGTGTTGTCGAAGTAGAACTAGGTAAAACTGAGTGCACCAGTGAATTCGGAAGGTTGAAAATAGTCAAAAATTGACCCAAAATAATCAAATAGGTCGAAACTAGATGAAAAATAGCCAAAACAAGCGATTACAAAGCAGAGGATATGGTCGGCGTCAAGAGTGGCGACGTCGTCGATGAAGGTACTGATGGTGCACAGTAGTAGCAGTATGCGTTAGTAACAAATGGATGTTGTGCGCAAAAGATAGAAGGTGCGCGTGTAGGCACATATGAGAGTGGTGACGGAATGATGTGACATGCGGTGATGTATGTGGCACTTGAGGGCGCGTCACTGGTCCGTTGGAGATGATTTTAGTTGCATTGGAATCATTTGAAAATTCTGAGTAGGTTAATGGTAGTCTCGAAGAAAAATAGTGACAAAAAATAGTGACCTTGGTACTAGAAAATATATTCTATATTCTGTTGATGAGTAGAGATAAAGAAAAATTAAAAAGAAAAAAATTATAGCTCTGATACCATTTTTATAAGAATAGAGAGAGAGAGAGAGAGAGAATATAATTCTGTATATTTCAATGGATGAATAATAAGCGAACACAAGACTCCTTTATATAGAAGAAGAAGAAGCTAATATGGTAATGTACAATATGGTAAGTAATACATAATACGGTAACATGGTAAAACACAATATGGTATGGTGCACAATATCGTAATATAGATATATATAGCTAACAATATCCTTGGGCTTGTATTCCAACAGGCAAATACAACCGTACAGGCCTTCATTGGGCCTAGGTAGCCTCTTGCTCTCTCCCAGCACTATCTTCAGGTAGTAGGACTCTATCATAGGTGGTGATGGTATGGTGGTGTGGTGTTATAGCTTTCCTCTGTCGTTGCCATATTGATGGTAACAGCCACAGCCACTTCTGATGGCGCTAGATTTGACTCTAACGCAGGCGTAGGAAGCGAACATGATGGTGGAAATGAGGACAAGGAGGTTCACAGCAATGGCAATGCCATAGCCGAGGCCAACCCCAATGGCAAACTTGGGTGGATCTGCTGTGGACATGAGATAGAGATAGAGAGTCTAGAGAAATATGGGTGTGAGTTAGAAGTGAAAGGAAGTGGTTTAAAGTAACTGTAAGAGAGAGAGAGAGAGAGAGAGAGAGAGAGAGAGAGAGTAATGAAGGGAGCTTTTGTTTGTAGTAGTATATGAGGTTTGGTGGGAAAACCCCGTCAAGGTCCGCAGAAATATTTGATGGAGTTGGACCATCCAACCAATATTTTGCTACCTCTACATATAATCATATCACATAGATGGAAGTGGGTACCCGAGTCCGACCCATCATCGTACTCGGTCTATAACTCCACCACATGCTCATTCATAGAGAGAAAGTTTAACTGCCCGAACAATGGAAGTAAAATGGCATTTATAAAAAAATTGAAGAAAAAAATAAGGATTTTCTAGTCTTTTCATTAATTATGTCACGTCCCATCACTTTTACACATCACTCAAAGCCAGAAGGGGTTTATGAGTATATTTATAAATATCAAGGAAGTAATGTGAAAATGTGCTAAACCACAGGGGGTAAAATGTAATTATCTCATTCATTTTTGAGATAAAATATTTAGTATATTATGTTAAAATAATCAAGCGTAAAATAGATTGACACCTCTTGAGGTTTATCTTTAATATTAGTATTCTCCTTATGTTATAGAAATTACATCGCCCTCCCTAGGATTTAAACTTCCATTACAATTTAATCTTTTCGTTAGTCAATTGTTAAGTCAACTAACGAAAAAAATTAATATAAGAAATTAATTTTTAAATGCCTATTTACCCTCGTTTTCATATATAAAATTGACAAACAATTTACTATTTAAGAAAATTTTATATATCCCAATCTTGGTCTTTGGTTATGACCTATAATGGTGTTAGGTATAACTATTGAATATAACATTATTTTAGTTATAATTCAAAAGGTATTTAGTTATGTCTTATGCAGTATTTAATTATAATTATTTTTTTTTAGCTATGATTGAAAATGATCTAATTATAGCATTACCTAAATGTTTAATAGTATAATAATATATGTATTTGTATTAAATGAATTTTTATAATTCCTTACAGATTTTCTTTCCTCATCTAGTAATTTTTTTTTTAAAAGATTTTTTTAATAAGAGTAAAGGCATTTTAAAAAATTAATTTATTATATTAGTTTTTTCTGTTAGTTGACTTAATAGTTGACTAACGGAAGGATTAAATTGTAATAAAAGTTTAAACCTTGAAAGGCAAACATAATTTCTAAAATGTGAGGGAGTTACTTGTATCAGAGACAAATCTCAAGGGTGTCAATATAATTTGCCCAACAATCAATGTAGTTAGGCCCCGTTTGTTTTGGGGTGCAATGGATGGGAGGGAATTAGGATGGATATGGGATTATTTAGTGTTATGTTTATTTGTAGAATTGGGGAATGGATTAGGATGGTGGAGGAGATTAAGATAGAGGTTGGAAAGAGGATTGGGATGGAGGAGGTGGTGGTGATATTAGAAAAATAGTGAAGGGATTAGAAATTTTTTTATTTTTTATATATTGGGAATTTTTTTTAAACATTAATGTCTAATTTTTTATATTTTTTTATTTGTTTTATTATTTTATATAAAAATAATTTAACAATTCCTACACTAACAACTATCATCAAAACAAACACAATTTTACTTAATCCCCTCACTATCAATTCCCTCCCTAACAATCCCCTTACTATTAATCCTCTCACTATGAATCCTCTCCATTCTACATCTGAAAACAAATAGGACCTTAGTAACTACTAGTTTATTACCCATGCACGGGATTAAAATAATTAATTAAAAATTATTTTGAAATGAAATAATAATAAATCTTTGTTTATAATATAAAATAAAAATGATTTAACATTAATTCATTCCCATGCAAAAATTATGTTTATGATAAAATATACATACATTTCTTCTTGATGAATTTTGTAATTTTAGTTTGTCGGTTAACCAATTACCTCATAATTCATTTTGTAAAATTTAATCAACATATATATTTTGTAAAATTCAATCAATTAAAATTAGTTTAAATAAAAAAAATTGAAAAAGAAAAGAAAAGAATATCAATAAACGACCTCTATCTTTGAGTCACTCCTCAAATAAGACTTGATTTCGCTAGACATATATCCTTTAAAACAATCCTCCTAATATCGACTAACCATATTTGTAATGCTCCCAAAATAATACAATAAATCGAACTCATGAGCAGAAGAATAACATAAATAAAATACTTTCAGTCATCAAAGTTCGTATTACAAAAGATAACACGTGCAATATACATTCATAAATATACATCCTAAATCTATAGCATGTAGTACCCATTAATGATCAACAAAATAAATGTCCTACGAGATTACATCTTTCCAAGACATTTCTTGGTTACCACAAAAGAGAGACATAAGCTCTGTACATATAAAGCCCTCGGCTTGAATAAACATTTAAACACAAAATAACAAAATAGAGCCTCTAATTCCTAGGTTCTTCCAAGCTACGTCCTTGGAGGGAGCATATCACCGGTTCTTGAAAATGGTTTCCCAAGTAAGATGAGCCAAAACCCAGTAAAAACAATCTATCACTATGGTATATTCAAGTGTGTATTCAATATTCATGACAAAACACACATTCTTCACATGGCCATACGGTACCGATATTTACATCTCAACTCATGGTTCTCAATCAACACAATCATCATATAAGCACTTCAATCTCAACATTTTAAGGAAATTTCATCTGCAGGATCAGCACCCTTGTATACACATGATTTCGAAACTTTCACCTTGGAGACTCTGGCTAACTGAATTTCAATGGAGTCCATCCCCTGTCTCCTTCCAAAACATGGAGTACATTCCATTTCTCCTCTCAAAACATTACACATATACAACGTATTTAAAAGTACTGTCACATTCAATGACTATCAATTATACATATTCAATGCCTTAACATACCGTCATGTTCAATGGCACAATTAAATGATTAGTTTCAATTTACCTAATCCTCGTGCAATTTCTACAATAATCATAGTTATTCTCAACCGATAGCCCAATACAGACATTTCTAAACAAATATTCAAACTCAAGACAAATAATTTATTCAAATTTCCATAGGAGCGAGATAACGCGTATCTGTCTCAACCATTTATATCAACAACTATCCAATTCCATGTTATCATAATCAATTTTGTTTATTTATACCAAATACAAATTGACCCATCTAGGGCACAACTTCCATTCTTTCGAAAATTAACTCAAATGTCCAAATCAATCCTTTTTAACAACAAACCTTTACATCTACACTCAAACCATTTTTACCAATTATATGTGAAAACCCCTCTTTCATTCCATACCCAAGCCTTAGGTTCATCCACAAATATCCCCAATATTCCACCTTTTATACATAACAACAAATAACTAGGCTAAAAATCATATTAAGGTGTAGAATATTCCTACCTCAAGCTTAGAAGGGCGAAGGAAAAGATGGAGAACCTTCAAAGATGCCGAAATCAAACTTTAATCAGATCGAAAGGAAGCTCTTAAGACACACTCTCTTTTTAATAAAGGCACATGGGTGTAGAGATCACTAGATCTAGGTGTAAATATATATATATAGAGAGAGAGAGAGTCTCATTTTAGGGTTTTTGGAAGAAAAGATCTGAAAAAGTGATGTAAAAAATCATTTTTGCAATCTGATATATGCACAGTCCGCTCGAGCGTCAGACACAATAAGTTATTCCGCTTGAGCACAAGAAGTCCCACTCGAGCATAAAATACAGACCTCCAGTACTTTTGCAGACAACAGACAAATTGCTCGAGACCAAGAAATGCCGTTCGAGCGCCTACCCGCTTGAGCGTAGGAAACGCTGCTCGAGCGTGGAAAACACCTCTCTCGTACTTTTGTAGATGTGCAAAGTACTGAGAGTTTGCAAACCTCTCTCGAGCGCAAGAAGGGCCGCTCGAGCGAATGACTAAAATTCTGGGCAACACAAGGTTTGAAAACCAAACAACCAACCTATTTCAAACGCACTCAACACATCCAAATAGCCAAATTTAAGGAGGAAGAAAGAGGAAAAGACAATGAACGATATATAGAAACCATAGATCCAAGTCCGAACTACCATAAGTGTCGGGTCAAAATCGGGATCACTATAATATTCGACCTTTTTCCAAGAGATTGGGCCAATTCAACATTTTATTAACCCTAAATTTATATTGTTGATTTGGCTTGAAGAGTTAGAGTTAGGATATAGACATTAAAAATGGCATAAAAGTTAATTGATTCAACTTTTAAACTAGTTTGACCATGACCTAATCATTAAAAAATTATCTTCGTTTACACCGAACTTATGAATCACTTAACATGCTTATTTGTTAAATTGATAAATAGTAAGTATTTTCATAATTAAAATAAGAAATATGCATACGGTTATGCATATTTATTAAAAAAAATTAAATTTAGGTAATTTTTTTTATATTTATGTTTAAAACTATTAAATGAATAGTTAAACATATTTATATATAAAAAAACAATCTAGATCGAGTCGTCAAAAATTATGGATCATATTCTGGCGTTAGCATTGCACCTAATCTAAAGAATTGATTGGTTCATAATAGATTAGCCTCCTTTTTTTTTTTTCCAAAAACTTTATTCTAAAAATAAAAACAAAAAACAAAAAAAAAAAATACTAAAACTGCATTCGCCAAATCGTTCATGCAATAGAAGTTTGTACAAAAATAGTAATTACCAAAGTTTAAATTAGGAGTTTCTACAATGACCCTTAAAAACAAAACAAAAAAATCAAATATGAACAATATATAATAAAAAAAAATACAAAGTAAACTAAAAAAAAAATTGCTAAAGAAAATATTTTTCAAGCTAAAGGTATTGGTTAACAACCTGGGAAGCCAGTTTGAGCACAAATCATAGCTCATATTGCAATTCATACAACCTCTACAAGAATTTAAAAAAAATTAAATATAAAATCAAAACAAATAAATCAAAAGAGTTTTAAAATTGAAAGGTTTATTATATATCTGTATCCACTATTCTTATATTGTAATTCATACAACCTTTATGCCAAAATAAAAATATATAAAAAAAAAAAAAAAGTTAAAACAAATGAATAAAAAGTTTAAAAGTTAAACGTTTAATTACATATCTCCATTCACTACTTACAGATTAATTTTTTAGCAACTTTATACATTATAATTGCTAAAAAAAACTCAATTCACAATGTGGTGAGAGATTGAGTAGGCATCAAGTTATACTAAGAGAAACCCTAAAATAGAAAAAGATAATGATGATTTCAATAATAATTGCCTTTCACAGTTTTACTCTCCATAGCGTTTTTTTCCTTGCCATGATTTGTTCTAGCCATGTAGGTATGAAGTAAGAGATGATAGTAAATAGCTTATGGAGTAATCGTAATAATGTTTTAGAGTTAAGATGGATGTATTGAAATTGTGATGTTGTAGGGTTTCAAAATTGGACAAACTATGGAATGGGAGAAAGGGAGGTAGGAAAGAGCATAAAGTAGAAAGTTTATATTTCATTTTCCAATTTCACAAATTATGCTATCATAATTAATTTTAATTAATGCAACAATTAGAGAGGAATCAAGTTAATATATCACATAATGAAAGTGTGGGAGAGAATGATGGAACGTCGATTGCGAACAGAGGTATTAGAGAATCAATTTGGGTTTATGCCTGGTAGATCAACAATAGAGGTTATCTATCTTTTGAGGAGAGTAATAGAAAAGTATAGAGAAAAGAAAATAGACATTCATATAATTTTTATCGATCTTGAGAAAATATATGATAAAGTGTTTCGAAATATAATCTGGTGGGTGTTAGAGAAGAAATGGGTGACAAAAGGTTACATTGATGTAATTAGGGATATGCATAAAGGTGTGGTGACCACAATTAGATTGTCTGCTGGAGAGACGAGTGAATTTCTAATTACTGTAGGGTTACACCAAGGATCAACCATAAGTCCTTATTTTTTCACTTTAGTTACGGATGAGTTAACATGCAATATTCAGGATGATGTGCCATAGTGTATGCTTTTTCCATATGATATCGTGTTAGTGGATGAGACTAAAGAAAGAGTTAACACTAAGTTGGAGATTTGGAAAAAAGTACTTAAATCTAAAGGATTTAGGATAAATAGAATTAAGATAAAGTATATGGAGTGTAATTTTAGTAACAGCCACAACGGAAGTAGAGGAGAAGTGAAGATTGAGAACCAAGAACTATCTAAGAGCAAACATTTTCGTTATTTATCATTGATTATTACAACAACCTGGAAGAGTGGAGCAGATGTGGTCCATAGAATTAAGGCAAGATGGCTTAAGTGGAGGAGTGCGTCTGGAGTATTGTGCAATAAACGAGTATCCATTAGACTAAAAGGGAAGTTCTACAGAGCGGCTGTTAGACCAGCGATATCGTATGGGACAGAACGTTGGGCAACTAAGAAACAACATATAGATAAGATAAGTATTGATATAGCGATCCCGGTTTTCCCTTCATTGTTTGTTGTATTCCGGACTCGGTTCCATGGATGTTGTAGACACCCCATTTTTGACTGATCTTAAGACTTAGACGTCACTGATTGAGCGCTTGGTGATGTTGCATATTGTGCTCGTTCTGAGGTTGCGGAGTCACGGCTGCAAGCCTTGCCCCCGAACTTCCGGACTCTTTTGTGCCTTGCCTCGGTTTGCGAACCGGGTCTCGTTTTCTCCGTTTTCTCTTCCCAAGGGGAGGGAGAGGTCTCGTACATCATCTCTCAGTGGCCGTAGGCTACGTTTCGTGGTCGTAGGCCATTTTTCTCGTTTGGAGCCCGGTTCCCGGTTTTCGGAGCCGTCAGATGTGTGCCTCGGTTCAGGATCACTTAACCACCTCCGTTTGCTCCGGTTTTTGGCATACATCTTATTCACTCCCTTTTGAGGGACACTGAGGCTCGAGAGACCAACTTCGTGGTCGAACGCCACCTCCGATTAATGATCGATTTTGGGGCCGGGCGCGTGTTTTAACCCCGCCGTTTTGCATTGGTTTGGGTTCATTTTTGGTGGAAACCTTATTTTCATTGATAGAAAGCTTGTAGGAGGGTGGGAGGCCAGTAATTGTTTCGACTACCAGATTTATTCCTTCATCGCTCTCCATCGCCCGTTTTTTCTCACTAGAAAGCTGATGTTGACCATTCCCGGGCCACTTTCTTTGACCCTCAACCACATATTTGTGATGTACACACCTGGGAGGCCACCAATATGTCATGGCCGGCCAGCAATCATTCCTGACCCTTTTGAACCCCTCCAAAAAGCTAGCTTTTCTCTCTCCTGGTTCACTTTTTCCAGTTTTTCTCCACATAGCTATGTTGCGCACACATGGGAGGCCACCAATATGGGGTGGCAGGCCACTAATTCTCATTGACCCTTTTGACCCTGGCCGGCCGGCCAAGGGAGGTGGCCGGCCGGCCACCTGGACCTTTTCTACCTGGCCGGCTAGAATTCTCTCTCCAGGTACATTACAGATGTAGCATCTGTTTCCCCCCAGATCCTGTATCCGGGGGGGTCTTTTGGGGGGGAAATTTGAATTTGATTTCCCCCCCCTTTCCTCCACTCCTCCCTCTATAAAACCAGAGCCTCCAGCTCCATTTTAAAGGGTTAACAAAATCGGTTTTGAGCTCTTGCATTCAACCTCTCTCCCTCTCTACTCCAAGCCTCAAAACCCCTTAAGTCCTACACCATTTTACACTACAACCCATAGCACAACACCTCCACACTCCACTCCAACCATTTGAAACTGTTTTCCAAAGGCTATGAGCACCATTTCTTGGACCAAAAGCTGTTGAAGACTTAGGCTACAAGGGTGAGTCTTCTTTCCCCTCTTTCTTACTCTATTTTGCATGGTTTCTTAGCCATACTTTCTTACATTTATGGGCTCCGACCCAAACTTAAAATGGTCTTATTTTGAGCTTATCTTCATGATTTATTAAGGGTCTTTCTCTGTTTGAGGTCTCCTCCTCACCCTTTGTGTTTAAACTCTCTTTTAGGCCTATATTTGCATGATATTTTAGGCTTATTTGTGAGCTGTTTTGGACTTGGTCATAAACTGTAAAATATCTTTTTTTGAGCCTCTCTTCAACGTTGTTGAAGGGCTCTCCTCTGTTTGAGGTCTCCTACTGCCACTTGTCTCTTTATCCCTCTTTTAGGACTTTTTCTTGCATGATAGTTTATCCCTATTTTTGATCATTTTACTGGCTTAATGTAAACTGTAAAGTGCTTTTTTTTTAGCCCCTCTTCAACTTTGTTGAAGGGCTCTTTGCCATTTGGGGCCAGCTGCTGTCCCTTGTCTCTATTCTCTCTTTTAGGGCCATTTTTGCATGATAGATCAGCCCTATTTGTGTTCATTTTTTAGACTTGTTATAAATTGAAAAAAGTCTCCTTTTGACATCATATTCATTTTTTGTTAAAGGTATTTCCTTATTTGAGGTCACATGCTTCCTTGAATGCTTGATTGTCCCTTGTTTTGAGCCTTACACCTAAGCTCCAATTGCATGATTTGTTTGGTCTTCTAGCCACTGGAATCCAATGGATTTCCAGTGGCTTTGATGCTGTTTTGAGCCTTCAAATCAGAGGGGGTGACCCCCTCTCATCTTGACTTGTTTGGTGGTTATTTTGGCCTTCCAAAGAGACCCTATTTTGCATGCTCCTTAGCCACTTTTCAGGGCCAATTTAATGAGTTTTGGGACTACCATATTTGATTTCCAGAGTTTTTTTGGTCATGCTTCATGTCTATCTTGTATGTGTCTAACAACTCCTTGTATGGCCCTCTAAAGGAACCCCTCATTTGTGCGCGTGTTGGCTGCCTTTCCATGTTTATTTGGGCATATTTTGGCATGTTTAGTTCACTGATTTTTGCTGGTTTGGTGAGTGCTCAATTGCTTCATGTACTTTCCATGTAATCCATGTTTGATAGCCAAAATTGCATGCTACTTTAGCCCATCTTGCTAGCACCTTTTGGCCATGCCTTAAACTGGAAATGTGCATGTTTTGGGACTGCCTTGGTTCTGTCTTTAGGTCCCATGATCAAATAATCCTTGCTTTGTATAGCTATAGGTCAATGTATGTGCCTAGTTTTGTGTTTCGGGACCATTCCATGCATCGAGTGCCATTTATCCATGTTTCGGGATCATTTTGCATTGTATTTTAGTGCTGAAATTCGCATGTTTGTATGCCATATTTCATACCTTGCCATGCCTTGTTAGAGTGGCCTTTGGTGCCTTAGATTCGGTCCTTGGTTTGCGTGCATGTGTGCACGCATTTCGGTTGTCTCATTTTCATCTCATGGCCTCTGATGCGGGTGTGGCTGAGGTCCACTCATGTTGGTGTAAGCCCATATTGCATTGTGTATGCCATCTTAGTCCTTTGCATTGCGTATGCTAGGTTGTATGTTAGAGCATTGTGCATGCCATATTACATCGTGCATTGTGTATGCCATTTCATAGCATTGTGTATGTTAGGATGTATATTAGTCGCATTCATGTATGTCATGCATATTGCATAATGTTTGGGATAGGGGTTAGCCCGAACACGGGAAATGAGGTACGTTTCGTACTCTGAGTAACGGAACATGTCTCAATTCCCGGTCACCAACACTCCGGATTAACCATGATGGAGTCCCGGTCTTGTCGTGTTTTTATGTGCATTCATTTCATATTGAGTCGTGCAATCCGAATCCTCGGCCATCATGCATCAAGATGCGTGATTGGTGGCATGAGGATCGAGGTGAGCATACATATGTGAAAATACATTGACATGCCCCTTTCTTGCTCTCTGTTGCAGCAAATCAGAAATCAGCAGCCTTCCGGAGCTTGGCACAAATCCCGAGAACAATTGCAAACAGAGGCAAACCAGGGCATCGCAATGGATTTCCGCGCAAGGCAACTCAAGCATGCATCATTCATCATCCGCAGCAGAGTCGAGGCAGTCCCTAGCTTGCATGCTAGTTTATTCCTAGTTTAATTTGTTAATCAATTAGGATTTTGTATTTATTCGGACTGTAACTATTCATTTGGGATTGTATATTATTTATTCGGACCCTCCGAGCGAGGGCACAACTGTAATAAGTGTGCGTATGTGTGATGTATGTCTTCCAACCCCACGTCTTTCTCCTTTTTATTTACCAGCTTATGATGGTTAGATTAGGGCATATTTCAATTAGCATACAGTATGATAGCATGTTTGCATCATTCATCTGTTTTGCATGCACTGGGCTCGGCACATCATACTAACTGCATTGTATTTCAATTCTGAGTTGAGTACTTGTTAGTTATAGCATTTTGCATGCCATCTTTAGAATAGCCGAGCCTACTTGTAGTTGCATTTTGCATGTGTTGCATTAGGCATTTCTGTATATTTAGGATCATGCATGTATTTCTAATTAGCTTCTGTTTTTGCTTGGAGTACTCGGTAAGTTTTATGCTTTAGCATCCTTGCATGCGTGTGAGTGACTGCCATGATAGCATGCTTACTATGAAGCTATGTGCTTATGTGATATAACTGCCTAAATGCCTGTGGGTGAAGGTTGGGTTATTTGGATTGGAACAAATCATTGACTGTGAGTTTTTAAGCCCACTAGATAGTGGCAAAATCATGTTTTCTTAAGCCCACATGAGGGTGGCAAATCCACGTCTTAGCCTACTTGCGGGTAGCACCATCAAACCATTTTCAAACAAACAAACATGAAATGTTTTGTTCCAATTCAGGCGACCCAGTCTATACTTGTATGTTGCGCGCATCACGTAGTAATCCTAGGCTAATAACCGGAATAAGAACGCATAATGTTTTCAAAACTAGATATCATGGTTAGTAGAGGCCGATCTTTGATCGGGCGAGCGAGGGTGCTCAAGTGACCTTCTAATCGTACCCAAGTTCCCGAGCCGAGGCAACTTTGGTGATGACGGACACGTGGCCTTAGGCACGAGTCAGGGTTTCTTAAATTTCCCAAAATAAAATATTTAGGTGGCGACTCTGTATCTGGAAAAGCAGTCCATGTTTGGCACTTCTTTCTAAAAATCTGTTTTCTCAAAACGATTTGTCGGATTTGGACTCTTTGGTTTAGATTAAGAACCGTGACAATTTGAGTCCTGAACTGTAGTGAGCCCAAAACGAACTGAACGGGGGACTCATTCCCTCCCCGGGGCGTTCGGGGACGTCTACAGTTTCTGGCGACTCTGCTGGGGATTTAGAGAACTTGACTCGAACTCATGATATGTTGTTTTGGCTACACTTATGTGTTTCTTTGCATTGCATTTGCATTGGTGCGCCTAGGACACCGTGTTTGCCATCTGCTATTCCTGAACGGTTTGCCGGAGGCTTGTCTTGTCAAGGCATGACCATAAGGCTGACCGGTTGTGGGCTCTGCTAGTATGGGAACACAAACCCCGGTTTTACCGGGGCACCCTTTTGACCATTCGACCTAGTGCATATCGAAATCCATAGTGACCATTCCAAACTAGGACAGGTTGCTTACCCGATATAGGTTGTTTGAAACCGCTGCGTGCGTAGTGAAACCCTAGCTCATAACAAAATAGGACAGGGAAACCCTACCCCAACATAGAGGTGTTTTGGCTCTCATTTATCTGCTATGTGCTTTTAGAGTGCGTCTCTACTGGTATGCATGTATCAGATTATAAGGGCATCAGGCCTGCGGGCATCAGTCAGTGTTTGAGAATCAGTTATCTGTGGATACCAGATTCAGTTTTCGGGGACTGTGATTCAGGGATAATGATCAGTGTTTGAGGACAGTGTGTATTCAGCTTATCGACCGTGTGTTGTTATGCCCAGCCGTGTGTTGTGTATTTATTTTAAGCTGTTATGTTGTTCGTTTATCTAGTTGTTTATTTCCTTATTGCTTTATTTATCTTTTTGCTAGGACAGTTTTAGCATAATTGCTTCCGACCCAGTAGATATTCCCCAAGCACTTTGGACAAGAGGTCGTCGGCTCAATCGATCTAAGGATCTGGTTGACGGACAGCCAGTGTTTCATTCTCTACCCCCGGTTGTTAGACGGAGGCCGAGAAAGCGTAGTGTGTCTGAGCAAAGGTTACCAGAGCAGTGGTCTACCCTAGCAGTGAACAGTCAGGCTGAGGTCTTAGTATCTGCCATAGAAATACACATACCAGTCAGTCAGTAGGATCAGCAGAGCATAGCCGGAATGGAGGAAATGATGCGTCAAATCCAAGAGAGTATGAAGAAAATGCAGGAGGACGCTATCCGCCAGGCGGAGTTCTCTAAACAGCAGGCCACAATCATGGCCCAACAGGCTGAGCTCATCACTAGACTCCAGCAGCAAGCCGGAGCATCCGCCTCACATCCAGTTCCCCCCCCACCAGGGGTCACGCTACCCGAGCAGGCACCAGTTGCCCAGAATGTCCTGCCAAATGCCCAGAGCACCTTGCCAAATGTCCAGAACGTCCAGGAGGACACAAACCTTCCAACGAGGCCGGCTCCGCCCCCACTTCCGCCTCAACTGTCCAAAGCGCCTACGCCTATCAACCACCCGGACTCTCCCTTCGAGTTCAAAATAGACCCTACAGCACTGAAATTGAGCAAGCTCAAGAAGCTTTTTAAGAAATCCCAAGGGGTAAAGGCTATTCCGGATATCTAGGACGGATATACCGATGTAGCCGTGACACTACCGGATAGATTTAAAATGCCGCAGATCGATCGCTTCGACGGGTCTGGGGATCCCATGGTCCACCTCCGGCTATTCTCAGATATACTACGGCTAATGGGCCTAACCAGACCCTAAAAGCTTTCACTATTCGGTCGGACCCTGTCAGGTGTGGCCGCCATCTGGTATGTGAAGTTAGAGGATGATGTCAAACGAAGTTGGGATGAAATAGCTGAGGCCTTTGTTGCGCAATACTCTTACAACACCCAAATTGAGATTACAACTCGTGACCTCGAAACAACAAGGCAGGAGCCCAAGGAGAGTTTCTCGGATTTCGTAACCTGGTGGAGGGTGAAGGCCTCAATGATGACTTTAAGGCCCACCGATAAAGACCAGATCAAGATGATTGTGTGCAATCTCCAGCCAAAATTGATGCAAAAAATGATTGTGCTCCCCTTTCCCACTTTTTCAGATCTGCACGAAATGGGGGTACAAATTGAAGATGCAATGAAACAGGGTCTGATCGACCAAGATAGGGAGCAACCAAGGAGGACTTTCAACCGTAACAACAATGCAGGCCCAAGTGGCGCTGGAACTGCACGAGCTTCAGAGGTGAGCATGGTCACCACCATTCCCCCTCCCCTTCCAAGACCCATGGCAGCCACGCCCTTCTCCGGTGCATCCGGAAGCAATACACAGACCACCAAATACCTACCCAAAGGCCAAAGAACCTTCACACCCTTATACATGCCCCTGTCCAAAGCTCTAGGGGTATTAATCAAGAAAAAGCATTTGAAGCCCGTAGAGCCGAGGCCACTACCAAATCCACTCCCTCCCTCTCATGACCCAGCAAAATCTCGTCACAGATCACCAGCAAGACGGTTGTTTGAGCACGACACTGACCGTTGTTTCAGATTGCGTCACGAGATCCAGGATCTTATTGACAAACAGGTGATCGTGCCTCCCGACAAACCCAATGTCACAACAAATCCTCTCCCACTGCATAACCAAGCTCTCCCTCCCAACAGAATCAACTTTATCCAAACTGGGGTCATGTCTTACGATCCTAGTGTCTATATCACCCCATCCCATCTACCTAAACCGGAGGTGTTCCTTCCTGACTGCACCGACTCTTTGTGCATGATGGACATCTCCACAACCCAACCAGAGCCAACGGTGGTGACCATCGAAGATGGGGCATGGCAGATTTCAGAACAAAGTGAAATTGTTGAGTCTGAGAGTTTCGCCAGGGAAGCCTATGATCCGAGTGAGTACATTCTGTCAGCAGGCCAGACTGGGCAAGGTATAGAATTGCTAGAGAAGGCAGAGCTGTGTGTGATCCGTGGGGATGGATTTGAGCAAGGGGCAAATGATTTGACGGCTGTGGAAAAGGACTTTGCCAACCTCCAGTTTTTCGATAACCAGGATCCAGGGGACACGGCAGTCAATTGGTTTGATTATGAGGAATCGGCAGAGGCTATTGGGTGGCTGGATGATCAACCGAATGTTGTGAAAGAATTCCAACCAGAACATGGCCCGACATGGGTGAGAATATCAGTGGTGGCCGGAAGGGCCGGAAGTCAGATTACATTGCCAGAGAGCGCCGGTACTAAGAATTTCGCTCGGGATTTGGGCATCGTAAATGCAGGGAAAGCTGAACAACAAACTGCGCTAACACATGCAGAACAAGAAAAGATTTGGGATTTCGAGAGAATCAGAAAAACCAAGGCCCCCGAGGAGGCTGGAAGTGTTGTGTGCACAAAGACAGAAGATGCTGCGAGCATGTGGGCTGAAAATACTGAGAGTACAAACATACCGAAGCTAGACAGGTGTCTGTCGGCGGTCGATGGAATGTGGTGGGAGGACGATGATTTATGTCTTGCCCACACAGATGAAGATTGGGGAAACCATCAGCCAGACGACACCTGGTATGTCGGAGAGGTCGACCATATGACGAGAAGCGGGCGGTATTTCAAGCCCCCGCACCTGGACCAGCCAGAGGCATCTGGGAAGGATAAAGAAGCTGAGAAACAGAAGGAGAAACAGCTTGAAGAGGAGGCTGTGCTCAAACAGTTAAAGAAGATACAAGCAGACATCTCCATCTGGGGACTGCTTATGGCTTCACGAGTGCACAGACAGGCTGTCCTATCTGCTATGGACAAGGCCAAACTATCTATAGATACCACACCAGAGCAGCTGGTTGGACTGGTCTTTCCGAGAGGAGGTTCCCCAACGTTAACCTTTTCAGACAAAGAACTACCGCCTGAGGGCGCAAATCATAACAAACCCCTTTACATCTCTGTGGAATGTAGAGACAAGTGGATGCCAGTGGTTCTTATTGACACGGGATCCGCCATTAATGTGTGCCCGTCAAGGACAGCATATGCGATCGGGTTGAAGCCCACGGACTTCGTGCCGACTACTCAAGTGATCAGAGCCTACGATAACACCAGCAGAAGGGTGATGGGGACTGTCAAAATTCAGACCCAGGTTGGTCCAGGACAACACAACATTGAATTCCATGTCTTGGACGTTCCCGCAACCTTTAATCTACTCTTGGGGCAGCCGTGGTTGCACCAAGTGAAGGCAGTATCTTCCACTTTGCATCAAATGCTGAAGTACCCTCACGGGAAGGGGGTGGCCATTGTTTTTGGGAATTCATCAATCCATCCACCGCCAGAAGTGTCTACACCAGTCTTGGAAATCGAGCACGGCATGGAGAATGTGTTCTTATCAGGGTTTACTCTGGCTGAAGCTCGGGTTGTGCAGAATATCATGGCCGTTAATGAGGGAGTATATGTCAGTGCTCAATCTGTATACCTCATGAATAAGCTACAACACATCCCTGGGATGGGATTAGAAAGGAGTGGCCGGAGAGGCATCGCAGCATTGGTCGAAGTGCCACACAACCCTCACACCTTTGGTTTGGGTTATCTGCCCACCAAAGAGGACTGGGTAAGGAAGGGAAAGGAAATGGCAGGAAGAGCTAGAGCAAAGCAGGCTGGGAAGCCTTTTGAGCTAATACACAGGCCCATTCAAGGTACCCTAAACGGACGCTTCGTTCAGGAGGGGGAGGACTTTCCATTTTGCGGCTTCCTAGAGCCATGGCTGAATGCGAAGAAGAAGCGCATGCCAGGTTTCGAGATCTTCTTCGACCTGCAATTACCGGGGATGACGTTGCCGAAGAACAGACAGACCCACCAACTGAGATTGAACAGTGTAAGGCAGTGGACTCCGAGGGCACCGAATTTGAAATGGGGGTAGCACTGGCATGTCTACTTTCAGATCCTCCGATCGACCATAAGTGCTTGGGAGATAACTTCTCAGTTTCCATGATTGGGGATGAAACGGCTGCGGGCCTACCAGTGATTATTTTGGATGCATCTATCGCACCCTCTCTCACTTGGCAATATGAAGAGGGATTTTTGTCCAACAGCACCGGGTCAGGTAGTGAGCCGGAATCTGATTCCACCGAATCTTGTGAGTCGGAATCAGGTTCCAGCTCGACTGAGTCTGAGTTTGGTAATCCTGGGGATGATAACCCGGATGCCACAGTCTTGTCCAGGTCGTCTTTTTCTTTCTCTTTTGAGTCTATTGTAACCGAGGAATCGGACGACTTGGATGTGCTTAATGAGAATCAAGTAGCTGTGGTTTCTGAGTACTTTTCTGTGCCCTTGATTTATTGCATTAACTCAGACTTTCAAAACTTAGACAAAAACGACGAGGACGAAATTCCTCCGGTTTTGCAACGCTTAATTGAACAAAAACAGGAAACATTTGTTAAACCGTTAGTTGATGAAATCACTACCGTGAATGTCGGTACTAAGGAGGACTCGCGGCTGGTCCAGATCGGGTCCACGTTGTCTTCGGAGGAACGCGAGCGCTTAGTCACTTTATTAAAAGATTTCAAAGATGTTTTCGCGTGGTCCTACGAAGACATGCCTGGAATCGATCCTAAGATTGTACAGCATCGGATCCCTCTTGACCCCGAGGGCCGACCTGTCAAACAGAAACTCAGGAGGATCCGCCCGGATTGGGCTCTCAAGATTAAGGAAGAGGTCACCAAGCAAATTGACGCAGGTTTCCTGCTAGTATCCGAATACCCGACTTGGTTGGCCAACATCGTTTCGGTGCCAAAGAAGGATGGCAGGATCCAAGTATGCGTGGATTTCAGGGATTTGAACAGAGCCAGTCCGAAGGACGACTTTCCCTTGCCGCATATTGATGAGTTAGTGGACTTCACAGCAGGGCATGCTTTGCTTTCATTCATGGATGGCTTCTCCGGCTACAATTAGATAGTAATGGCACCCGAAGATCGGGAAAAGACTGCATTCACCACCCCGTGGGGGACATACTGCTATAGAGTCATGCCGTGGGCTGAAGAATGCTGGAGCTACTTATCAACGGGCCGCGACCACAATATTGCATGACATGATCCACAAAGAGGTTGAGGTGTACGTGGATGACATGATTGTCAAGTCCAAAGAAAGAGAGTGCCACTACACCGCCTTGCACAAGTTTTTTCAAAGGATCAGAGAATTTCGGTTGCGGCTGAATCCTCAGAAGTGTACATTCGGTGTTACAGCGGGAAAAATGCTGGGGTTTCTGATTACACAAATAGGCATCGAAGTCGACCCTTCCAAAATCAAGGTCATCTTAGAAATGCCACCACCAAGGACTGAAAAGGAGGTGCGAGGATTTCTGGGTAAAGTGCAATTCATAAGACGGTTTATCTCAAAATTAACCTTGACTTGTGAACCACTTTTTGGTCTCCTAAAGAAAGGCAAGAAATTCCAATGAGACGGCCGATGCCAAGCTGCTTTTGAACAGATCAAGGAATATTTACAGAACCCGCCCGTGTTGTCACCACCAGAGCCGGGGAAACCGTTGATATTGTACCTTTCAGTGACTGAGACCACAATGGGCTGCATGCTCGCACAAGAATCTGAAGACAAAGTAGAGAGAGCCATCTACTATCTGAGCAAGAAGATGCTAGAGTATGAGACTCGCTAGACACCATTGGAGAATGCTTGCTTAGCTTTGGTATGGGCTACCAGGAAGCTGCGACACTACTTGTTAGCTCACTTCGTAATGTTGGTTTCACGACTCGATCCCATCAAATATCTTTTCGAGAAACCAGCACTTACGGGTAGGCTAGCTCGTTAGTTGTTGTTGCTTTCCGAATTTGATTTGAAATATGTGACACGCAAGTCAGTCAAGGGAAGAGCAGTAGCAGAGTTCTTAGCCGATCATCCAGTAGAAGGGGGTGAAGCAGTCGAGTACTTATTCCCAGATGAGGCCATTTTGCACATTGACGATGCGACTTGGACGATGTACTTTGACGGAGCGTCAAATCAGTATGGGTATCGGATTGGGGTGTTGCTAATAGCACCCGACAATTCCCGTATCCCTCTAGCCTTCAAACTCCGGTTCAAAGTCTCGAACAACGAAGCAGAATATGAGGCATGCATTGCCGGTCTGGAAGCAGCCTTGGAACTAAGGGCAAGACGGTTGGACGTCATCGGGGACTCGAACCTTGCTATGTCTCAAGCAAAAGGAGATTGGAAAGTCAAAGAAGAAAAGATAATGATGTATCACTAGACCTTGGATTTGTTAATTCCTCGGTTCGAGAAGCTAAGCTTTACTCATTTACTAAGAGAGAACAACAGGTTCGCAGATTCTTTAGCAACTCTATCTTCCATGATAGACATCCCGTTCGGAGTCCGGATGCGTCCAGTCATCATTGACCAGAAATTTGCACCAGCCTACGAGTCGATTGCTGCTATAGATGAGGTTCAGGACAAAAACCCCTGGTATTACGACATTTGGAATTTCCTGGAGAAGGAAGCATACCCGCCAGGGGTAAATGCCAAGGATAAAAGGGCAATCAGAAGAATGGCCGTTCAGTTCATCATCTGTGGGGGTAAGCTGTATAAGAGAGGTCATCTGGGAATGCATAAGCTGTGTGTTGATGCCGAAGAGTCGAAGCGTCTAATGGAAGCCATCCATGGAGGGGAATGGGTGCGCACATGAATGGAGTAATGCTAGCGCGGAAGATCCTCAGACAGGGTTACTACTGGTCCACCATGGAGGAGGATTGTATCGGTTTTGTCTGGCGATGCCACAATTGTCAAATTCATGCAAATCGCATGAACATCCTGCCGTCAAAGCTGTACAACATGACTTCGCCATGGCCATTTTCAGTCTGGGGAATTGATGTGATCGGGGCTGTCACTCCGAAGGGGTCGAATGGGCATGAGTTCATCCTGGTCGCGATAGATTATTTCACGAAATGGGTTGAGGCCCAATCTTATGCGGTGTTGAAGGCTTCACACGTTGCAAAGTTTATCAGAAACAACATCATCTGTCGCTACGGGGTCCCAAGCGAGATAATTTCAAATAACGGTTCCCACTTCAAGAAAGAAGTGATTGATTTGTTGGAAAAATACAACGTGGCTTTTCATAAGTCATCTACCTACCGGCCGCAAACCAATGGAGCGGTTGAGGCTGCCAACAAGAATATCAAACACATATTGCAGAAGATGGTGGAAACCTACCGGGACTGGGCAGATAAGCTGCCGTTTGCTCTGTGGGGCTACCAGACTTCAATCAGAACTTCTACTGGGGCAACTCCGTATTCATTAGTCTATGGGATGGAGGCCGTTCTACCTATCGAGATTGAGGTTCCGTCATTACGAGTATTGGCTGAGTGTCAAATAGCCGAGGCAGATTGGCAGCAGAGCAGATTCGAGGAACTCATGCTCTTTGATGAGAGAAGACTGAAAGCATTGTACCATGTTCAAGGTTATCAATGCAGAATTGCCCGGGCTTTTAACAAGAAAGTTAAGTCCAGGAATCTAAAAGAAGGAGATTTGGTGCTCAAAGACAACCGAGCTCCCATCCACGACCCAAGGGGCAAGTTCAGACCCAATTGGACTAGTCCCTACATCATTAAGTCTATCTCGTCGGTGAAATTTGTGGTTACGATGGATCTAGATGGCTTGGAGTTTTCACAACCGATCAATATGGACAAGTTGAAGAAATATTACCCTTGAGAGGCTTGCTAGGCCGAAAACCCGAAAGGGCGACCTAGGCAAAACTCAGAGCACAAAAAATTTGAAATTATAAAAACTGAGCTCGCAAGGTTGAAAACCCACAAAGGGCGACCTTGGCAAAAGTTAGAGCGTAAAAGGAGAGTGAAAATACTCGAGTGAACCCGAGCCTGAACTACGTAAGGCTTGATTCCCATCTTTGGGATACGTAGGCAACTTCATCCTGAAGTTCATCCATAAACATTTTCCCCGGTCAACTTTGTCCATTTGATCATCTCGGCCATCTTTGTCCACTTAGCATTCAAAGAATTCGGTTAAGATCTCCGGTGCAGTGCTTCTCAGACTAGGGGCAACTTTCTGTTGCTATGCAGTGCCGCGGTGCTATGCAGACTAGGGGCAACTTTCTAGTTACAGGGATCCGGGGTTGTGCATCTCGATGAATCTCGGATCTCGTGTCGATTCTGATCCATATCGAAAATAGTTTTGAAAAGTTTTAATAAAAGTTGACTTTGTTCAAATTAATCTTTTTACAACTAAGACCATTTTTGGACCAAAGTGGAAAATTTTCAGTACCCACAACCTTCAATTTCATTGATTTCAAAATAGAGTTCTCCTGCTCTTGCATACAAATTGAAGTTGTTTTTTATTACATTGATGAAGAAAACTTGAAAGTACTAGTAAAGCAATAAATCCGGGGCATAGGTAAGTCAGGTGTCCCTGCGTTCCCTCCCAGAGCTGGTAGAAGCCCCTGATGCCAAGCTGGGCCTAATCTGTGCCTCTTTATTAAGCCAATCCAAACACTCGTCAGGCAAAGTGCAACTGAAAGTGTGAGTGGGGGCCAGGAGCTCTCTAGTCCTCCAGGCTGTGGCATACCGACAAGCAGGCGCCTCGAATGAGAATCTGACAGTACTCTATCCCCTCTGGCGAGCAAGTCTGATCATGACCAAACTGGCGTTGGAATCGGAACGAAAAGTAGAACACACAGTGGGTCGGACCAATCAACTGGATCCCGATCAGCCGGGACATGCTATAGCTCATCGCCGGGAGATTGAGCCAAGAACAGCGCCAAGCAATGCGATCTGCAGAAAAATTGCACATCCAGTCAAACCACCACCCTTCGTCAGAGGCATCGACTAGGCGTTGACGAAAGAAGTAGCTGCGAGCTGAGTAGGCTGGGCAAGAGTCCACAACTTGCAATTTATCCATCAACCATACCTGGGGAGGGATGAAAAATGAGAGAATAAAGAATAGAGAGATGTACGATGAGAGAAAAGTAAGGAAAGGGTTTTGTGAAAGAGACCGAGCCTGAGGGCCGAGTGATATGAGCCATATATATGTGAGATTGGGTGGGAAACATTACCTGCAGCAGTAGTGGACTTCCCGCAAACCTGGTCGTCTCCCGACGATACAAAGCATCTAAGCCCATCAATGTCTCGGCCAATGTCATGACGATGCAGCTCTTTCCTTCTTTCAAGCCTTGAGCAACTTCAATCAGACGAATGCTAGATCCACCAAAGCCCGGGGCAAGCAGAAAGTGAGATAGCATGCACAAGCAGAGGGCATGTTGTTGGAAACCTTGCCAATAATGGTTGCCGCGGTCGCTGGCATCAGAAAAGCAGTGGATCAAGCCGAGAATGTCCAGTTCCCCGTTGCAGATCAGAGATCGAGCATCATGCATGGTGAGCCCACACATCCTCCCTAAAGCTTAGGCGTGGTCAAAGCGAAACTGAGGCAAAATCTCTTCATAACGTTCAGATTCCATCAAAACTTGAAAATCTTTGAAAGTTGGACATACCTCTTGCCCGCCGAAGCTAAAAACATGTGTTACCAGGTTCCAAAACCTCGCCGCGGCATGGAGGAAAGGAAAGTGCAGCGGAGTACGGCTCAGCATGAATAGTGCATTCAAGCCGAAGCCCCAGAAATTCAACTTTTCCGAGCCATCTAGAGAAACGATCCAAGCTGTGAGATTTTCGACGAGAAACGCCTCCATTTTTGGTGCAAAATTGAGATGAAATGAATCAACCCCGAGGCTAGAGCTTTTAAAGAGGATAAGACATTGTTCGGGGGACACGTGTCAAAAATTTGGTGGTTGCTGAGCTAGGTGGCCGGCCGGCCACCTTTTCTGGCAGGCCGGCCACCCCTCTCCCCTCAAATACAAAAAGCTAGCCGGCCAACTCCCAAAGGTGGCCGGCCATGCTGCAATGAGTGCCTCTGGTCCTGTTTTACCCTCTAGAAGGAAGTTCCTAGCATTTCCATGCATCGGGAGTGTCGGAGGCCTCAATTCCCCTCAGTTTCGGATGCGTTCCATCACTCAGATCGTCCGAAATACACTTTGTTTATTGAGTTGTTGTTTAGTCTTGCTTATCGAGTTGTTGTTTTGCTTATCGAGTTGTCGTTTTGTTGGTCGAGCTGTTTTGTTTATCGAGTTTTGTTTATCATAGTTGTCGAGTTTTGTGTATTTGAGTTGTTACTCTTTACTTATCAATTTTGTTTTGTTTTGCTTATCGAGTTGTAAACTTGTTAAGTTTTTGTTGTTTCTTAGTAAGTTAGGTTGTTTGGTTTGTTGTGTCGGTTCACTACCTAACCTGGTAAATACACAATGCACATTTCCATTCAATTCCATTTTTGTGCAAAATGATGCGATGCGATGCTGAGAACATAAAATACAACACTTTTTCAAAAAGCTATTTCATTCCACCATGCTTCCTTTGTTACAACACTTTTTACAACAAGGGTACAAGTTTTGCAGAAAATAAAACTGTCTAACAATGTACAATGTGCTACAACTACTAGTAAAAAGGTAAATAAAGCAGGAAACAAATGCATCAATGCTCTCAGGAGCAGGAATAAGAGGCTCTCTTCGTCCTCTTCTGTGGAACAGCCCCTGCACCATCATCACCATCATCGTCTGAACCGGAGCTACCATCCTCGGGATCCTCCTCGGCCTCACCTCCACTCCCAGAACTGGGGTCAGAGCCACCCTCTCTATCAGCAGATGTCTCTGACTGGGGATCTGCAGCCTCCTCCTCCTCGCTGGGCTCCTCCCCTGTGATGTGCGCCCTGCGTCTGCCTCGTCCGCGAGACGACTCCCCTCTCCCAACTCCTCGAGAAGGCCTAGATGGCCCAGCTCCTCGGGAAGGCCTGGATGGCTCGGCCTGTGACTGAGCATATATCAGAGGCATTTGAAAATGAAGAATGCAGTTTGAATACATCAGCCAAAACATGTATATCAGATACAGATGCAAGAAAACTACACAGAGTGGATGTATGCAGGTATAGTGCATAAATGTGGCGTGTGTTAGATGTGCTCTGCACAGACAACCTATCGATGCAGTAAGATGTTCAAGAACAGCATGTCATCAGAAGTATGATAAATGCAAGAAAACTAAAGGGTACCTGGAAACCCATGATGGACAACTGAGCCTCCCTCCGCAGGACCATGCCCTCAAGTGAGGCTACCATCTCAAGCACCTCGTCCATGTACTCCCGGGGTGGCTGCAGATACGAGCTCAGGTCATCAATGAATAAACAAATGCCAAAGTATCTGTGTGATAAACGGAAAACAGTGGAACATACCGGTGGTGAGTCAGGGTCACTAACATATCGGTGGTCAGGCATCAGAGGCTCTATCGGAATCGGAATCGGGGAGGTAGTCCCATATTGCCACCCAATCAACTCAGTCGGCATATCTGGCCATCCAGGATGATGATGAGTCGGAGGAATCGGGGAAACCAATCCACCCCCACCCCTAGATGTGCCAGCCCTGCTGGTGGAAGGGATATCTGTAGCCGGGGCCCGACTCGATAAAGGCATACTAGCAGACCTCCTCATCGGAGTACGAGCTCCAGTCAATGGAGGCATCAAGTATGTGTGACGATAAGTAGTATAGTCCCCCTCCTCGAGATGGAGAAATGAATCAGTACCTAACAGGGCGTCGACAACACTTTGAGGAGGGAGCCTATCAGCAGTCCGCATGTCGCCTGGGGGTGCTGAGGGAGGATCCTGAGAGGGGTAGCCCCATACCTGATGCAAAAAGCGATCCCCCAAAAACCAAGCCCTACCAACTGGCCCCTCGAACAAGACCCTATACTGGGAGGCACCCCATGCTCCAGCAAACCGAAATCGGAGATCTCCGCCTAAAGGAGCCCAAGGCTGCCATGTGATCTGCGGATAACCCATGCATGAGCTGATCAGAAATTGTGAATATGCAAGATAAATCAAAGAGTGGAAACATAAAGAACTGAGAGTTCTGAAATACCTCGGACGTTTGCACGGTATCGAACTACTACCGAAGGTAAATGAAAGACTCCCGAGGTCTCGGCCGGTACGGGCCCTCAAACACGAGTGAATATGGGGTCACGAGGGGCACCTCCACCTCAAGCTCTGGGGCTAATGTCGGGAAGTACGCATAGACCCATAGCTGTGGAAAACAGAGCAATAGCCATCAGAATACAGAATGCTGAGTGCAGAACGTAAATACGAAATGCTGAGAGCAAAGTGCAAGATACAGAATGTAAAGTGCGTCGTATGTGCAATGTACAAATAATGAGAAGCAAAAATGTAAATCAAAAGGACAGAAAGTACCTCCCAGGTCCTCCAATAACCGCCAAACATGTTCCCCTGTCCGCGGGAGGTCGCGCTCATATAGCAATATAAAGTAGCCAGGCTGGCGCCACCCTAGTCATATCGACTGACCTGTGATAGGTCTACTAGGGCACTCAGCAGGTAGAGCCCAACAGTATTCCCCCTATCGGCAAACAGGATGGTGCCAAAGAGGAACATCAAAAATCCTCGGGTGTAATAAGCTACCTCCTCAGGAGTCTCGGGCACTCTCCCTCTGAAATATGAAGAAAACCAGGTATACCGAACTCTGCCCAAAGATCTATCAACTGGTGGGCGGGCTCTCAATAGACATATCTAGGCGGCCTCTCACTCGCCCATGTCGTCGTCGTATGGGATGGCCCAACCTCCCACATCGAGGCCTGTCAATACGGCAAAGTCAAGCGGGGTTATAGTCATATCCCCGGTGGCAGAAAAATGGAAAGAGTTGGTGGTGTCCCACCATCTCTTTACCAAAACGCCCATCAGTGTCCTACAGGCAGGACAGCGAGATATCCCGGTGCAAAAGGGCCCGAATCCCGCTACGTCAACTAGATCCCGAACAGCCTCCGAGAGCTCAGCATACCACTCCCTCGCTGCGACAGAGCCGTATCCTCGCGTAGTACGAGCAGTCACATGCATTTAGGATGAACATATGTATTCAGTTTCAGAATGAAATGTATAAGCTGCGTGTAAATGAAATAAACAAGCTGCGTGCAAATGAAATGTATGAGCTGTGTGCAAAATCAGATCAGATACAGAATCTGGACTGGGTGTTCAGAAAATTCAAAGCTTGAGCTGTGTGTTCAACATCAAGTATTTGAGCTGTGTGTTCAGATCTCAACAAGTGTGTGCCGTGTGTTCACCTCAAAGTTTGAGCTATGTGTTCAACATCAAGTATTTGAGCTGTGTGTTCAGATCTCAACAAGTGTGTGCCGTGTGTTCACCTCAAAGTTTGAGCTGTGTGTTCAACATCAAGTATTTGAGCTGTGTGTTCAGATCTCAACAAGTGTGTGCTGTGTGTTCACCTCAAAGTTCGAGCTGTGTATTCAATATCAAGTATTTGAGCTGTGTGTTCAGAAAATTCAAAGTTCGAGCTGTGTGTTCAACATTAATATCTGGGCTGTGTGTTCAGAAAATTCAAAGTATGAGCCGTGTGTTCAGAATTCAAAGTATAGGCTGTGTGTTCATCTCAAAAGTTTGGGTTGCGTGTTCAATTCTCAACAAGTATGGGCTGTGTGTTCATCTCAAAAGTTTGGGTTGCGTGTTCAATTCTCAACAAGTATGGGCTGTGTGTTCATCTCAAAAGTTTGGGCTGCGTGTTCAATTCTTAACAAGTGTGTGCTATGTGTTCACAATCAATATCTGGGCTGTGTGTTCAGAAAAGTCAAAGTATGAGCCGTGTGTTCAGAAAACTCAAAGTATGAGCCGTGTGTTCAGAATTCAAGTATTTGGGCTGCGTGTTCAACCTTCTACAAAGTGTGGGCTGTGTGTTCACCTCAAAGTGTGTGCTGTGTGTACATCATCAAGTATTTGAGTTGTGTGTTCAGATTTCAAAATCAGTGGGCTGTGTGTTCACCTCAAATTGTGTACTGTGTGTACATCATCAAAGTATTTGGGCTGCATGTTCAACTATCAATCAGTTTGGGCTGTGTGTTCATCTCAAAGTATGGGCTGCGTGTTCAATTCTCAATAAGTGTGCGCTGTGTGTTCACAATCGATATCTGGGCTGTGTGTTCAGAAAAGTCAAAGTATGAGCCGTGTGTTCAGAATTCAAGTATTTGGGCTGCGTGTTCAACCTTCTACAAAGTGTGGGCTGTGTGTTCACCTCAAAGTGTGTGCTGTGTGTACATCATCAAGTATTTGAGCTGTGTGTTCAGATTTCAAAATCAGTGGGCTGTGTGTTCACCTCAAAGTGTGTACTGTGTGTACATCATCAAAGTATTTGGGCTGAGTGTTCAACTATCAATCAGTTTAGGCTATGTGTTCATCTCAAAGTTTGGACTGTGTGTTCAATTCTCAACAAGTGTGTGCTGTGTATTCACAATCAATATACGGGCTGCGTGTTTAGAAAAGCAGAGTGTTTAAACTGTGTGTTCAAGATGCAAACAGAATACGGTGCTATGGACTAAACATTCAAAACAAGCTGTGTGCTTGAGTGAGCACATGAACATAGCAAAAGCACGAAATGCGCGGAAAATGCAGAATACGTTACGGAAAATGTAAAAGTGAAGTAAATATCTCTCGTGCCTCATGAGAGAGGTGAGACTTTGGCTCTCGCAGAAGCAGATCCCCAGGCGCTCGGTTATCAAAGTCAGTGAAGTAGTAGAAAACCGCCTGAGGAAGAATGTGTATCTGAGGGGCGTACCTCTCAGGGATGAATGGCCGAACCCTCGGAGACAAAGCCATAATGTTTGGGTCACCTCCGGCACCTGGAGGACCTCCACCATGAGGGAAATGACCAGCCATCTCGAAAAATCTGCAAAAATGAGCAAAATGAGCCAAAATTGGAAAAAGTCAACGAAAGTCAACTCTCGGGAAATGGAAAAGTCAACAAAAGTCAACCCCCAAGAAAATCTTCCAAATGTCGAGACAAACTTACCTCAAGTGGTGAAAATGAGAAAAGAAGCCCCGAAATCAAAATTTAATCGGTTCAAAGTGAAGAGAACTGAAAGTTTTCGCGAAAACAACTTGCGTGGGGCGTTGGAAAACGTGTATAGAGCACAGATCTGAGAGAGAAAACGATTTGGGAAGGAGGAGAAAGCAATTTTGGAGCTGAACTTGTGAGGAAAAGTGCTTTGGATAAGCACATTTAAAGAGAAGAAGGTGAAAAGACCAAACTGCCCTGGATTTGGCCTAGGTGGCCGACCGGCCACCTTTTCTAGCAGGCCGGCCACCCCTCTCCCAAAAACATGGCCGGCAGCCTCCCCCTGGGAATAAACCTGGCCGATAGTGTCCCCTGGGTGGCCACCAAGGTCCCTGCAAATTTTGGTGATGATTGGAGTCCCCGAGACCTAAAAAAGTACAAGAGAAGTGCACTTCCCGTCGCAAAATCGCTCCGCCAAGACTTCAACTCCAATTTTCAATATGTGTTTCATCATTACTCGCCGAGAGCAAAGTGTATCCTTTTTGAACATGTTGTGACCCCTTCAGGAGGTGAATCGGAGGCCACGATCGAGTCACCCTCGTCAGAAACTTGCATTACTTTGCTCGTTGTTTTGCAACAAACTCGTATTCTAGTTTGCACTCATCCTGCATTGTTATGCATGTCACTTGCATTCTCATGCATATAACTTGCATTGTTATGCACGTTTCCTTGATACTGTCATGCCTCCATGCTTAAACTCGCGTTGTCACGCACGTTGCTTCTCGCATTGCGATGCACTCACCCATCAACACCACATTTGTCTGCACTCGATATCACGTTGAACATATGTTGTTAAATATGTTGTGCTTGTTGAGTTTCTTTATTTTACAGGCACAATATTGTATGTATGGTTCAATTGAGGCTAGTGTGACCAAACAAATCGCGCAGGTATTGTATCTTCTCCGTGTGAGACATGGCGAGAATTCAATGATTCTTCGCATTCTTCAACTGTATGAAATGTAGTTTTGCTTTGCATTCTCGCTTAAAATTGTTGCATCTATTTGTGAATACTTGCTTCATTGCAGCTTGCTGCATTTGCATGGTCACGAGATATCTTCGGCTTTGTGCATATCATTTTGCATTTTGCCCCCCGCCTGCGGGCATGCCTGCGGGCACATCTTCCTGTTCGTCTCGTATGTTTGTCTAAGTCTTCGGCCTTGTCAAAAATGGGTCGTCTCGGGGCTTTCACATTCACTCCCGTCACTTCTTGACTTCCGAGTTCTATCAAAGAGGGGCAACTGTAGACACCCCATTTTTGACCGACCTTAAGACTCAGACGTCACTGATTGAGCGCTTGGTGATGTTGCATATTGTGCTCGTTCTGAGGTGGCGGAGTCACGGTTGCAAGCCTTGCCCTTGGACTTCTGGACTCTTTTGTGCCTTGCCTCGGTTTGCGAACTGAGTCCCGTTTTCTCTGTTTTCTCCTCCCGAGGGGAATGAGAGGTCTCGTAGATCATCTCTCAGTGGCCGTAGGCTACGTTTCATGGTCGTAGGCCATTTTTCTCGTTTGGAGCCTGGTTCTCGATTTTCGGAGTCGTCGGACGTGTGCCTCGGTTCGGGACCGCTTAACCACCTCTGTTTGCTCTGGTTTTTGGCATACATATTATTCACTCCCTTTTGAGGGACACTGAGGCTCGAGAGACCAACTTCGTGGTCGAACGCCACCTCCGGTGCTTAACAGTCAGTTTTCGGGGCCCCGGGCCGCGTGTTTTGGCCCCCGAACCTTCGTTTTGCATCGGTTTGGGTTCATTTTTGGTGGAGACCTTATTTTCATTGATAGAAAGCTTGTAGGAGGGTGGGAAGCCAGCAATTGTTCTGACTACCAGCTTTATTCCTTCATCACTCTCCATCGCCCGTTTTTTCTCACTAGAAAGCTGATGTTGACAATTCCCGGGCCATTTTGACCCTCAACCACATATTTGTGATGTACACACCTGGGAGGCCACCAATATGTCATGGCCGACCAGCAATCATTCTTGACCCTTTTGAACTCCTCCAAAAAGCTAGCTTTTCTCTCTCTTGGTTCACTTTTTCCAGTTTTTTTCCACATAGCTGTGTCGCGCACACATGGGAGGCCACCAATATGGGGTGGCAGGCCACTAATTCTCATTGACCCTTTTGACCCTGGCCGGCCGGCCAGGGGAGGTGGCCGGCCACCAATATGGGGTGGCAGGCCACTAATTCTCATTGACCCTTTTGACCCTGGCCGGCCGGCCGGCCACCTGGACCTTTTCTACCTGGCCGGCCAGAATTCTCTCTCCAGGTACATTACAGATGTACCATCTGTTTCCCCCCAGATCCTGTATCCGGGGGGGGTCTTTTGGGGGGGAAATTTGAATTTGATTTTCCCCCCCTTTCCTCCACTCCTCCCTCTATAAAACCAGACCCTCCAGCTCCATTTTAAAGGGTTAACAAAATTGGTTTTGAGCTCTTGCATTCAACATCTCTCCCTCTCTACTCCAAGTCTCAAAACCCCTTAAGTCCTACACCATTTTACACTACAACCCATAGCACAACACCTCCACACTCCACTCCAACCATTTGAAACTGTTTTCCAGAGGCTAGGAGCACCATTTCTTGGACCAAAAGCTGTTGAAGACTTAGGTTACAAGGGTAAGTCTTCTTTCTCCTCTTTCTTGCTCTATTTTGCATGCTTTCTTAGCCATACTTTCTTACATTTTTGGGCTCCGACCCAAACTGAAAATGGTCTTATTTTGAGCTTATCTTCATGCTTTATTAAGGGTCTTTCTCTGTTTGAGGTCTCCTCCTCACCCTTTGTGTTTAAACTCTCTTTTAGGCCTATCTTTGCATGATATTTTAGGCTTATTTGTGAGCTGTTTTGGACTTGGTCATAAACTGTAAAATGTCTTTTTTTTAGTCCCTCTTCAACGTTGTTGAAGGGCTCTCCTCTGTTTGAGGTCTCCTACTACCACTTGTCTCTTTATCCCTCTTTTAGGCCTTTTTCTTGCATGATAGTTTAGCCATATTTTTGATCATTTTCTTGGCTTGATCTAAACTGTAAAGTGCTTTTTTTTAGCCCCTCTTCAACTTTTTTGAAGGGCTCTTTGCCATTTGGGGCCAGCTATTGTCCCTTGTCTCTATTCTCTTTTTAGGGCCATTTTTGCATGATAGATTAGCCCTATTTGTGTTCATTTTTGAGACTTGTTATAAACTGGAAAAAGTTTCCTTTTGACATAATATTCATGTTTTATTAAGGTATTTCCTTATTTGAGGTCACATGCTTCCTTAAATGCTTGATTGTCCCTTGTTTTGAGCCTTACACCTAAGCTCCAATTGCATGCTTTGTTTGGTCTTCTAGCCACTGGAATCCAATGGATTTCCAGTGGCTTTGATGCTGTTTTGAGCTTCCAAATCAGAGGGGGTGACCCCTCTCACCTTGACTTGTTTGGTGGTCATTTTGGCCTTCCAAAGAGACCCTATTTTGCATGCTCCTTAGCCACTTTTCAGGGACAATTTGATGAGTTTTGGGACTACCATATTTGATTTCCAGAGTTTTTTTGGTCATGCTTCATGTCTATCTTGTATGTGTCTAACAACTCCTTGTATGGCCCTCTAAAGGAGCCCCTCATTTGTGCACGTGTTGGCTGCCTTTCCATATTTATTTGGGCATATTTTTGCATATTTAGTTCACTGATTTTTGCTGGTTTGGTGAGTGCTCAATTGCTTCATGTACTTTCTATGTAATCCATGTTTGATAGCCAAAATTGCATGCTACTTTAGCCCATCTTGCTAGCACCTTTTGGCCATGCCTTAAACTGGGAATGTGCATGTTTTGGGACTGCCTTGGTTCTGTCTTTAGGTCTCATGATCAAATAATGCTTTCTTTGTATAGCTATAGGTCAATGTATGTGCCTAGTTTTGTGTTTCGGGACCATTCCATGCATCGAGTGCCATTTATCCATGTTTCGGGATCATTTTGCATCATATTTTAGTGCTGAAATTTGCATGTTTGTATGCCATATTTCATACCTTGCCATGCCTTGTTAGAGTGGACTTTGGTGCCTTAGGTTCGGTCCTCGGTTTGCGTGCATATGTGCACGCATTTCGGTTGTCTCATTTTCATCTCATGGCCTCTGATGCGGGTGTGACTGAGGTCCACTCATGTTGGTGTAAGCCCATATTGCATTGTGTATGCCATCTTAGTCCTTTGCATTGCGTATGCTAGGTTGTATGTTAGAGCATTGTGCATGCCATTTCATAGCATTGTGTATGTTAGGATGTATATTAGTCGCATTCATGCATGTCATGCATATTGCATAGTGTTTGGGATAGGAGTTAGCCTGAGCACGGGAAATGAGGTACGTTTCATGCTCTGAGTGACGGAACATGTCTCAATTCCCGGTCGCCGACACTCCGGATTAACCATGATGGAGTCCCGGTCTTGTCGTGTTTTTATGTGCATTCATTTCATATTGAGTCGTGCAATCCGACTCCTCGGCCATCATGCATCGAGATGCGTGATTGGTGGCACGAGGATCGAGGTGAGCATACATATGTGAAAATACATTACCATGCCCCTTTCTTGCTCTCTGTTGTAGCAAATCAGAATCAATGAGCTTGGCACAAATCCCGAGAACAATTGCAAACAGAGGCAAACCGAGGCATCGCAATGGATTTCCGCGCAAGGCAACTCAAGCATGCATCATTCATCATCAGGAGGAGAGTCGAGGCAGTCCCTAGCTTGCATGCTAGTTTATTGCTTTCCTAGTTTAATTTGTTAATTAATTAGGATTTTGTATTTATTCAGACTGTAACTATTCATTTGGGACTGTATATTATTTATTCAGACCCTCTGAGCGAGGGCACAACTATAATAAGTGTGTGTGTGTGTGTGATGTATGTCTTCCAACCCCACGTCTTTCTCCTTTTTATTTACCAGCTTATGATGGTTAGATTAGGGCATATTTCAATTAGCATACAGTATGATAGCATGTTTGCATCATTCATCTGTTTTGCATGCACCGGGCTCGGCGCATCATACTAACTGCATTGTATTTCAATTCCGAGTTGAATACTTGTTAGTTGTAGCATTTCGCATGCCACCTTTAGAATAGCCGAGCCTACTTGTAGTTGTATTTTGCATGTGTTGCATTAGGCATTTTTGTATATTTAGGATCATGCATGGATTTCTAATTAGCTTCTGTTTTGGCTTGGAGTACTCGGTAAGTTTTATGCTTTAGCATCGTTGCATGCGTGTGAGTGACTACCATGATAACATGCTTACCATGAGGCTATGTGCTTATGTGATATAATTGCCTAAATGCCTGTGGGTGAAGGTTGGGTTATTTGGATTGGAACAAATCATCGACTGTGAGTTTTTAAGCCCACTAGATAGTGGCAAAATCATGTTTTCTTAAGCCCACCTGAGGGTGGCAAATCCACATCTTAGCCTACTCGCGGGTAGCACCATCAAACCATTTTCAAACAAACAAACATGAAATGTTTTGTTCCAATTCAGGCGACCCAGTCTATACTTGTATGTTACGCGCATCCCGTAATAATCCTAGGCTAATAACCGAAATAAGAACGCACAATGTTTTCAAAACTAGATATCATGGTTAGTAGAGACTGATCTTTGATCGGGCGAGCGGGGGTGCTCACGAAGTGACCTTCCCCAATCGTACCCAAGTTCCCGAGCCGAGGCAACTTTGGTGATGACGGACACGTGGCCTTAGGCACGAGTCAGGGTTTCTTAAATTTTCCAAAATAAAATATTTAGGTGGCGACTCTGTATCTGGGAAAGTAGTCCATGTTTGTCACTTCTTTCTAAAAATCTGTTTTCTCAAAACGATTTGCCGGATTTGGACTCTTTGGTTCAGATTAAGAACCGTGACAATTTGAGTCGTGAACTGTAGTGAGCCCAAAACGAACGGAACGGGGGACTCATTCCCTCCCCGGGGCGTTCGGGGACGTCTACAGATGTGTGTTGTTGTCTTATTCTCGTTCCCATCATTTACTCTTGTATTTGAGTTGTGGGTTGTGTCGGGTAAGTTTGAAACAGGTTGGTTATGTTCAGAAACATAGAGTTGATGCCTAGATTTTGGCCATCATGCTCAAGCGGGGCTTTTGACGCTCGAGCGGGCCCCTTTGCTTTTGTTCCTCTGCTCGAGCGGGGATTTTGACGCTTGAGCGGGATTATCGCACCTTCAGTATTTTTTTTTTATGCAGGTCATCAGACGCTCTAGCGTCCACTTTCACGCTTGAGCGGGGACCTTCGTCTGCAGAACTTCTGGAAGCATGCATTCGACACTCAAGCGGCGCTTTTCACGCTCGAGCATGAGTCTGTGTCTGACACTCAAGCGGGGCGTTCCACGCTCGAGCAGACTGTGTATTATATCAGTCCGTGGGAGGCCTTTTTACATCACTTTTTCGACTCTCTCTCTCTCTCTAGCTTTCCAAAACTCTATTTTGAGAGCTCCTCTCTCTAGAATACACTTTCTCTCTACGAAATCATCTAGTTTTAGCGATCTTCCACCCTTGCCCATTTGTAAAAAGTGTAGAGCTTGGTGTGGGTTACATTTGGATCCAAAAATCTTTGTGTTTGGAGCACTTTCAAGTTTCTTCATCTTCTCCCTTGAGTTCCAAAACTTGAGGTAGGGATTACTACTCATATTTATGATATTTGACATAAACTTGTGGTCATTTTGATTTAATGTTGGAGTTGGGAAGTTTTGGATGTTAGGGTTTCAAAATGTATAAAGAGGGGTTTTGTTCTTTTAACCAATACATGTGTATTTTGGGTCATAAAATAAGGTTATTGTTGTTTATTGATGATTTTTGGACCTTTGGGTCAACGTAGAGAAAAGGGGGAGAAAAGCCCTAATTTATTGTGATGAATTAATTTGTATAATTAATTTGGGAAAGTTATGGAAATATGAAATTAAGTTGGAAATAATGAAATTGGGTAATTATGAGGTTTAATGGTGGAGTTTGATTTATTGATCACATACCTTTGAAATTGTAGATAATATATCTGTTAGATAATTTTATTATCTGTTTAGAAATAATTGCTTTGGGCTATCGGTGGAAGATAGTCTTGATTGTTGTAGACACTGCATGATAATTAGGTGAATTAAGGCTAATCAATTGAATATGTCATTGAATATGACAGATGGGATAACACATTGAATATGCGCTTGGCTTGATCAATGTATATGATAAGTGTTTAAATACATTGTATATGTATATTGTTTGGGAGGAGATAGAGGATGTACTCCTAAACCGGATTTGGGAGAAGATAGGGGATGGACTCTAGTGATAACTAAGATGGCCGGAGTGTCCAGGGTGAAAGTCCCGAAATCCTAATTGCGTTTGTATAACGTAGATGAATGGAAGCATTGAAATATTGAAATGATGATAATATGAGTTGTAGACTCAATTGAAATTGAATCGTTGAAGTATTGTTAATATGAGTTGTAGGCTCATTATGAACTGTTTGGCTGAATAGGGAACCATATCTATGAATTGGTTTGGATAATGAAATGGGAAAACATGTTTGTTTGTTTATATGAGTTAAACATTTATCAAATGCCGATGTTTTAGTTATTGCTCATATTATGTTTAACATATCTCTACTGGGCGTTGCCTCACCCTATATGGGACATCATTTTCAGGTTCAGGTGTTATGCCGCCAACAAGGCCTTAGTTTGGATGATTTTCGGAGTTTAAGACTCTTTTGGTTGTTTTATTATTTTGGTGATACATGTAAATTAAAGCCAAGGGCTTATTTGTGTAGAGAGTTAGAACTCTTCTTTTGTTGTAACCAAGTGTTGACTTGGAAAATTGTAAGCCTACAGGGCATTTACTTTTGTTGTCAACATGTATTACTTTTGTGAGAATACTCTGATGAATGGGAATATGCTTTATTCTCTTGTCTATGAATATCATAAATGTTGGATTTATATGTATTATTTTGAGGTCGTTACAACTTGGTATCAGAGCATACCGGGTGAATACTTCGGGTACGTAGGATGTGGTTAGTACCACAATGGGTTTGTCTCACTTGATTAGAGACTCATGTATGATGTTATGTGCTTATGTGATGACATGTTTACGTGACTATTTGGGTATGGGATTTAGTTTCTGGGATGTTGATTGCATCCTTGGGTTTCTAGGAGTCTTGTTGGAAAAGCACTTGATCAATGTTGTTTCTAACCGGAACTCTAGCAACGCCTCGGGACTGTCATTATCCGGAAATGAAATTCGTAAATGCTTATGTGATTATGTGAAGTGAATTATAGTTGTCCATGTATTAGGACATGAGTGTTATAGTTTCGGCACATTTGTGAATGTGCTAATCTTCTCGTTACCTTTATTAGGATGTCAGGACAAGGACGTGGTGGTAGGCGAGGTAGGCCTAGGAGGCAAGAGATGCCTATACCGGATGAGATTTTGGCGCAGCAGGAGGGTGTTGGTCAGGCCAATGTAGCCGAGCCAGTACGTTGGCATGCCATGGGCGCCTTAGCCCGCGAGATGGCAGAAGCGATGAGGGAATCTATGGGCATTCTCAGGGTTGAGAATCAAGCCCAGGCCCATGTTGCTGAGGTAGGGCCCTCTTTTTTGAAGAGGGAGTTTTTCCGATCTAATCTGGATGAGTTTCTGGGGGATCCGAAAGAGCCACTTAAGGCTGATGAGTGGCTTGAGTAGATGATGAAGACGTTTGAGATGCTAGGCATCGAAGACGGAGCCTTGAGGGTGACCTTGGCATCCTTCTAGCTGAAGGAAGATGCGGGTCAGTGGTGGAAGTTTACGCGGGGCCGTATTGATCGGACTTGGGAGGCCTTTGTAGATGCTTTTCAGGATAAGTTTTTGCCTCCCGCTGTTAGGGAGAAGTTGAGGGATCAGTTCTGTCAGCTCAAGCAGCTGAACACACCAGTGGCCGAGTTTGAGGCCGCATTTACCAACTTATCGAGGTTTGCACCTGAGTTGGTGGCATCTGAGGAGCGTCGTTGTCTTGAGTTCGAAAAGAAGTTAAGAACTGGGCTCAAGATGAAAGTTGCGGGGTCCATGACTCGGGAGTATGGACGCCTTGTGGATGTTGCGGCCCATCTTGAGATTATTATGCATGAGGAGAAAGAGAGAATGAGAGGCTCCAAGAGGAGCCAGGATGGTCAGGGGGACGGAAGGAGGCAGAGGGGTCCTAACCCTCAACAGTCCTAGGGAGCGTTTGCGAGATCTACCTTTCCAGTGCCGAGTTCAGGATCAGGGAGAGGCAATCAGGGAGACTTTACCTGTTACAAGTGTGGTCAGCTGGGCCACAAGTCTCCAGCTTGCCCACAGAAGAGAGGAGGGCAGAGAGCAGCTTCATTTTCAGCTCGTCCTCAGAGCCAAAGTCAAGGCAGAGACCAGTCGCTCTCGTGTTACCAGTGTGGTCACGCGGGGCACCTAAAGAAGTTTTGCCTGCAGTTGAGTGGCACATCTGGTGCATCTGGGTCGAGGTAAGGTTTTCAGCCAGCTCAGTCAGTTCAGGCCTCGAGGGCCAATCAAGGAGCCTCATCGTCTCAGTCTGTGCAGCAGTCTTTTGCTCCAAGAAGTGAGCAGGTAGATCAGGGGCCCACAGGGCTCGTGTATGCTGTTACCGCGCAGGATCTTGTACCGGCTCCATCTGTTGTGAGAGGTACCTTTTTTGTTTTGCAACTCAGTTGCTAATGTGTTGATTGATACGGGTGCATCCCATTCCTTTATATCTACTGCATTTGCATTTGCATCTGTTTTGGGGTTGGAGTTGGCAAAGTTAGCTTCTCCTATTTGTGTAATATCACCTATTGGGGGTGAGTTGATTTTAAAACAGGGGTGTAGAGGTTACGATATAGAGGTCATCGACCGCCGACTTCCATTTTCTTTTGTAGTAATGGCTATGTCGGGTTTTGATGTGATTTTGGATATGGACTGGTTAACGTCATACCGGGCTGTTATTGATTGCTACCACCAGAAGGTTACTGTATGTACCTTGAGCGGGGATTGTTTTCACTTCTTGGGAGATCGGGTGGGTAGTGTTTTGCCACCAGTGTATGATCCGCAAGGGCGAGGTGAGCTTAGTTATCTCCTCGCTAGCTGTATGAGTAGTGAGTGTGATGAGACCCAGACTGAGTTGCCAAGAGTGGTTTGTGAATACTCGGACGTCTTTCCTGAGGATCTTGTTAGCTTGTCACTTCACCGAGAGATTAAGTTCTCCATCGACTTGGTGCCTGGCATGACACCAATTTTCATGGCACCGTATCGTTTTGCCCCAGCCGAATTGAGTGAGTTGAAGATTCAACTCCAAGAGTTGCTAGATAAGGGCTTTATCTGCCCTAGTGCTTCGCCGTGGGGAGTACCAACCCTCTTTGCTAAAAAGAAAGATGGGGCTTTGAAACTTTGTATTGATTACCAGAAGTTGAATCGGGCTACTGTTAAAAACAAGTACCCTATGCCTCGTATAGATGATTTGTTTGACCAGTTAAAAAGGTCCCGTTGTTTCTCTAAGATAGATTTGAGATCAGGTTACCATCAGTTGAGGATCAGGGAGGAGGATATCCTAAAGACGGCATTCCGTACGCGGTATGGCCATTATGAGTTTCTGGTGATGCCTTTTGGGCTCACCAATGCACCGGCAGTGTTTATAGGCTTGATGAACTAGATTTTCTGGGAATTCTTAGATCGTTTTGTGGTCGTTTTCGTGGACAACATTCTGATTTATTCACCTTTGGAAGAGGAGCACGATGAATACTTGAGAGTGGTGCTTGAGTTGCTTAGAGCCCATAAACTGTATGTTAAGTTAGAAATATGAGTTACTGGAGAGAGGTTAAATTCTTAGGCCATGTGGTCTCCGGCGAAGCGGTGTCTGTTGATACATCAAGGTAGAGGCGGTCTGAGATTGGGCCTGACCTAAGAGTGTTTTGAGATCCATGATTTTCTAGGATTGGCCAGTTATTACCGTAGGTTTGTGAAAGATTTCTCCAAGCTAGCTTCACCGTTGACTAGGTTGGCGCGGAAAGGGGTCAAATTTGTATGGAGTGAAACTTGTGAAAAGTCGTTCCAAGAGCTTAAAATTAGACTTACCACTGCTCTAGTTTTGATTATTTCGGAGAGGGGTTTGGGTTATGCAGTGTATTGTGATGCCTCATGAAAAGGTTTGGGTTGTGTGTTGATGCAAGAAGGGAAAGTAGTAGCCTATGGCTCACGTCAGTTGAAAATACACGAGAAGAATTATCCTACACATGACCTAGAGTTAGTAACTGTAATTTTTGCCTTGAAGATTTGGAGGCATTACCTGTATGGTGAGAGATTCGAGGTGTTCTCGGATCATAAGAGTCTGAAGTATCTGTTTACACAGAAAGACTTAAATCTGAGGTAGAGGAGGTGGATGGAGTTCATTGAGGATTATGACTTTGAGTTGCACTATCACTTGGGAAAGGCCAATGTTATGGCCGATGCCCTTAGTAGGAAATCTATTAGCGATTTAGCTTGCATAGCCATCTAGGAATGGGAGATGTTAGGTGCACTTGGCGAGTTTGATTTGCTTCTGGGCAAATCTGTTGAGTCTGCAGCCTTGTTTTCTGTAGTTGCACAGCCCACACTTGTGAATCGAGTGTTAGAGGCACAGAGGAGTGACCTTGAGGTAGAATCCCTCCGAGAGAAGATCTCCAGTGGAAAGGTTGAGAAAGGTTTGACTGTGTACCCTGACCTGAGTGTAAGGTACCGAGACCGCCTGTTTATGCCGGAGTCTTGCCGAGAGGAAGTACTCCGAGAGTTTCACCATTCACGCTTTGCGGTGCATCCGGGAGGTACTAAGATGTATCGTGATTTGGGTCGCTAGTTTGGTGGCGGGGTATGACGAAAGATGTGGCAGTTTTCGTGTCTAAGTGCCTTACGTGTCAGCAAGTGAAGGCTGAGCATCAGAGGCCAGCGGGTTTGTTGCAACTCTTGCCTATAGCTGAGTGGAAGTGGGACCATGTCACGATAGACTTCGTTATAGGTCTTCCGAGGACTCAACGGGGTAGTGATGCCATTTGGATGGTCGTAGACCGGTTGACTAAGTCGGCACGCTTTGTTCCTATGCGCGTGAGAGATTCGGTAGATCATCTTGCTGACTTGTATATTCGGGGCATAGTGAGATTGCACGGAGTCCCAGTGTTGATCGTCTCAGATAGAGATCCACGTTTTACTGCTAGGTTGTGGCAGAGTTTGCAGAGTGCTTTGGGCACTAGATTAACCTTTAGCACGGTTTATCATCCTTAAATTGACGAGCAGTCTGAGCATACTATTCAGATCCTTGAGGATATGCTACGGTTGTGTCCTTGACTTTAATGGATCGTGGGAGGCACTTGCCCTTAGTGGAGTTCGCCTATAATAATAGTTTCCAATTGAGTATTGCTATGGCACCATTTGAGGCCTTGTATGGCCGATCGTGTAGGTTTCCAGTGTGTTGGGCCGAGGTGGGTGATGCATCTTTGTTGGGCCCGGAGTTTATGCGAAAAACGACGGAGAAAGTTGAGCTTATTCGTAAGAGGCTTGTTACAGTCCAGAGTCACCAAAAGAGTTATGCCGACCATCGGAGGAGGCCTTTGGCATTTGAGGTAGGCGATCACGTCTTTCTGAAAATATCACCTATGCGGGGTTTGATGAGGTTTGGGAAGAGTGGGAAGTTGTCCCCTCGGTTTATTGGTCCCTTTGAGGTCCTTGAGTAGATTGGAGAGGTTGCATACCATTTAGCTTTATCGCTGCAGTTGTCCGGGGTACATGACGTGTTTCATGTTAGTATGCTTCGGAAATACGAGCCGGATCTGTCACATGTATTGGATTGGACAGACTTAGAGGTAGACAAGGATGCCTCGTATGAGAAGAGACTGGTACGGGTCTTGGATAGACGAGATCAAGTCTTGCGAGGCAAGACGATACCCTTGGTGAAAGTTTTGTGCAAACATCACGGAGTGGAGGAAGCCACTTGGAAATGTGAATTGGAGGTCCGCGAGAAATACCCGGACTTGTTTGTTAATGTTTAACCATGTATTGGGAATTTTGTTTTGTTAATGAATTCTAGAAACATTATATATGTTTTAGATTGTGGAAATGTTATAGCCATTGAATATGGTTCGAAAATGGAAGTTTACTTTAACATTGCATATGTTAATTATGTTTTGGAAATGCAAATATATTGTTGACATTGAATATGTTATTGAATTGTGGAATACTTGTGTTGAAATTGTTGAATTTCAAAGAAAAGCATGTTGATATTGCATGTTGAAAATATATTGTAATTTGCCTCTTGAAAAGAGATAGGCTGGCCAGTAGTGGGTTAGGATGTTGAATATTGATTTGTAATGTTGTTAAGAATTGAGAAATCATGTTTTTGAAAATTATTTATCTAATTTTGGGGACGAAATTCTTTAAAGGGGGGAGGATATAGCGATCCCGGTTTTTCCTTCATTATTTGTTGTATTCCGGACTCGGTTCCGTGGATGCGTGTTGTTGTCTTATTCTCGTTCCCATCTTGTACTCTTGTATTTGAGTTGTGGGTTGTGTTGGGTAGGTTTGAAACAGGTTGGTTGTGTTCAGAAACATAGAGTTGATGCCTAGATTTTGGCCTTCACGCTCAAGCGGGGCTTTTGACACTTGAGTGGGCCCTTTTGCTTTTGTTCCTCCGCTCAAGCAGAGATTTTGACGCTCGAGCGAGATTATCACACCTTCAGTATTTTTTTTTATGTAGGTCATCGGACGCTCGAGCGTCCACTTTCACGCTTGAGCGGGGACCTTCGTCTGCAAAACTTCTGGAAGTATGCATTCGACGCCGGCGCGCTTTTCACGCCGAGCGTGAGTTCGTGTTCGACGCTCGGCGATGCGTCCACGCTCGAGCGGACTGTGTATTATATCAGTCCGTGGGAAGCCTTTTTACATCACTTTTTCGACTCTCTCTCTCTCTATCTTTCCAAAACTCTATTTTGAGAGCTCCTCTCTCTATAATACACTTTCTCTCTATGAAATCATCTAGTTTTAGCGATCTTCCACCCTTGTCCCTTTGTAAAAAGTGTAGAGATTGGTGTGGGCTACATTTGGATCTGAAAATCTTTTGGTTTGGAGCACTTTCGAGTTTCTTCATATTCTCCATTGAGCTCCGAAACTTGAGGTAGGGATTACTACTCATATTTATGATCTTTGACATAAACTTGTGGTCATTTTGATTTAATGTTGGAGTTGGGAAGTTTTGGGTGTTAGGGTTTCAAAATGTATAAAGAGAGGTTTTGTTCTTTTGACCAATACATGTGTATATTAGGTCATAAAATAAGGTTATTATTGTTTATTGATGATTTTTGGACCTTTGGGTCAACATAGAGAAAAGAGGAAGAAAAACCCTAATTTATTGTGATTAATTAATTTGTATAATTAATTTAGGAAAGTTATGGAAATATGAAATTGGGTAATTATGAGGTTTAATGGTGGAGTTGGATTGATTGATCACACACCTTTGAAATTGTAGATAATATATCTGTTAGATAATTTTATTATCTGTTTAGAAATAATTGCTTTGGGCTATCGGTGGAGGATAGTCTTGATTGTTGTAGACACTACATGATGATTAGGTGAATCAAGACTAATCAATTGAATATGTCATTGAATATGACGGATGAGATAACACATTGAATATGTGCTTGGCTTGATCATTGTATATGATAAGTGTTTAAATACATTGTATATGTATATTGTTTGGGAGGAGATAGGGGATATACTCCATGATTTTGGAGGAGATAGAGGATGTACTCTTAAACCGGATGTGGGAGAAGATAGGGGATGGACTCCAGTGATAACTAAGATGGCCGGAGTGTCCAGAGTAAAAGTCCCGAAATCCTAATTGCATTTGTATAACGTAGATGAATGAAAGCATTGAAGTATTGAAATGATGATAATATGAGTTGTAGACTCAATTGAAATTGAATCGTTGAAGTATTGTTAATATGAGTTGTAGGCTCATTATGAACTGTTTGGCTGAATAGGAAACCATATCTATGAATTGGTTTGGATAATGAAATGAGAAAACATGTTTGTTTGTTTATATGAGTTAAACATTTATCAAATGTCACTGTTTTAGTTATTGCTCATATTATGTTTAACATATCTCTACTGGGCATTGGCTCACCCTATATGGGACATCATTTTCAGGTTCAGGTGTTATGCCGCCACCAAGGCCTTAGTTTGGACAATTTTCGGAGTTGAAGACTCTTTTAGTTGTTTTATTATTTTGGTGATACATGTAAATTAAAGTCAACGGCTTAGTTGTGTAGAGAGTTAGAACTCTTCTTTTGTTGTAACCAAGTGTTGACTTGGAAAGTTGTAAACCTACAGGGCATTTACTTTTGTTGTCAACATGTATTACTTTCATGAAAATACTCTAATGAATGGGAATATGCTTTATTCTCTTGTCTATGAATATCATAAATGTTGGATTTATATGTATTATTTTGAGGGCGTTACAAGTATTGCTGAGATGAGGATACAAAGGTGGATGTGTGGCAAGACTAGATAAAAATGAGTATATTCGAGAATGGGAATGAGTATGAGAGAGAATAGATTGAGATAATTTGGTCATATACAATAGAGACCAACTGAAGTAGTAATGAAAAGATGCGATACAGTGACGGCAGATGATAGTACTAGAGGAAATGGTAGACCTAACTTGACGTAGACTAGTATAGTAAATAAAGATATGAACCTCTTTAATTTGACTAATAAAATGGCCTTAGGTAGAGTCGAGTGGAGAAGAATGATTCATGTAGTCGACCCCATTTTATAGGATTTAAGGTTAGGTTTGGTTTGGTTTGGCTTGTTTTGATTAATTTTAATTAATAATTAATAAATAATAGTATTTTTTAAAAATAATTTTAAAATAAAAAAGTAACAATTTTAGGATGAGGATTTGGAGACCTTAGAGGCTTCATCATTTGAAACCTCATATTCCTTAATATATATATATATATATACTATACATTATAGCAAAGTGACTTTTTGTGAAGAGCCTTGTGAGAGGTCCAAAACTCCTAACTAATTTTTAAATTAAAATATAATTTTTAAAAACACTATTGGATAACCTATTAAACAAATAATCACAAAAATATTAATTATTCCATGATTTATGCTTCTTAAAAGGAAAGATAAAACAATCTTCATCCGTATTTGTCAAAATCTACTTTTTCTCATAAAAATTCAAAAGGAAAAATTAAGAGAGCACCAAAACTGAAATAAAATTGTCAATTTTATGATTTTGATTAAGAAAAACTCATATAATAAAACTATTAATTCATCCATCCCATATAATTTAAAATTTTTAAAAAAAATTATATGAAGATTCCAAAATAAAATTGTAATCACATCTAAATCATATGAAATTTTAAAAATTTTAAAAGGTAAGTTTAGCATTGAATTTTAGGGAAAATTAGCGAAACATCCCTCTCTAATTTTGTGTAGTAGGAGAGGTCTAAGATGTTTTTTTTATTAGCTAAGGTCTTTCAACACTTTCATAAAAAAAATTCAACTCAGAGAAATTTTGGCCTCAACTCCAACAAATTTCAATTTTCATCACAGAGAAATTTGAAATTTCTCTGTAAATTGAAATTTCTCTATGATGAAAATTGAAATTTATTTGAGTCAGGGCCAAATTTCTCTGAGTCGGGCAAAATTTTTCTGAATTAAATTCTGTTTGTGAAAATATTGAGAGACCTTATCTACTATAAAAATATTGTATGTTCTTTATCTTATAAAATTTTAATATCAAAGATCTTAAAAAAAAAAAATCCTAAATTTTATTGGTGTTTAATTCAAAATTGTCTATTATTTCTATATACTATTAAAGCATTTTAAAATTTATTAATTTAAATTTATGCATGGGTAATCTAAATCATAGCTAATTTAAAAAATTTAGATGAGCCTTGTGGAATTCCTAACTAATTTTTAATTTCTTTCAATTAAAATATAATTTTAAAAAAAATATTTATGCCAAATCTAATTCAAATTTTTTTAAAAATGTTATTAATTTCAAAAAATCTAATTCAAGTGTATACATTTGAGAGTCAACTATTCGAATAAAAAAAATATGTAAATTTTAAAATTTATAACATGTAACAAAATTTTATTAGAAGAACTATTTAATTATGTGTAAATTTTGAAATACAAATATTTTTATCAATGGGAAATACACGGGAGCTCGAGGGGGTGCTCCCCCGAAACCTCCGAATTGCCATTTTTGGCAAAAAAAAAAATGCAAGGTAAGTTAAAAAAAAAAAAAAAAAACAGTTTACTGAAAATGGAAATTAGGGGGATTCGGGGGAGGGGATTTCGAGCTACCAATCAAAATTGTTTATCAATAAGGTTATACCATACAAAATGAGTTTCTCTCATTTTACAGAGATTCATTCCATAGAATTATAGACCCACCCAAATCACAGGCCCATCCTCACCCGAAATCACTTACTACCAACACCACTCTTTCCCCGTGAGCCACCACCTGCCTCTTCCCTCGCCACCTCTGTAACTTTGTTAGCCACCATCTCCGTTTTTCCACAAACAAATTGCAGAGGTTAATCCATTGGTGAAAGGAAAACAAAGAAAATTCATTCACACATTCTATCAAACACTTAAAAGGCAAAGAAAAAGATTGTGTTGATAGTAAAGAAACTGTTGAATAATCACCTTCTACTAAGACCATTTCTAGTGGTTTATCAATTATTTCATCAAATTTAAATTTAATAAAAAAAAAAACATTTTTCTTTGCTCCAATGGTTTCATCAAATTAATATCAAATCGAGGATATCAAAAATCTTTCACCAAATTGAGGACGCCTAGAGCTTTTATTAAATCACTGTTTATAACCATTGGATTTTTACCACCGGATGTCCCTCCGAATGTTCCCTCGGATGACCGCCTTTAGGCAAAAATTTGTAAAAATAATCCAGTGGTCGGTCGACCGGTCAGACATCCGCTCAGTCGACCGGTGTTTTGATGAAAGGTCAAACTCCTCTATTAGAGTACTTGATATCAAATAAAGCTTTTTCAATTTAATGAAAAAAAAAAAAAAAAGAAAAAACTGTTGGAGATGTCCTAACAAAAATCCACTAAACAAATATTCTAACATGTAAATTAACTAACTGTGATTGTCTTCGTTGTTAATCATCTTAAGTTTTTGAAGCAAAGAAATAGGGACGTTTGGTTGCAAAAATTAGTTATGGAGTGAGATGCTTTGGGTTAAGATGGTTTGGTTACACGGACATGAAAAAGCAAAGAGTAGAAAGGTAACATCTGTGACCAGATAACTCTGATAGGGGAGGTGAGTGTAATTTCAAGAATTGTAAGAGAAATCCCTATAATTATCGAAATCTCAAGAAGCTTATGTAATTAACCCATTTATTTATAAGTAACTATCAAAGATTTATAAATCTATTAACAAATAAAAACAAATCTATATTCACATAGTATACAAATAATTTTTTTATTTAAAGTATAAATTATGCTTATTATAGGTCATGTAGCCATTTTCGTCCAAATTATCAAGAATTATAAATAGGGAGATTTGGTGATAGACCCCTCAGTGTCTAACTTATCCTTTAAAATGATAAGAACTATATAGATCTTTTCAAAACCCTTTAATATTTTAAAATTTATTTCTTTTACTATAATACCCTTGTCTTTATTTGTGTGTGTGTATCAGATTTCAATCTCTCTTCTCTCTGTCTTACTCTTGTCATTGTTTGCTCACCATCGCCGCTCTCCATTGACACCACCACTGCTCACCATGGAACTATTTCTCTACCATCTTCATTGACACCATCACTTGTCGCATTCATAACTTCAGATCTGCAGATCATTCACAATCGTCTTCGCTGGAAAATGACGATTTGCGATGGTTTACAAACCTCAAATCTAAGATCCTTCTCTCTCTCTCTCTCTCTCTCTCTCTCTCTCTCTCTTCTTCTTCTTCTTCTTCTTCTTCTTCTTCTTCTTCTTTTCTTGATCCTGTATTTTTTAAATCTATCTCTATCTCTATTTCTTCTTCTCATGATGTTCTGTTCTTGTAACAATAAAATTTTACTCTGGTTCATGACACAACACTCTCATGTAAAGCCATCGTCACAGCTTATTTCAAAGTAAAATTTTTCTTTGAATCATAATAAACTTTATTCTGATTCAGAGTAAAATTTTACTCTGTAATAAAAAAAAATGAGTAAAATTTTACTCAATCGTAATAAAATTTACTATGATTCAAAGTAAAATTTATCATTACAAAAACAAAGTACATACTAAATGAACGAACCATAGTCAAATTTTACTTTTAGATCTATGAACAAACAAACAAACAAAAAATTCTTGATTTTTCATTGCAATATCTCTATTTCTCATTTTTTTATCAAATCTAAGTTTTATTTTTTGTTTTATTTTATTTTATTTTTTATCTCGATTTGAAGTTATTGATCTCAAATATGAGTTCGCAGATATCAAATTTGAGATAGTGGTGGTTTGACGGTAAATATGATGGTTGCTAGTCAATGGTGAGGATGTGCGACGCTAATAGATGATGAACATGGTGGAGAAAATGAACAACTCAGAGAGTTAGTGGAGAGAGAGAGAGAGAGAGAGAGCTAGAGAGTCAGAAAAGAAAGAGAGGATATAATGGTCAAATAAAATATTCAACTAACAAATTTTGTCCTACATAAAGGACTTTATAATTATAAGGAGTTTTGAAAGTACTACTTTTTTTCTTTTTTTTTTTAACAATAAAGAAAAGTTAGAAGGGGTTCATGGCCAAATTTCTCTTATAAGTATTGAGGCTTAGATAATGGTCTAACACATTTTCGATAAAACCACAAGATAAAAAAATGTAGGCTTATAGGCTATCCCAATTAAATTGTTTTATATAGAAATATAGTTTATTTTATTTATTTAATATAGTAATGTGTTAGTATTATGGATGATCATGGATCCGTCAAATCAGTCCAACCAGATCGAATTGATCCAATCCAATCGATTTTGAGCGGATGTGTGTCTTTCAGTAGATGGATGCAGATGAAATATTTTAAAATTTATAGATACGGTTTGGATGGTGGATCAACCATCCCACACCCGTATGAACTTGATTTGTCCATAGATGAAGTTCCAAAAAAAAAGAAAAAGAAAAAAGAAACTGCTAACAAGTAACAACATAGAGTATAAATAATAAAATATTTATTTTTGTGAAAATGAAAAATAATATCTTAAAAATATGCATGCGTGATGCCATGGTCTATTATAAAATAATATATATTTTTTCAGATTACTAGTTATTGGAGATTATAAAAGTTATGAATTATAATTCAAAAAAAATGTTCAAAATTTGTAAAGTCCAAATTGCAAAATCGATTGCATCCATCCGCTAATCCTCAAGGCCCACTCAATTCGCATTCGTCAAATCGGTAGACGGATGCGGATTGACTTTTTTTAATTTATCTAATTTTAGACAGATGGCGGATGGAATGTCACTAGGTCCAATTCGATCCACAATCACTCCTAATTAGTATTTTAGTTTTTAATATTTAGAACATTTAGAAAATATTGAATACAAATTAAAAGTAATCTATAGTGTCGTGGTCAAATTCAAATAATGGCTTTAAGGTCAATCAAATGTTAAATTGACCCACTCCCTATAGGCCAACTCAAAGGGAGTGAGAAGATCTAGAGGTTTTACTTAAGGGTCAATTCGAGTATTGGAGTTATCCGTTGTGTTTGATTTTAATTTTTTAAATTTAATTTTTTGTTTTTCATGTTTTTTTTTTTTAATTTATAGTGAATAGTTTTAAAATTTTAAGCAATTTTTTATTTTTTTAGATGCATTTTATTTAGATGTATCTAAATAATAAAATATTTGTGAAAAAATATTTTAAAAAATTAATAAATATTCAAAAATATGAAAATTTTATTGAATTTTCGTTTTTTTTTTTTTGTTGTATTTTTTGTATTTTTTGGTATTTAATGAATTTTAAAAAAAATTCACAAATATTATACTTTTTATGTGTATTTATTTTAGGTGTGTCCAAGAAATTAAAAAAAAATTGCTTAAAATATTAAAAAAATCATTGAAAACATTCAAATACGGAAAATAAAAAAATAAAAATTTTGAAACCTGTTTTTTGAAAACCAAAACCAAACAAGTTGATTGGTACTTTTTTTTCTTTTAATCTTTTATATTTCATTATTCTATGTAATTTTTTATTTAAACTAATTTTGATTGGTTGGATTAAACTAATTTTTAATCTTCTAGATTTCATTATTCTATGTAATTCTATATAATGTCTCATGGTGTTTGGGAAGTTTAAGACTTGGGTTTTTTTTTATTTTTTTCATAAAAGGACAAACTTTTTGCAAAATAAAAAAAAACACATCCAAACAAAATATCACATCTAATCCTATAACCATTTCACTTTTTCTCTCACAAACATCACATCCAACCACAAAAAAATCTAACTATCTTCCTAAACACCAAAATTTTTTTCTCCAATAATATCCTACAATTAAAAAAACCTACATAAAAATTCACTTCCCAAATACCCACAATGTGATTGAATTTTACAAAATGGATAATGAGATAATTAGTACTTGGCAAGAAGTGTAGGCCAAGGGGTTGACGCACTTAATTTTTTCATATGCAAATTGAGCGTAATTTATTTATTTAATATATTAGTTTCTTAATTTTTCTTTCGTATGGAACATTTGAACTATAGTGTTCAGATCAAATAAAAAAATTTACCGTTGAATTGGGCCGGAAGGGAAAAAAAGGTACGAATGTGATCAACCAAATTAAAGGGTATGTGGAAAGATCTATAAGTTCTCTGGAGGCATCTTATTTGAGGGGTGACTCGAAGATTAGAGTCATTGGTATTCCGTTTTTTATTATTTTTATTTTTTATATTATGTCAATCTCCAATTTAATTTTTTAAGTTAAATTAAAATGAAAAAAGGAATAATTGGTAAATTGACAAATATGCTTAATATCATGAGACGAATTTTGTCATAAGCTAACTAAAATTATGAAACGCATAGGATTGAATACTTTTATAATTTATCGTAAATTAGTTTTGTAATTTACTCTATTTTTATTTAATTCTTACCAAAGTTATGACATATGTAGTTATTATTAAAAACATAAAGTAAACTGTTACTAACATAACAATAAATAAATAAATAAAAGAATTCAGTGTTGTTGTGATGAACATAGTTAAAATTTATTCAATTTTAAATTATTTATTATTTAAGTTTTAAAATAATTTTTATTATTTATTTAAATCCGTGCATAGTACATGTATTATGTTATATTAGGTTAAAACAATCAATATTCGACGTTTTTTTATAAACAACCTCCAAACCTCCCTCTACAAAATCAGAAACTGCCACACTCTTTGTAGTGGGGTAGTGAATTTTTGAGTGCCCTATTGGGCTAGACACCATATTGGGCCTTTCAATTTTGCAAAAAGGCGTCCTTAAACAAAACTCTCCATTATTTTATCTTGGGTACTTGTCAATAAATCTCATATATAAAGTTTAAAATTTATTTAATTTCAAAACAAAATACTTACACCAATTAATCCTATATATTTTTAATTGTTATTAAAAAATCCTTTCTTTTTTTTAAAAAAAATTTGCAGACGCTATTACATCTCACTACTATCGGACTTCCATCAGACGGTCATCGGAGACTCACCGAAATATTCAACATCACCGGGAAGTCGCCGGAGTATCGTTGGAAAGTCGCCGGAGTATCGTTGGAAAGTCGCCGGAAGTTCACCGGAATATCTTGAACGTTCGCTGGACGTTAAGAACATTATTGGAGACTCACCGGAATGTCCAGAATATTGTCCAAAAAAAAGAATAAATGGAGAAATTAGAGCGAAAAAAACATAGAAAAATGTGCTAAATATTGATAGATTAAAAAAAAAATGTAACGACAAAAAATAGCAATAATAGGAAAAACATATGTTATTTTTCAATTTTTTTAGGGTTTAAGCAAATAATCTCCAACATTATTAAACTGAAAAGCAAGTTTTGAAACTGTAAAATGTTACAATTTCAGAGCAAAAATCTATTAAGTATTTATCCTTATTAATCAAACTGAAAACATGTTATGAAACTGCAAAATTTTACAGTTCTAAAAAATGTTATGAAACTGTAAAATTTTGTAGTTTTAAACTATGATTTATTCCAGCACTAAACAAAATCGAAATTGTAAAATTTCATAATTTTCACCGCCTGTAAGTAATACTCGAAAACAACTTATCCAGAATTTGAAATTTTTTTCCATTAAAACAGAAAAATAGACTTGTGTAACAAAGAAAAGGTAAAAAAATTTTGAGAAATCGAAAGAAATAATAGATATAGAAAGAATATTGTACTCACAGCAACTATTTTGGTTTAGATCTAGTCGATCTCATGTAGATCTACTCATCGATTTGAGTAGATCTACTCATCTTCTTCGCTGATGAGGATGAAGTTACAAGTTGGTTGGTGGTGGACGGTGAACCCCAATCAATGGTGGTCGTCGGTCACCGATAACTATATATTAGAAAGAGAAAGAAAATAAGTATAGCGACCCCGGTCTTTTCCTTTTGGTTGTTGTATCCGGACTTATGTTCCGTAGATCTCGTTGTCATATTATGGTTGTTGTTGTCCTTTAATTCCTTATTCTTGAGTTATAGGATATGTTGGGCGTTTGTTTCAGTTGGTTGGGTTCTAAACCAAGTGTTGCTATCCGCTTTTGTTGGTCGCTGGAGCGAGGATTTGGTCGCTCGAGTGAGGGTTGAGTTTTGTGTCTGGTGGCTCGAGCTAGGGTATCTTCGCTCGAGCGTGGAATTGCGTCTAGTACAGACCTGAGAGCTGTGTTTGTTGGCTCGAGCGAGTTTCGAGTTCTTCGCTCAAGCGAGCTTTCTGTCGCTCGAGCGTGCTTCTGGGTTGCAGACCTGAAGCATTGCATTCTTGGCTCGAGTGAGACTTGCTTGGCTCGAGCGAGTCATTCTCGTGTCTTGTCGCTCGAGCGACCAATCCTTCGCTCGAGCAAGCCTGTCAGGTTTAAATAGGCAGCAACGATTTTTAAAACACTTTTTCACTCTCTTTTTGATTTCAAAACCCTAGGTCCGTGTTCTCTCTCCCTCCACTCACCTTCTCTCTTAGGTTTGATCTGTTTAGAGTGTGTTTCTACCCTAGATCCTTTATTAAAAAGATAGAGTGCGTCGAGGGCTTCCGTTTAATCTGGACAATCTTGGATTTGGAGCACTTTGGATTTCGGGTCATCATCTCCGTTTTCTCCATTCGGGTTATTTACTTCGAGGAAGGGATTTCCTACTCTATATTATAGGTTTTGTTCTGAGTTCTAGTATTTCGATATGTTGGGGGTATTTTGGTAATTTTGGAAAAACCCTAGTTGTGGTATTAAATTAATTTATATAATTAATTTAGGAAAAATTGGGGAATTTAGTTGAATTCATGGAATTGGGGAATTATAAGTTTAAATGGTGTAGTTGAATAATTTAATCACTCGCCTATTGAATTGTTGAGATTATAATTGTTGATACATTTATTTCATGTTTAGAAATAACTGTTTTGGGTTATCGGTGGAGGATAGTCGTGATTGTTGTAGACATTGCATGTGGATTAGGGAAAACTAAAACTAATCACATTGGTTAAGTCATTGATTTTGACTATTGAATTAATACAGAAAATACGTGTATTGATTGTGTGTTGCATATGCATATTGTTTGAGAGGAGATAGGGGATGTACTCCACGGTTTAGGGGAAGATAGGGGATGGACCTCTAAACCGGATTTTGTTTGGGAGGAGATAGGATGGACTCCATTAGCATCACTATTATGTGTGCTTATTGATTTATAGAAGTGTTTCTATATGTTGTTGATACAGCACTAAAATGTGTATCAAATGAGAAGTATGAAGTGTTTGATATGAGCCTTAGTCTCATTTGTTTTGTGGATATTGGAAGTAATGTAAATGTGATGTGTAGTTCACTGTTATAATTTGGCCAGGTTCTGAGCCATATTGATAAAAATGAAAAGGGTGAATAAGTAATGGAAAGTAAAACTGATATTTGGGTTAACCATCTATTGAATGCTATTACTTTATTCAATACTTATATCTGGTTTAGTATATTTCTACTGGGCTGTGGCTCACCCTATAAGGGAACATCATTTTCAGGTTCAGGTGATGGGCTACCTCCAAGGAATTAGCTTGGAAGGATTTAGAGTTGAAGACTCTGTTTAGTTTAGTTGTTATTTCTGTTATTTGATATTACATGTAAACTCAAGCCAAGGGCTGAATTTGTAGTTGAGTTAGAACTCACGTTTTTGTATCCAAGTGTTAGCTTGGAAAGATGTAAGCCGATAGGGCATTTATTTTGATTACATGTGATGTCATTCAATAATGATACTCTGATAAATGAATGATAGTTTGGTTTCCTTTTATCAATGCATGTTAAAGTTATATATTATGGGTTTATTTTGAGGGCGTTACAACTTGGTATCAGAGCGTACTGGGGTCGAATACCTTGGGTACGTGGGAAGTGATTAGTATCACAATGGGTTCGTCTCGTTTGATAGAGACCTAGTGTAATGTTATATGTTAAAATGATAACATGTTTTTGTGACTATGTGGGTACGGAATGTAGTTTCTAGGATATTGGTTGGACCCTTGAGTTACTAGTAGTCTTATTGGAAAGGCACTTGATCAATGCTGCTTCCAACCGGAACTATAGTGATGCTTCGGGACTGTCATTATCCAGGAATGAAATTCGTAGGTGCTTATGTGATTATGTGCTTACGTGGAATGATTTATTGTTGTCCAATGCATTAGGACGCGAGTGTTGTAGTTTTGGCACACTTATTAATGTGCTAACGTCTTTGTTACCTTTATTAGGATGTCAGGACGAAGACGAGGACGAGGACGAGGACGTGGTAGGCGTGGTAGGCGTGGTGGGCAGGAGATGCCCATACCGAGGAAGGAGTTGGCGAGCCAATGTGGCCGAGCAGAGGGAGAGAAGCTATGGGCGCTTTGGCCGAGAGATAGCAGGGCATTCAGGAGTCGAGGGCATCCTTAGAGCCGAGAATCGTGCTCGGGTTCATGTTATGGATGCAGGCCTTCTTTTCTGAAGAGGGAGTTCTTCCGGTCTAACCCGGACAAATTTTTAGGTGATCCTAAAGAGCCGCTTAAGGCAGATGAATGACTTGAACAGACAACGAAGACGTTTGAGATGCTAGGCATCGAAGACGGGGCACTGAAGGTGACCTTGGCATCTTTCCAGCTGAAGGGAGATGCGGGTCAGTGGTGGAAGTTCATAAAGGGCCGTATAGGAGGGACTTGGGAGGCTTTTGTAGATGCTTTTCAAGAGAAGTTCCTGTCTTCAGCTGTTAAGGAGAGGTTGAGAGATCAGTTCTGCTAGTTTAAGCAGAACAGTTCTTCAGTGGCCGAGTTTGAGGCCTCATTTACTAGCTTATCCAGGTTTGCACCTGAGTTGGTGGCGTCTGAGGAACGCCGTTGTATTGAGTTCGAGAAGAAGTTGAGGCGCGGCCTCAAGTTGAGAGTTGTAGGGGTCTATGATTCGGGATTATGGGCGTCTGGTTGATGCTGCAGCCCATACGGAGGTCATGATGCAGGAGGAGGAGGAAGGACAGAAAGGCTCCAAGAAGAGTCAGGATGGACAGAGTGATGGTAGGAGACAGAAGGGTTTTAACACTCAGCAGTCTCAGGGCAGCTTTTCTAGATCGACTTTTCCTGTGCCGAATGCTAGTTCTGGGAAAGGCAGCCAGGGAGACATTACCTGTTTCAAGTGTGGCCAGCCGGGCCACAAGTCTCCAGTTTGTCCTCAGAGGGGAGGAGTATAGAGAGCAGCATCTTCTTTGGCTCGATCTCAGAGCCAGAGTCAGGGTAGAGGCCAACCGCTCACTTGTTTTCAGTGTGGTCAGGCAGGGCACATGAAGAGGTATTGCCCGCAGTTGAGTGGCACATCTGGTGCATCTGGTTTGAGGCAGACTCAGAGTCATCAGCCAGCTCAGTCGGTTCAGGCCTCGAGGGCTAATCAGGGGGCTTCATTGTCCCAATCTGTGCAGCAGTCTTATGCTCCTAGGGGTGAGCAGGTTGACCAGAGATCATCTGGGCGCGTGTATCTTATCACAAGGATCTCGCATCGCTCCATCTGTTAGAGAGGTACCTTCTTGTTTTGCAATTCAAGCTAGTGTTTTGATTGATACAGGTACATCCCACTCCTTTGTGTCTGCTGTATTTGCATCTGTTTTGGAGTTGGAGTTAGCACAGTTAGCATCTTCTATTTGTGTAGTGTCACCTCTTGGGGGTGAATTGATCTTGAAACAAGGTGTTAGGGGTTGTGATATAGAGGTCGCCGATCATAGGCTTCCGTTTCCTTTTGTAGTCATGCCCATGAAGGGCTTTGATGTTATTTTGGGTATGGATTGGTTATCGTCATACCGGGCAGTTATTGATTGCTACCGCTAGAGAGTCACTTGTTGTACCGTGAGCGGGGAGTATTTCCATTTCTTGGGGACCGGGTTGGTAGTGTTTTGCCACCGGGGTATGATCCGCGAGGGCGGAGTGAGCTTAGTGGTCTACTTGCTAGCTTGGAGAGTGGTGAGTGTGATGAGACCCAGACTGTGTTGCCGAGAGTGGTTTGTGAGTACTCGGATGTCTTTCCCGATGACCTTGTTAGTTTGCCACCTCACAGAGAGATTGAGTTCTCTGTTGACTTAGTGCCCAGTACGGCCCCAATTTCTATGGCACCTTACCGTTTTGCCTCAACTGAGTTAGTTGAGTTGAAGATTCAACTCCAGGAGTTGCTAGATAAGGGCTATATACGTCCTAGTGTTTCGCCGTGGGGAGCACCGACCCTCTTTGCTAAGAAGAAAGGTGGTGCTTTGAGACTCTGTATAGATTACCGGAAGTTGAATCGGGCTACGGTTAAGAATAAGTACCATATGCCTCGTATAGATGATCTGTTCGATCAGTTGAAGGGTTCCCGTTGTTTCTCTAAGATAGATTTGAGATCGGGTTACCACCAGTTGAGAGTCAGGGAGGAAGATATTCCGAAGACGGCATTCCGTACGCGGTATGGCCACTATGAGTTTCTGGTGATGCCATTTGGCCTCACCAATGCACTGGCAGTGTTTATGGATTTGATGAACCGGATCTTCCGGGAATTCTTAGATTGTTTTGTAGTCGTTTTCGTAGACGACATTCTGATTTATTCACCTTCAGAGGAGGAGCACAAGGAACACTTGAGAGTAGTGCTTGAGTTACTTAGAGTCCATCAGCTATATGCTAAGTTTGGGAAATGTGAGTTCTGGCTAGAGGATGTGAAGTTCTTAGGCCATGTGGTTTCCGAGGAGGGGGGTCTGCTGATACATCCAAGATTGAGGTAGTGCAAGATTGGGTACAAACTAAGAGTGTGTTTGAGATCCGCAGTTTTCTGGGATTAGCTGGGTACTACTGACGGTTTGTGAAGGATTTCTCCAGATTAGCTTCACCGTTGACTAGATTGACTCGGAAGGGAGTCAAATTTGTTTGGAGTGAGAGTTGTGAAAAGTCGTTTCAGGAGTTGAAGGTTAGATTGACCACCGCTCCGGTTTTGATTATTCCGGAGAGAGGGTTAGGTTATACAGACTATTGTGATGCCTCACGAGAGGGTTTGGGTTGTGTGTTGATGCAAGAGGGAAAAGTGGTAGCCTATGGCTCACGTCAGTTGAAAATACACGAGAAGAATTACCCTACCCATGACCTAGAGTTAGCAGCTGTGATTTTTGCCTTGAAGATTTGGAGGCATTACCTTTATGGTGAAAGATTCGAGGTATTCTCGGATCATAAGAGTTCTAAAATATCTCACATACGTAAAGACTTGAACTTGAGACAGAGGAGGTGGATGGAGTTTATTGAGGATTACGACTTTGAGTTGCATTACCATCCAGGGAAGGCCAATGTTGTGGCTGATGCCCTTAGTAGAAAATCCATCAGTGATGTAGCTTGTATAGCCATCCGGGAATGGGAGATGTTTGGTGCACTTAGTGAGTTTGATTTGCTTCTGGGCGAATCCATTGAGGCTGCAGCCTTGTTTTCTGTTGTTGCACAGCCTACACTTGTGACTCGAGTGTTAGAGGCACAGAGAGGTGACCTTGAGGTAGAATCCATCTGAGAGAAGATCTCCAATGGGAAGGTTGAGAAGGGCTTGTCTGTGTATCCCGACCTGAGTGTGAGATACCGAGACCGTCTGTTTGTGCCGGAGTCTTGCTGAGAGGAGGTACTCCGAGAGTTTCATCATTCACGCCTTGTGGTGCATCTGGGAGGCACAAAGATGTATAGAGATTTGGGTCGCCAGTTTTGGTGGCGGGGTATGAAGAGAGATCTGGCAGCTTTTGTGTCTAAGTGCCTTACTTGTCAACAAGTGAAGGCCGAGCATTAGAGGCCAGCGAGTTTGTTACAACCCTTGCCTATTGCCGAGTGGAAGTGGGAGCATGTCACTATGGACTTTGTTGTAGGTCTTCTGAGGACTCAGCGGGGTAGTGATGCTATTTGGGTGGTTGTGGACCGGTTAACTAAGTCAGCACATTTCATTCCTATGCGCATGAGAGACTCAGTAGATCATCTTGCCGACTTGTATGTTCGGGACATAGTGAGATTGCACGGGGTCCCAGTGACGATCGTCTCAGATAGAGATCCTCGTTTTACTGCTAGGTTGTGGCAGAGTTTGCAGAGTGCCTTAGGCACCAAGTTGACCTTTAGCACGGCTTATCACCCTCAGATTGACGGGCAGTCTGAGCATACCATTCAGATCCTTGAGGATATGCTTCGGGGTTGTGTTCTTGATTTCAGTGGGTCGTGGGAAAGGCACTTGCCATTGGTGGAGTTTGCCTATAACAACAGTTTCTAGTCTAGTATTGGTATGGCACCGTTTGAGGCCCTGTATGGCCGACCGTGAAGGTCTCCAGTTTGTTGGGCCGAGGTGGGTGATGCACCTTTGTTGGGTCCGGAGTTGGTGAGGGAAACGACGGAGAAAGTTGAGCTTATTCGTAGAAGGCTTGTTACAGCCCAGAGTCGTCAGAAATCTTATGCCGACCGTAGGAGGAGACCTTTGGTGTTTGTGGTGGGTGATCACGTCTGTCACGACCCAAACCCGGCCCTATGGGTTTAGCATCAGAATCGCCAAGAATCCGTGATTATCAAGGCCTCACAAGAATACGATTAAACAGTATGTAGTCTGGCTGGCGGAAGCCAATACAGTAAATAACTAGTGTCCATTGAGCTGTGACAATCTGTATGCCAAAAACATTTTTATGCATTCATACAGCAAAGACATTTATACAATCATTCACAACACAAGACAGGATCAAATCCCTAGACAACAAGATGGTAAAAACGAAGAGACGGTCTATACAAAAGTACAAAACAGTAAGGAGACCGATAGGGGACACAAAAACACCCCAAGCCATAGCATGGCAACTCGGAGCCTCGCAGTGAGGCACATAGGCTGGCTTGACAAAACTGGGGACCAACCCACGCTCCTAGCTCCGGTCTGGCTGCTGAGAACCTACATATATATATAAATAGTGAGCTAAAGCCCAGTGAATAACATAATGCGTAAAGGGGTTATGAATGAATGTCCTTACAGTAATGAAATCAGTTCATTAAACAGTATTTCAGTCTTTCAGCATTTCAGTCAATCAGTCATATGTGGTACATCCATTAGCCTATAAACAATAGGTCCAAAAGGACCGAGTCTTAACAGACCCAACAGTAATGATGGCCATCAATCAAGAATAAAGATGGTTCCACAAGGAACCGACAGAGCTCTAAAGAATAAAGAGATGCTAAGGATGCCACAATACAGTTCAGAATACAGGACATATATTCATTCAGTAAACAATATCAGTTCAATAAACAATTCAGTTCAGTATTCAAAAGATAACCATTTGAACGTATCTTTACACAATTGTTACTCACAGAGATTGGGCTAATAGCAGCTAGAGCGCGTCCCCGAGAGCCAACCCTAAACAGTTAACAAATAGAACACACCCTAAGTTTCACAATTAGAAGGATGATAATTAAATCCCTAAATTTCCTCGGTGTAGTTCTATGTCTAAATCCTCATTAAGATGCCTTAAACTAGGCCTAAGAATGCCTAGGATGGGATGAGGATGCAAAAATGTGCACAGAAATCGGGCCAAATTTTCGAAAGCAGGGCCTCCGCCGAGCCTTGAGTTTCGCCGAGCGGACAAGCCAACAAAGGTCCCCGCTCGAGCGTACATTCCACCGCTCGGGCCGACTGGTGAAAGGTGCAAGATCTTTGGATGCTCGATTTTCCGCCGAGCGATCAGAAATAAGTCGAAGAAATGATCGGAGCATGAATTCCCTCGGCCGAAAGCAAAGACTTCCGCCGATGACGGCCAAAATCTAGGAAATCCAAATTCAACCTCCAAGTTCCAAACCAAGTTTTGATGCTCCAAATTCGATTTTCTTGGGCCCATTTTCTGGGAAACATTTGCAAACACATAGAATAACACGTTTTAAAGCTCAATTTAAGAAATCAAGGCCCAAGGATGTTTCAATTAAACTCAATTTCAAACCCAATTTACATGAACATGCATGAACAACATTCAACCATGACATGCATGCATTCAAACCAATTTAAACTCCAATGTGATGCTCTAATGAGCTCAATACTTTGAAAACATGATGGTTCCATGAACCTTAACTAGAACTTGTACATGCATGCAACAATTAGCTATGAATTCCACTTTAAACTCAACAAAGAACACATGCATGCAAATGTTAAGCTTCAATTCAATACTTGGACTTAAAACATGGCTTAGCTCTACAATGATGCATGAAACATGCAAGATTTAGCTCAAGACAACAAGAAGAAGATGATTTCCTTACCTAGAGTATCAATTTCAAGGTTTATGAGTTCAATTAGCAACTACTCTTCAATTTCTTCAAGTATACAAGCCAATTACCTAGTTGATTTCACAATTCTCTCATTTCTCTCTCTCTCTAGTCGGTTCTCACTTCACAAAATGGCTGATAGAAATGTTTTGGTTGCATGTAATAAGGCTCCACATATAATAAACAAATGCCCCACTTTGATGGCAATTCCGTAAATAAGGCAACTCTTTGATTTAACTTATTTTAATCTAATCTAATCATTCCTAATCAATTTTCAGATAAATATACCATAAAATCACAAATATTCTACTGATTACAAAACACTAAACGGTTCCTAATTCGGCCGCCGATAAGGCCTTCAATTAGCAGTTTAAACATATGAATTCAAACAGATAATCAATCAATCAAACAGATGCAATATGCAATTCAATAGATAAACCTATTCAATTTCAGTTTCGATTTCAATCAGTCCATTCAGTACTTTAGTTACTTCAATTATCAGTCATTATCGATCCGTTTAGCAAGAATCAAGACGTAATTGGTTAACCCAGAATCAAGACAAGGGTTGTTACAACGTCTTTTTGAAGATATCACCTAGGCAAGGTTTGATGAGGTTTGGGAAGAGTGGAAAGTTGTCCCCTCGGTTTATTGGGCCTTTTGAGATCCTTGAGAGGATTGGCGTCTTGTTTATTGTTTAGCTTTACCACCGCAGCTTAACCGAGTTCATGATGTGTTTTCATGAGTATGCTTGAGTATGAGCGGATCCATCACATGTGTTGGATTGGACCGACTTAGTTGTTGATGAAGATGTCTCGTATGAGGAGAGACCGGTTCGGGTTTTGGATAGACTTGATCAAGTTTTGCGAGGCAAGACCATCCCTTTGGTAAAGGTCTTGTGGAAACATCACGGGGTGGAGGAAGCCACTTGAGAACGTGAGTTGGAAGTCCGCGAGAAATATCCGGACTTGTTTGTTGATGTGTAATCATGTGTTGAGGATCTGTAATTTTAATGAACTTTAAGAACAGCATATATATGTCTTAAGTTGTAAAACATTGTGAATGTTTTGGTTTAATGGAAGTATTTTGAAACTTACCTCATAATGGTAGTTTAGCAGAACCTTGAATATGTGGAATATATTGTGCAATTGGCATCGTATCATGAAATTGAATGTGATATGGAAATGAGAATCACGTATATGAAAACTGTTGAAATTAAAAAAGGAAAATGCATAATATTGATGCAGGTCGAAATATATATTGCTTTCTATATATTGTGAGATGCCTCTTGATAAGAGATGAAATGACCGGTATTGGGTCAAGTTATTTATCATTGAATTGTCATATTGTTGGGATTTGAGAAAAACCTGTTTTCGAAAACTTATGCTTAATTTCGGGGACGAAATTCTTTAAGGGGGGAAGGTTATAGCGTCCCCGGTCTTTTCCTTTTGGTTGTTGTATCCGGACATATGTTCCGTAGATCTCGTTGTCATGTTATGGTTGTTGTTGTCCTTTAATTCCTTATTCTTGAGTTATAGGATATGTTGGGCAGGTTTGTTTCAGGTTGGTTGGATTCGGAAACCAAGTGTTGCTGTCCAGTTTTTGGATTGGTCGCTCGAGCGCGGATTTGGTCGCTCGAGCGAGGGTTGAGTTTTGTGTCTGGTGGCTCGAGCCAGGGTATCTTCGCTCGAGCGTGGAATTGCGTCTAGTATAGACCTGAGAGCTGTGTTTGTTGGCTCGAGCGAGCTTTTCTTCGCTCGAGCGAGTTTCGAGTTCTTCACTCAAGCGAGCCTTCTGTCGCTCGAGCGTGCTTCTGGGTTGCAGACCTGAAGCATTGTATTCTTGGCTCGAGTGAGACTTTCTTGGCTCGAGCGAGTCATTCTTGTGTCTTGTCGCTCGAGCGACCAATCCTTCGCTCGAGCGAGCCTGTCGGGTTTAAATAGGCAGCAGCAGTTTTTAAAACACTTTTTCACTCTCTTTTTGATTTCAAAAGCCTAGGTCCGTGTTCTCTCTCCCTCTACTCACATTCTCTCTTAGGTTTGATCTGTTTAGAGTGTGTTTCTACCCTAGATCCTTTATTAAAAAGATAGAGTGAGTCGAGGGCTTCCGTTTATTCTGGACAATCTTGGATTTGGAGCATTTTGGATTTCGGGTCATCATCTCCGTTTTCTCCATTCGGGTTATTTACTTCGAGGTAGGGATTTCCTACTCCATATTATAGGTTTTGTTCTGAGTTCTGGTATTTCGATATGTTGGGGGTATTTTGGTAATTTTGGAAAAACCCTAGTTGTGGTATTAAATTAATTTATATAATTAATTTAGGAAAAATTGGGGAATTTAGTTGAATTCATGGAATTAGGGAATTATAAGTTTAAATGGTGTAGTTGAATAATTTAATCACTCGTCTATTGAATTGTTGAGATTATAATTGTTGATACATTTATTTCATGTTTAGAAATAACTGTTTTGGGTTATCGGTGGAGGATAGTCGTGATTGTTGTAGACATTGCATGTGGATTAGGGAAAACTGAAACTAATCACATTGGTTAAGTCATTGATTTTGACTATTGAATTAATACAGAAAATACGTGTATTGATTGTGTGTTGCATATGCATATTGTTTGGGAGGAGATAGGGGATGTACTCCACGGTTTAGGGGAAGATAGGGGATGGACCTCTAAACCGGATTTTGTTTGGGAGGAGATAGGGAATGGACTCCATTAGCATCACTATTATGTGTGCTTATTGATTTATAGAAGTGTTTCTATATGTTGTTGATATAACACTAAAATGTGTATCAAATGAGAAGTATGAAGTGTTTGATATGAGCCTTAGTCTCATTTGTTTTGTGGATATTGGAAGTAATGTAAATGTGATGTGTAGTTCACTGTTATGATTTGGCAGTGTTCGAGCCATATTGATAAAAATGAAAAGGGTGAATAAGTAATGGAAAGTAAAACTGATATTTGGGTTGACCATCTATTGAATGCTATTACTTTATTCAATGCTTATATCTGGTTTAGTATATTTCTACTGGGCTGTGGCTCACCCTATAAGGGAACATCATTTTCAGGTTCAGGTGATGGGCTACCTCCAAGGAATTAGCTTGGAAGGATTTAGAGTTGAAGACTCGCTTAGTTTAGTTGTTATTTCTGTTATTTGATATTACATGTAAACTCAAGCCAAGGGCTGAATTTGTAGTTGAGTTAGAACTCACGTTTTTGTGTCCAAGTGTTAGCTTGGAAAGATGTAAGCCCATAGGGTATTTATTTTGATTACATGTGATGTCATTTAATAATGATACTCTGATAAATGAATGATAGTTTGGTTTCCTTTTATCAATGCATGTTAAAGTTATATATTATGGGTTTATTTTGAGGGCGTTACAATAAGAAATGTGTGATTACCGGTCGTCGTTCATGACAAAGAAAATGAGAGGAAAACGCAGAAGAAAAAAAGACAGAAGAAAACGTAAAGAATAACGAAAAAAGCAGAGAGAGAGAGAGGAAAAGTAGAACTTTTAGGCCTACTTAAAAAGTTATTAGATTAAATAGTGTACACATATTTCAAATAGGACCTGTGGGTAATTTTTCCTTTTATCTTAGGGGTATTTACGTGTAGGTCTTAATAAGTGGGCTTATTATCTAATAAGTTCTATGAGAAAAATTTGTCGTAAAAAAAGTCACTAATTATAAGTTTTAGTAACAATTTATAAAAATTATGACAAAAAAAATCACTAATTATCAATTTTTAGCAATGTATGGAAAAAATTGTCACAAAAAAAAAAAAAAAATTCGTAAAATTTTTACCAAGACTTATTTTCAATAGGACTTGATAAGAATTGAATCTAACTATTAAGACCTATTGATAATTTACTCTTATCTTTTTTTATGGATAATATTCCAATCTCCATAGAAAGCCCATTCAGTCCATTTCCAATCTTTATACGTCGTATTTTAATAAAAAAAAAATAAAAAATAATAAAATATAATTATATATATATATATATATTTTGCCCTTTTAAGTATATAATCCAAAAACAGTGATAAAAAAACTCATCCGGCCCATCTAATTTTAAGTTTCTATAATTCCAATTCGTGGTGCAAGTGTGTGCCGTGCACATTGGGCATTTTAAGTTTGGTCCATAAGATGGATTTTTAACTTTCGTTTGAAATGTGGGTTAACGATTAAATTAATCAATAAAAATAAAATAAATTATTTTAGTTAATAAGGTAAAATATCAGATTTAAATCATAATTATTTTTAAAAAATTTTATTTTTATACATCTACTTTTCTCAGTACACATATTTAATGAAACTTTATTTTAATTACAATATTATATTCTAAAGTAAAATTACTATAATAAACATCAAAATACACCTATGTTATATTTCAATCTTCTCTATGCACGTCTTTTTAAAACAAGAAAAATCTCAGTGTACATCTTTTTAGTATATATATATATATAAAAAAAACCCCTTGATTTAAAATGTAAAAAACGACTAGCCTTGTTGTTGTGTCAAGAATCAGAGATTATACAGTAGTTAAAATCCAAATTGTTATTTTCTTTCTATCACTTCAAAAACCTCTTTCAAATCTCTTTTTGGTTCTTCTTCACCAACTCTGTATAGTGGTTACAATTACTTTAATATTTTTTTTTTCACTTTTTGTTTTGGTAAACCAAGTTATCATATTTACACTCTGATCTTCAAATGAGTGTTCATCAAGACATTGCCGTGGTGATTGACACCAAAAACACAATATTTATACTGCTTACAGACACCATGCAACGATCATTCACATGATCTAGAATTCTTCTAGTATAAGAGTGATTTTAAAATATATAGACTTCAATTTAGGAATTTAGGATTGTTGGGATGAATTATGGGATGTTTTGGAAATATGGTAAAAAGTTAACTTTTGGTTTTTTATCAAATTTTTTTGACTTTTTTGGAAAGTGATTTAGGAAGTTGGTAAAAAGTAACTTTTTTGCTTTTTTGTATAATATTTATTTATAGTGTCACATTACATTAAAATGACCAAAATACCTCACCAAACTTATGAAATTTACTATTTGACCCAGGTAGTTGTTTGAACAATTATGTAATTTCATGGAGGGCAATTATGTAATTTCACCACCTGCGTTTTTGACTCTTCCCAAATCAATTTGCTTGCTTTTTTATGTTGCTAGTGGCGTTTTTGAATGTTGCAAAACGCAACTTTTTGCTTTCTTCCCAAAAGGGCATTATATAAGTGCACTTTTTAACTTTTTGGTAAAAAAAAGTATAAGAAAAAATATGTATACTTGGAATAAATTTTTAATATTTTACGAAAAAATGTGTATTAAAATCTTGTAACAAATAGCAAAATTACATTTCTACCCTTGAATGGACCTCTGACAAAGTTGCAGCGCTTGGCAACTTTTTGCATTTATTTATTATAATTATTTTTTTACATACTGTTGCAAATTTTGCATGGCCCAACGTGTGCCACATGTGTATAGACAGGGACTGAACTGGAATTTTATTCGGAGGGGCTAAAAGAAAATAAATTATTTCACCATATACATAAAATATACATATATGTATAATATGATATATATATATATATATAATATGTAATGGCCCAAATTTTTTTTTTAAAAATGGCCAGCACATAATTTAATTGAGCAAGTTTTCGAATTTGATTGCCGTGTCAATTCTGTGCGAAAACAGTTCAGTTTTGAATTTTTTAAAAATAGTTTCCGATCTCAGAAAGTTATGAAATTTTTGTATGTTGTTCCCATATGAGTCTAGCATGTTAGATAAAAATTTTAGAATTTAATGATGAGTATTTATTTTATGAAAATTTACGGACTAATTGGTGTTCAGTTCAATTTACAACAGAATTTAAAATTTACTTTTGGGTGTTCAGATCATGATTTGAGATAAATTTGTTATGGTCTATTTTGGTATATAATTGGACCATATTTGACTTATGGGTGAGACCCATGACTTAGATTTAATTTAAATTGAGTTTATTTAATGACTCATGTTTAACTGTTTGGTCATTTTAAAATGTGATTGGTAATAACCACCTTGAGAGTTGTTATTATTTATTATATAAGATTATAATAAATATTTAATGGTTGATTTTATGGTGTGTATCATATGGTGAAAAATTATATATTTTTGTAATAAATAAAATGGGCTTATATTTCGTGTTGAGCAAAATATTATATTTTGTGATGTGCACCATCAAACGAAATATATTTTGTGGTGAGAAAATAATTATATCATTTTATTGTTTATGTTACAAAATATTATAATGTTCCTAAAATATACTTTAGTTATATATATTTATATATACGGGTGTACATTGATTGGGAAAAATAAATAATAAAAAAAAGAAAAAGAAAAAGAAAAAAGGACTTGAGGCAACAAGCCCCCGTGGAGGGCTGCCCATCTCAATCAACCTGACTTCTTTTCTTCTTCCTTTCAATTGCTGAGCTCTCTCTCTCTCTCTCTCTCTCTCTCTCTCGACTCTCTGTTCTCTCTCTCTCTCTTTCTTAGAATTTTTTTTTCTTTCTCTTATTACGTTTATCATGAAAAATCTATGATCCACTAAAATTGATTAAGTTTTCGACCCATGTTCTTGGGACCAAAGTGAAGAGCTTGGTGAGAGCAACGTTTTGACCGGTGGAGATCAAAATCCGACAAAGTCGAAAATTGGGATTTTTGCTTGTGTTCCCCTTCTTGCTTGAGGTACGGATTTTTCCTACACTTCTTTACGCACTTCTACTTGATTATAGGGAGCTTAGAGTTATATATAATTTAATTAGAATTTTTGAAAAATTTGTGATTTATTTGCTTAAAATAAAAATTTTGGGAAAAATAAAAAGTTGATACCCAAATTGCAAAAGTGTAAACTTTGAATATGTTTGTAAGGTTATGAAAGAGTTATGTTTTAAATTTGAATAAAAACGGACTTCAATTCGATTGGTTTTGAAATTTTTACCGGTTTGTGACCAAAAGAGCATTTTTAAAGAAAACAAAGGAATTACGTTTAACTTTTGGGACTTTCGATCAAAATAGAATGTCATAATTGAATAATGTTTGGAGAATGAGTTTGGAAAGAAAATGATGTTTTCTTGGGCATTAACGGTAATATTTTATTTAATGTCTCTGTTGGAATAAAACCGACACGGTTAGAAATAGACCTTAAGAGGTTACTGGACGTGATTGTGATATGAAAACTATTGTAGTTGTTTATGTTTGATGAGATGTGGAATAGATTGTATTTATCGATTTTTTTTTTTTGAAATTTAATTGTTTAAATATCCGTTTAGAAATATCTGTTTTGAGCTATCGGTGGAGGATAGTCATGATTGTTGTAAAAATGCATGAAACTTAGGTAAATTGAACCACATTCTTCATTTGTTGCATTGGACATTGCATTACATTCATTTCATTAGAAATGTATCTGTTTTTGAGAAATGTTTGGAAATATATTTGTTTGTGAAAAGATGAATACTTTGTGTAGGTAGGGGGTGTAGAACCGCGCGGTTAGGTGCCGAGTCTTCCAGTTTACTGGTAAAAATGATAGTGGTAGTGCATTAGGGCTTACTTGCAGACACTCACCTAGAGATTCACAGAGTATGTATTCATGTAACAGATATGGTTTAAAATGGAAATGGTTTTATATCTGTTGTTGCATCTCAGCATTGCATGCTTTATAAAAAGAGAGATAAATTGTTTGGTCATGAGCATGGCATGAGCATACTCTTCTTTAGTCTTGTTGTGGTTCATATATTGTGTAGCATATCTCTACTGGGTTGTGGCTCACCATATATAGGAAACCATTTCAGGTACAGGTGCTATGCTTCTGCCAAGACATTGACTTGAGAGGACTCGGAGCTGAGGCTTTATTTTTGTTTTATTGTTATTTGTTGAATATAAGCCTAGGGCTGTACTTGTATTGAGTCGAAACTCCATTTTGTGTAACTAAGAATGTTCTTGGATAAATTTGTAAGCCTATAGGACATTTATTATTTATTTGGCTTCCATTTCATACTTGTTGTAAAATGTATGCTTAGGATTGGAACTGGGGCATTAGGATGTGAATAGCATGTATTTGGCATTTGTGATTTAATGGAAATGGATGTATGGAATAGTTAGCTATATATATGTTTGTCTATCAAGTGGGTTTTGTAGCATAAATAGATATACCTTGCCGAAATTTTTGGGACGTTACAATTTAGTATCAGAGTTACTGGGTTTGAATACTTGGGGTTCGCGGGAAGTGATTCTTACCACAATGGGTTCATTTTGTTAGTGAGAAATGTTGCATATCTTATATGCTATGTGATAACATGTTTATGTGACTTTGTGGGTATAAGGTTAAACTTTCGAGATACGATTTGCGTCCATGAAATTCTTTGAGGTCTTTTTAGAAAAGTACCTGATCAATGCTATTTCTATTTGGAAGTCTTTGAATGTTTGTGGAACGAGTCAATATCTGGGAGGGGTAACTTGTATGTGCTCTATGTGACTATGTGCTTATATGGTTTGCCTTATGTGATGTAGATACATGTGTAGGTTTATGTTTAATCCGTATGCAACGTGTTAGAATTAGTGTGGAGTACTTATTTCTAAGCTAAATTATGTCTCTTATATAAGATGTCATAAAGCGGGAGAGGCAGTAATAGAAGCACTTGGGGGTGCTCGGGATGTTCCTATGTAGGAGGATACCTTTTTCCCAGGAAGAAAGTGTAAGTTAGAGTAATATGGCCGGGATGATTGGTCAAGATGTTGTGGAATTAGTATTGAAGCATAGGTTAACCAATTTGTATGATTGTGGGTGTAAATGTGACCTTAAAATAGTAGAGTTTGTGTTGTGTAGCTTAACGATTTGTTGTTATAAGGAGTTAATTATTTTTCAATTTTATATCAAGTTTGTGGAAGTGGACTAGATGAAAAATCTTAGAAGTATAATGAGTTAGAGATTAACCTTATTGTAATAGTATGGTTTGGTTGTGACTTTAATGATGATTAAAGTAATCTAAGATAATATGCTTTGAATTGTTGACATTAAAACATGTAGAACTAGTTCTAAATTTTCTTGGGATAGAAGAAGTTAGTTATAGTTGGATTGTTTCACTTGCTTGATGGACTACTTGTGAGGTTAGTGATGGGCCCTAGGACAATTATTTTGTATGTGTTTGGGAATAAACGTAGTCTTAGCATGATAAAAATTATATCGTATAGTAAGAGATGTGCTTCTTAAAGAGTTTGTTTTATTCATAATTTTGCTGCAAATCCTAAGAGGGCAAATGAGATAAATAATTTTGAGCCAGATTGGAATGAGATTAAATTTGATTTAGGTTATGCCATTTCATGGGATTATTAGTAGTAACAACATTGACTCGTGAGTCAATATTTTAGAATATGTAGGCGAGTTCCGAGTGCCTTCGAGATTGGTGGAGTCCATTGTCTAAGAGTTGGCTGTTGATGTTCTCGAGTGCAATAAATGAGCGTTGAAGGACATGATGTGATGGATGTTATGGAGTTGTGTTAGCAACCAATGTTCTTAGAGGAAATTTTTAAGATTACTTTGTGAGGATATTATAATTCTAAAGTGGGTGCTCTAGGATAATTAGTATGGTGGTAATTTGAGTATTTTTATGGGAATTTATGCTTGACCCATCGAGAGTGATTGACGTTAACTTTTTATTACTTTTATGTATGAGTTAGAAATTGTGAAGATGGAAGGTATAGGAGAGTATTTTGGGTTAAATTTGGTGTGTATCCTGATGGCGTGGTTCATGTAATGGAAATGGAGATTATTTTGTATCCTTTGTCCTTTAGCTATAAGATTGTTTTGTATCCTTGGTGTAAGAGTTGTGAATCCTTTATGTTGATCTAATATTATTATTGGGTTTAATTTGGGTGTATTTGACCTTAAGTGGTAAGTGTTTTTTTAATTAAAATATATTTAGTTTCGCCTAATAGAGGATGATTCCTTATTTTAATTTTGTTTCATCGTGTTTTGTGATGATATTACTCTAGAAGAAGTTATTTGGTAAATCCCTCGTTAGGGAATAAATTGGTATGAAGTACTTTTGTTATTTTGTTAGTCTTGGAAATTGTTATGGGATGACTATTGTTGACATAGAAAATTTCTTAGAGTGAATGAGTGGTTTTATAACTTGTGGTAGTATCTTTTAGAATTTGGGTGGAAGTGAGTTGGTTAGAGACTTCATAAAAGATTTCAAAGTAACTAAAACTAGTATTTGTTGGTGTAACCTTTCGTCTTGAATTGTGTAAGCTTTTCGTGGTGGGTTTAATATGGTAGTTGGTGTTGTTATTTGTGACATGAGCAGTTATGAGGATTCAATTTTATTTTTTTCATACCTTAGTAAACTGTGGTGGATTACTTCTTGAGTTAAATTGTTTATTTTTCAGGTGGAACAGATTTCGTAGTGATTAGATTGAAGTACTGAAAAGATTATTTTAATTAGAATTCTGAATCAGAAGTGTAGAATTATTTCTTTTGACAAGGGATTTACATTGAATTTCTTTTGGAGAGATTTTATTGTAATTTGAGGTTAATCAATTTATTAACGATTCGGAAATTTTAGAGTCATTTCAAAGGTCAATCTTTACGGGTGTCTCATTGTGATTGGTTCGAGATACTTCTAGGGTGAGAGATAGGATGTTTCATTAATTGGCCTCAATAGCGGCAATAATCTTTTCGATAAGTGAGTTGGTATATTAAGAGTTGTTTAATTTGGGTTTGATCTCGTGGGTTATCGTAATATTAGTGTGATGTAAAATCGTGTTGTAACTTTGGAGTTAGTGTCATGGCTTGGGTTTTAAAGAATGAGAATCGTGTTGGGAATACCTTAGTATTATTAGAATGTGTATCTAGTCTCGATGAATTCTAGGTGGACTCAAAGTACATTGTGAGCGTTTGGATAAATTCTATGTTGGAGTGAAATTGTGTGGGTGGATGTAGACAAGTTTTGCGTAAACCTGTTGTCGATTCGTCGAGTGAAAGAAATAGAGTGGACAGTAAAAATAATACGTAAATTACTTGGTTGGGCAATTAAAGTTGTGGCTGAGAATTTTCAAGTAGTGTGTTTGGCATGATTGCATTATGTTTCATAAGAGTTGGTGGTAGTGCTTTTAAAGAGTTATTATTTCATTTTGTTAAGGTCTCGGAGTAGTGATAGTTATTTTGGCCTTAGGATGCGTTGTGCATTAGGCAATGAAAATAGTTCGTTGAAATTGGGTTATCACCAATAAGGTATGGTGTCTTGGCATTCTGGGGAGTTGTTTTGCCAAAATTTCGTTATGCTTAAGGGATTAGATCCTATTTTGTTGCTGTGGGTTATCGATGTGGATAGAAGAATCACTTAATGGTTTATACTAGTAAGGGTTTTATAATCAATTGTTGTCCAAATGTCATGGTTTGGTTTGTTACCGGTGTGACTTGTTGAAGCTCATGTAGTAGTCAAAGAAGTTTTGTTGATGCATTAGTAAGTACCTGAGTGAGTTTGTGAGTGACTGTAGAATGTATTATATTACTTGAGTTTAATTTCGAGGACGAAATTTCTTTAAGGAGGGTAGGTTGTAATGACCCAATTTTTTTTTTTTTAAATAGCCAGCGTATAATTTAATTGAGCAAATTTTCGAATTTGATTGTCGTGTAAATTTTGTGCGAAAACAGTTCGGTTTTGTTTTTTCTAAAAATAATTTCCGATCTCAGAAAATTATGAAATTTTTGTATGTTATTCCCATATGAGTCTAGCATGTTGGATAAAAATTCAAAATTTAATACTGAGTATTTATTTTATGAAAATTTACGGACTAATTGGTGTTCAGTTCAATTTATAGCAGAATTTAAAATTTAGTTTTGGGTGTTCAGACCATGATTTGAGATAAATTTGTTAGGGTCTATTTTGGTATATAATTGGACCATATGTGACTTATGGGTGAGACCCATGACTTAGATTTAATTTAAATTAAGTTTATTCAATAACTCACGTTTAACTGTTTGGTCCTTTTAAAATATAATTGGTAATAACCACCTTGAAAGTTGTTATTATTTGTTATATATGATTATAATAAATATTTGATAGTTAATTTTATGGTGTGTACCATAAAGTGAAAAATTATATATTTTTGTAATAAATAAAATGGGTGTATATTTCGTGGTGAGCAAAATATTATACTTTGTGTTGTGTATCATCAAACGAAATATATTTTGTGGTGAGAAAATAATTATATCATTTTATTGTTTATGTTACAAAATATTATAATGTTCCTAAAATATACCTTTAGTTATATATATATATATATATATACGGGTGTATATTGATTGAGAAAAATAAATAATAAAAAAAAAGAAAAAGAAAAAGGGACTTGAGACAACAAGCCCACGTGGAGGGGCTGCCCATCTCAATCAACTTGACTTCTTTTCTTGTTCTTTTCAATTGCTGAGCTCTCTCTCTCTCTCTCTCTCTCTTAGATTTTTTTTTTCTTTTCTCTTATTACATTTATCATGAAACATCTATGATCCACCAAAATCTATTAAGTTTTAGACCCATGTTCTTGGGACTAAAGTGAAGAGCTTGGTGAGAGCAACGTTTTGACTGGTGGAGATCAAAATTCGACAAAGTTGAAAATTGGGATTTTTGCTTGTTTCCTCTTCTAGCTTGAGGTGAAGATTTTTCCTACATTTCTTTATGCACTTTTACTTGGTTATAGGGAGCTTAGAGTTGTATATAATTTAATTAGAATTTTTGAAAAATTTGTGATTTATTTGCTTAAAAGAAAAATTTTGAGAAAAATACAAAGTTGATACCCAAATTGCGAAAGTGTAAACTTGGAATATGTTTGTAAGGTTATGAAAGAGTTATGTTTTAAATTTGAATAAAAACGGACTTCGATTCGATTGGTTTTGAAATTTTTACCGGTTTGTGACCAAAAGAGCATTTTTAAAGAAAATAAAGGAATTACATTTAACTTTTGGGACTTTCGATCAAAATAGGATGTCATAATTGAATAATGCTTGGAGAATGAGTTTGGAAAGAAAATGATGTTTTCTTGGGCATTAACGGTATTATTTTGTTTAATGCATCTGTTGGAATAAAACTGGCATAGTTAGAAATGGACCTTAAGAGGTTACCGGACGTGATTGTGATATGAAAACTATTGTAGCTGTTCATATTTGATGAGATGTGTAATAGATTGTATTTATCGAAATTTTTTTTGAAATTTAATTGTTTAAATATCTGTTTAAAAATATATGTTTTAAGCTATCGATAGAAGATAGTCATGATTGTTGTAGAAATGCATGAGATTTAGGTAAATTGAACCACATTCCTCATTTGTTGCATTGGACATTGCATTACATTCATTTCATTGAAAATGTATCTTTTTTTTAGAAATGTTTTTGTTTGCGAAAAGATGAATACTTGGTGAATCTGGGTAAGGGGTGTAGAACCGTGCGGTTAGGTGTCGAGTCTTCCAGTTTATTGGTAAAAATGACAGTGATAGTGCATTAGAGCCTACTTGCAGACACTTACCTAAAGATTCATAGAGCCTGTATTTATGTAACATATATGGTTTAAAATGGAAATTGTTTTATATCTGTTGTTGCATCTCAGCATTACATGTTTTATAAAAAGAGAGATAAATTGTTTTATCATGAGCATGGCATGAGCATACTCCTCTTTAGTCTTACCGTGGTTCATATGTTGTGTAGCATATCTCTACTAAGTTGTGGCTCACCCTATAAGGGAAACCATTTCAGGTACAAGTGCTATGCCTCTGCCAAGGCATTGACTTGGGAGAACTCGGAGCTGAGGCTTCATTTTTGTTTTATTGTTATTTGTTGAATGTAAGCCCAGGGTTGTATTTGCATTGAGTTGAAACTCCATTTTGTGTAACCAAGAATGTTCTTGGATAAATTTGTAAGCTTGTAAGACATTTATTATCTATTTGGCTTCCATTTTGTAGTTGTTGTAAAATGTATGCTTGGGATTGGAACTGGGGCATTGGAATGGGAATAGCATGTATTTGGCATTTGTGATTTAATGGAAATGAATGTATGGAATAGTTAGCTATATATATGTATTTGTCTATCAGATGGGTTTTGTAGCATAAATAGATATACCATACCGAAATTTCTGGGGCGTTATAATATATACATAAAAAAATTTAAATACCATAGAAACAATTTCCAATAAGATGAATAAGTTTTTTTGGTGTAAAATAAAAAAAGAATTCAAGATGGAAGAAGAATGACATATATATATATATATTTATACTGGGGGCCATTTTATGTATAAAATGATATATATATTTTCAAAATTCAATGGCAAAGAATAATTTTCAAAGAAACAGGGATGCCGGGGCGCCCCATAGTCTTCTCTTAGTTCCGTCCCGATATATAGATAGAGTGATGGAATGCTATAGCTAGAAGGGGGAAAACTATCTTTTTGCCATCTAAATTTTCAGACATACATTTCCGCCCAAACAAGGTAAAAAGATGAATTTTTTGGCTTTTTTAATAACTTTTTGATATTTTATCTTTTTTAGATGTCAAACATGCACTTTAGTAACATTAAAGCAACACAGAATGGCGGAAATTAAGACAAAAAGAATAAGGGTCTTTCATAAGAATGGACGGATTGATTGTTTCTTTATTGTTTCTTCAATGGGTCATTTTCATACATTAGGTGTGTGGAAGATGGCTTTCAATCGAATAGGTAAAGATGTGTAGAAGGAAGGTTTAGGTGGTGTGTATACAATGATATGAGTTAGGGTATAATTGGAATATAAAATGTGTGGAATGAGAAAAATAATTAATAACCAAATTAATAAGTGTGTGTATTAAAAATAATGTGTACTGAGATAAATAGATATGTAGAAATAGAATTTCTCATCATTTTATTTTTTCTAACACAACCATCAAATCAATTAAAAAAAATTCAATTATCATCTCAAATATAACTTGTTTAACTAAATTAAAATAATCAAAAATTAAGCTAAAAAAATTTATCCTAAACGAAGGATTAGAATTCTATTCAAGTTCAATACTGGACTTATCGTATATATAAATCTATTTACTTTTTCAATACGGAACAATTATAAAGAGAATTATACAATCAAATTAAGAGAGACAATGGTACGGTTTGGTTTAGTTTTTAAATTAATATTTAAATTAAAAAATTAAAAAATGGAAAAATTACTCATAAGTCCTATATTGAGAAATGTTGCTCTATTTAGTCCTGAGTGTTTTTTCTTTAACCATTTAGTCCTTTTCAACATTACCATTACCAAACACATATCATCAACATTGGTACCAAACCTTCCTCTGCCAACATCTTCCTAAACACATTGAAACTCTCTTGAGAAAACCCATTTTCGAAAACCCAGAAGAATAGAATTCCACGAAACCAAGTTCCTTTTGGGCATTTTTCAAACACTTTAAGAGCTTCCTCAACAAACCCACATTTCCCATACATTGCAATCGATTGCATTACCCACAAACACATCCGAAATCAAATCCATCTTCATTGCCATTCAATGAACACTCATCTCAAACCCGGATCCAAAAGCCCTCCACAAGCCTTAATCACACAAGGAAAGTGAAATTGCCCGGTTTAAATTCCATCAATGTAATCAATTCACGGAATGTGGACATTCGTCCCACCGAGCTCATTTCTAGTGTACCCACTAACCATTGCATTCCACGATACAAATTCTTCCTCAGAATTGATCAAACACCAATCGAGAATCTGAAGGAGACCCACAAATGGAATACATCGTAATGATTCGGGTATTGAGAACAAAGTCATCTCTGAATTGGGTCGATCTCTGAACAATCTCGTGAACTTTTCGACCGATTTCAATGTCTTTGTGGTGACCACAGGCTTGTAATAACACATTCAACGCCTCAGCTCTTTGAGTCGAATCGAAAGAGACATTAAAGCCCTCTGCGCCGTCGAGTCCCGGTTCCCGATCTCCGGCGACGAGGACCACGTGAACGTCGTGACTTTCACTTGGCACATGATGTTCAATGTTGGGGATGTTGATGATGTATGATCAATGTTGGAGGCTCTCAGTTGATCTCGGTGTTGAGGCTCTCAGTTGATGTCGTTGATTTTCAATGTTTGAAATCTGATGTTCAACTGTGATCCGATCTGATGTTTGAAATCTGATGTTTAAATGAATCTGGTGTTTGAAATATATGAACACCAACCCAAAATTATTGAATCTGATGTTTACCATTTTGGGTTGGTGTTACATTAGATTAATGAATATGATGTTTGAAATATGATGTTTAAATAAATTTGATTTTTGGTGTTTATGTTTAAATGAATCTGATGTGTAATTTTTCACAATGTTTGTTTATGATACTCTAACGTTGCTAATGTTTTCACGACATTATATGAATAATTCTTACGTTGCTTATGTTTAATGTTTGATAAATAATCCTGACATTGCTAATGTTTGATGTTTGATGAATAATGTTTGATGTTTGAAAAGAAGGGAAATCATAAAAAGGCCTATAGTAAGCTTCTTGGGAAATAGGATCTATTAGTCCAACAAAAAACCTTCGGGACTAAATGGGTTAACATTCCCAAATTTGAGATTTATTGGTATTTTCCCCTTAAAAAACATGTCTCATTTATTAATTTTTAAAATTATTTTTTCTCTCTCCTCTCCTCTCCTCTTTTTTTATTTATTTATTAATAAATCAATTAATCATTTTTTCTATCTCCTCTCTCCTCTCCTCTCTCACTATTCACATTCTACTCATTAATCAGCCACATTTTCTCACCCTTAGCCTTCGTTTGAGATGTGGTTTGGCTTTTAATTTTTTGACTATTTTGGCTTAGGCTAAAAAGTCTCGTTTGGAATAGCTTTTTAACTTTTTTAATTTTTGTAAAAGAAAATATGAAATGATTATGATTTAGATGTAACATTTTATCATTAACTTTTTAATTTATTTTGTCTTTTTATAGCTATTTTAGCCCAAATGTGATTGCCAAACATAGCCTTATCTATTTAGGGCTAGTTTGGCATAACCTAAATAAGTCAAAAAGTCAAAAAGTCACTATCTTATTTAAGTCACATCATCTTATTTAAATCACATCACCTCTCTAACACATCACATCAAACCCAACCCAAACCCAACCCAAATCCACCAATAAGTCAAAAAGTGCACTTTTTTAGGACATCCCAAACCAACCCTAACAAAAAATTTAAAAAAAATTTACAAATCATCCAAAAATTATTTTCAAAATTAATAACCAAATAAATTTTCAATTTTTAATATTCTCTCCAATAACTTACCTCTCCCAATCCAATTCAAAACTCAATTTTTGTTTTTAAAAAAACGGAGCCAATATGTGACACTGACATGGCAACAAATCAATCTTGATCATTTATTAATTATCAAGGATTGATTTATGACATTACACAATGGGAAATGGAATAATTTTCCGTGGAAAAAATTATCATCATTCACGGGCTAATCAAAAAGAAAAAGACAAAAGAAAAAAACTATCTAAAAAAAAAAGAAAAAGAAGAAGAAAAAAAAAATAATAATGAAAGAAAGGGAGACTTGATGATGGTCTCGGTCTTCTTTGGTAGCCTATTTATTTTGAATCTCTCTCCATTTGTTGACTTGACATCAACCTAGCAAAATTTCCTACAAGATTATCTCTCTAGGGACACTTCCCTCTCCACAATGGCAAACATGATCTTCTTCAACACTCTCACCACCACCATTTCCAATTTTCTTCTCATTGCCCTCCTCTTCACCGACACCCTCGCAACCACTATCGATATCCAAAACCTCTGCCCCCACACCGTTTGGGCTGCAGCCATACCCGGTGGTGGTCGGTACCTTGATTATGGCCAAGCATGGGAAATCAATCCCCCTCCAGGCACAACCCAGGCCAGAATATGGGGCCGAACCAATTGGACCTTCGATAAATCGGGTCTGGGGAAGTGTCAGACCGGTGACTGCAATGGACTCCTCCAGTGCGAAAGCTATGGTGCACCCCCTAACACGCTGGCCGAATACGCACTAACCCAATTCAACAACCTAGACTTCTTTGACATATCCCTTGTCGATGGGTTCAATGTGCCAATGGAATTTAGCCCTATTTCTGAAGGGTGCACCCGTGGCATCAAATGTATCGCGGATATAAAGAGCGAGTGTCCGAATGAGTTACAAGCCCCGGATGGGTGTAATAACCCATGTACGGTTTTCAACACCTCTCAATACTGTTGTGACTCCGGCAATTGTGAGCCTACATCTTTCTCTAAGTTTTTCAAGAATAGATGCCCAGATGCTTATAGTTACCCTAAAGATGATCAGACTAGCACATTTACTTGCCCTGGAGGAACCAATTATAAGGTTGTGTTTTGCCCTCAAAGTAGCCCTCAAAGTAGCGAGTCATTCTTGCTGGTTTGCAGTTAAGAGTTTTGTCACCCACTTATGAGGACTCACAGCCATGGAAGTGCCACTCATATCATAGCTCTTATTGACACTGTGGATTGATTACTTGTAACACTACTATCGCTACAATCACTAAGTCCAGATCGCCTGCCGTGCTTAGCTGTAGGGCTCCCTGCCGTGCTGCCGAAACAACGCCGTTTTGGCATTTTTTTTTTTTTGTGCTGTTTTCTTCCTCGTTTCTTTTCCCTCCGAGCTCTCACACGTTTCAGATTGAAAGACCAGAATAGAGAGACGAAGAGTAGGGCGAGTCAACGGCAGCAGCGACTCCAATGAAGATTGAGATCCTCCTTGTTGAAGCACTTATCAAAAAGACAACCGCCCCAATTCGAAAGGATGTCTCTTTGGTTTCTTCAACAACTTTCAACTCCAATCCCAACCAACTCTTCAGAATTTTATATAATTTTATATATCTTCTTTGTTGTTGTTTATATATGTTTGGGTTTTGAATGATTTCTTACTTGTTGCTTGTTTGTTTTGTTAATGGTAGTTTATTTCAGCATATCACTGTGTTCTTCTCAAAATTGATCAATCTTTTATCTATTTTCTTGTGTGTTTTGATTTATTTATAAAAATTTTCGGGTTGGGGGTTGTATGGCTGTTGAACTTTGAATCATGGTTTGGATGTTGGATTTGTGTGTTTTCACTGCCCCCGCCTCGCCTTGCCCCCGCCTCCGTCGTCCTCCGCTTCGTCTCTCTCTGCTTTTGTGCCGTGCACGTTGGGCATTTTAAGTTTGGTCCATATGATGGACTCTTTAGGTTTCATTTGAAATATGGGTGATAATTAAATTAGTGAATAAAAAAAAAAAAGAAGTTATTTTAGTCAATAAAATAAAATGTCACATTCAAATCATAATCGTTTTAAAAAAATGGCTCTAGTCCTTAATAGGATTGGGCCGGTCTTTGTTGGGCCGTGGGGCCCTGCGAGTCTCGTTTTGAAAATCTGAACCGTTCAATGTATAGAACTCGTCGAGTACTATATGCCTACAAAAAAAACCCGTTGATCGGATATCGATAGCTATGTGATCAAATCAGTTTTTTATCAACCGTTAATTTATTCACCGTCCATTTTTTTATATACAAAACTGATTTGATCACATAGCTATCGATATCCGATTAACGTGATTTTTCATAAGCATATAGTACTCGACGATTTCTACACATTAAACGGTTCAGATTTTCAAAACGGGACCCGTGGTGGGCCTCCACGGGCCCAACAGTACCGTCCAGTTCGATTAAGGACTGGACCAAAGCCAGGCCCTAAAAAAATTTTATTTTTATACATCTACTTATCTCAGTGCATACTATTAATGAAATTTTATTTTAATGACAATTATACTCTAAAGTAAAATTACTGTAATGAACGTCAATATACACCTATGTTATATTCCAATTTTCTCTGTACATATCTTTTTAAAAAAAAAATCTCAGTGCACATCTCTTTAGTAAAAAAAAATCTTGGTTTAAAATGTAAAAGACGACTAATCTTGTTGTTGTGTCAAGAATCAGAAATTATACAACATTTAAAACCCAAATTGTTATTTTCTTTCTCAAACATAAAAAATCTCTTTCAAATCTCTTCTTGTCCTTCTTCACTTACTCCGTGCAGTGGTTACAACTACTTTTAGTATTTTCCTTTTCACATTTTGTTTTGGTAAACCAAGTTATTATCCACCCAAAAAAGTAAACCAAGTTATCATACTTAACACTTTGATCTTCGAATGAGGGATCATATTGCAATATGATTGACACCAAAAACACAGTATTTATATTGCTTACAAACACCATGCAACGATCATTCACATGATCTAGCATTCTTCTAGCATAAGAGTGATTTTAAAATATATGGATTTCAATTTAGAAATTTAGTAACATTAAAGCAACACAGAATGGAGGAAATGAAGACGAAAAGAATAAGGAGTTTCATAAGAATGGAGGGATTTCCCTGTTTCTTCATTGTTTCTTCAATGGGTCAATTTCATACATTAGGTGTGTGGAAGAGTGTTTTCAACCGAATGGGTAAAGATGTGCGAAAGGAGGGTTTAGGTGGTGCATGTACAAGGATATGAGCTAATGTACATTAAGGTATAATTAGAATAGAAAATGTGTGGAATGAGAAGAATAATCAATAACCAAATTAATAGGTGTGCCTATTGAAAAATGATGTGTATTAAGGTAAATAGGTGTGTAGAAATAGAATTGTCCATCACTTTGTTTTTTTTTTTTATCACAATCATCAAATCAATTAAAAAAAATTCAATCATCATTCCAAATACAACATTTCTAACCAAGTTAAAATAATCAAAAAAAAAAAAAAAATTATCCTAAACAAAGGCTTAGAATTCTATTCAAGTTCAATAATAGATTTATCGTATATATAAATCTATTTAGGCTCAGTTTGGTTTGGGTCTCAAATTATGATTCTACCCTCATATTCCAACCCCATGTTTAGTTATAGTTTTCAAATTATGATTCCAAATCACATTTTGAAACACATTTGAAAACATGTTTGGTAAACTTGAGAGTTTTTGAATTTTTGGGTCTACCGATCGTTAAATCTCGACATCCTCCCGCACGTCCGCCAGATTGGAGAATAGTGCTTTGGTTTTTTTTTTTTGGCAATTGCCATCTATTATTTGAAATTTTTTTTTTATTTTTTTCAATAATTATTTTTTTGAATTGAATTTAAAAAAGAGTTTGGTTATGAACTTTGAATAGAATTTTCAATAGAGTTTTGAGTTGTGTGTTTGGTTATGAGTTATAAGTTTTTGAATTAAGTTTTGAAATTTTTTTTCAAAATTCATAACTAAACAACTTTTCTTATTTCAAAAATTTTAAACTCAATTCAAAATTCTTTTCAAAACTCATAACCAAATAAATTTTCTCTTTTCAAATAATGATTCAACAATTCACAAACTCAAAATACAACTCCATTATCAAATTATGATTCTAAAACTAGAGCAAACGCTATCTTACTTTTTCAATGTGAAACAATTATAAAGAGAATTATACAATCAAATTAAGAGAGACAATGGTACGGTTTGATTTAGTTTTTAAATTAATATTTGGATAAAAAAATCAAAAAAAAATGTTTGATTTATTAATTTTTAAAACTTTTTTCAAAATTATTTTTTCTTTCTCCTCGCTTCTCTCTTTTTTTTTTTTATTATTTATTAATAAATCAATCAATCATTTTTTGTCTCTCCTCTCTCCTCTATCATTCTCTCACATTTTACTCATCAATTAATTAAATTTTCTCCCATACTTGTCTATTCAACTATAAAAAAATAATTTTTTTTACAAATCATCCTAAAATTATTTTCAAAACTACTAACCAAATAAAATTTTAATTTTTAAAACTATTTTCAATAACTTATCTCTTACAATACAATTCAAAACTTATTTTTTTTATTAAAAAAAAAAAAAAAACGGAGCCAATATGTAACACTGACATGGCAACAAATCAATCTTGACCATTTATTAATTATCAAGGATTGATTTATGACATTGCACAATAGGAAATGGAATAATTTTCCGTGGAAAAAATTATCATCATTTAGAGCATCTCCAACGGTGAACTTCTTTTTTCACTAAATTTGAGTAAAAAATGACTCATTTCACCAAATCTGATATCACTAGCTCCAACGGTGCATCAAATCTCGATTGGGTCAACCGGTTGGTCGACCGGTAAGCGTAAATATATATATATTTTTTTATATCAGCTTTAAACGCTATTCTGCAAAGATGAAACAATCAGGTAGGTTCAATGATGAAACAATTGCAAGAATTGATGAAACAATGTCAGATGCTTTCTGTAAAGAAAATTGAAAAGAGAAAAATAAACGTTGGTGCAACCGACGACGACATTGAAGGAAAAAGTTGGTTCAATAAGAGAGAGCGCCTTAAAATGTGAAACAATGTCAGATGAAACAATTAATGAGCCTTAAAATATTGTCTTTGCTGTTGATGAAACAATAATTGATAAACGTTGGTACAATGAGAGAGATAGCCTTAAAATGTGAAACAATGTCAGATGAAACAATTGATGAAACAAACGTTGCTAGTGGGTTGACCGGTTGGTTGACTGGCTGTAATAACCCTCATCACTGATTACTAATTAAGTACTGATTACTGCTAAACCGAGACCGATTATGATTGATAATTGAATTGACTGAAATACTGAACTGGCTGACTGAAATCTGAGACTGATTGATTGACCGTAACTGTTTAAATGCATAATCTATCTGTTTGACTACCAAATTATCTGTTCGTGTCTTATGCATTAAACTGCAAATTGAAGGCCTTATCAGCGGTCAAATCTGGAATTGATTGATGTTCTGTGTTTATCATGATTAATGTGATTTTATGGCACATTTAATTGAAAATCGATTTGGTATGATTAAATTAGATTAAATGAAGCTAATTGAAGAGTTGGACTTAATTACAATTATGCCATTGTGAGTGGGCCACTATCTTAGATCAAGCTTGAGCCTTATCACACTCAAAAACACAACATTTCATCAGCCAAGCTCCTTGCTCCCACCGAATTAGAGAGAGAGAGTAGAGAGTTAGAGTGATTTCATCTTGAATTGCTTGGAAACTTGAAGTAATTGTAGAAGATTTGTGCAATTGAGCTTCCATACTTGTAATAGAAGACCATAGGTAAGGGACTCAACCTCTTGATTGTGCACTTAAGTAAATTCTTGCACGATTCATGTCTAATTGAGGAGCTAAGTTATGATTTAGTTTAATAATGTTGCATTGTAGCTTGAATTTTGCATGCATGTGTGCATTGATGAGTTTTGGGTTGATTTCATGACAAGCGTTGCATGCATGTTCATATTCATGTTAAAGACCATGATTTCATCTTGCTCTTGAAGAAATGAGCTCAGTTGAGCTAACATTTGAGGCTTTGAATTGATTGAATTCATGGATGTTGCATGTTCATCATGTTTATGAAAATTGTTTTGAAAATGGGTTTAATTGAACTACCTTTGGGCTTTGATTTTATAAATTGAGCTTGGAATCATGTAATATTATGAGTTTACAAGAGTTTTCCAGAAATTTAGCCCAAGAGGATCGATTTTGATGCTTTGAAACTTGATTTTGATCTTGGAGTTCAAATCTGGAATTTCCAGATTTTGGTGTTCCGCCGGCGAAGTGCCGCCGGCGGAAATCGAGCTCCCAAGATCTCTCAACTGTTTCTGATCCGCTCGAGCGGGGTATTGTACGCTCGAGCGAAGACTTGTGTCACACGCTCGAGCGGGGGAGTTGACGCTCGAGCGGGGACCTTTGTTGTATGTCTGCTCAAGCGGGGAAACCTGCGCTCGAGCGGGGAACTGTTTTTCTGAAAAGTCTGAAACTGCTTTCTGAATGCATCTTTGCATTCTCATTCCATTCTAGGCATTCTTAGGCCTGGTATAAGACATCTTAATGAGGATATAGATGTAGAACCACACTAAGGCAATTAGGGGTTAAGTTATTGATCTTCCCCAACTGTATAACTTAGTGTGTGTTCATCCTGTATACTGTGTAGGGTTGGCTTACTGAGGAGATGCTCTAGCTTATTGTAGCCCAGAACTCTGTGAGTAACAATTGTGTAAAGATATGTTCAAAAATGATTATCTTCAATCGCTTTGAGTTGAACTGCTTTTTATGAACTCTTGTTAATTGAATGAGTGTATGTCTTATATTCTCAAAGTATTGTGGTACCTTTAGCAACTCATTTCTTTATTACGAGACCTCTGTCGGTTCCCTCGTTGGAACCACTCATTTCATCGATTGATGGCCATCAATTGACTGCTCTTTTAAGACCCATCGTTTCTTATCTTTGCCACGGATATCTCTGGAGCAAAGTGCTGCACAGACCTAAGTGCCATAGTGTGAGCCACCTCTAGAATCTGTGCGAGACACCTCTTGAATCCATACTGGGCTTTAAGCCAATCTGTGAAATCTGGAGTAAAGTGCTGTACGGACCTAAGTGCTACAGTGTGAGCCACCTCTAGAATCATGCGAGACACCTCTTGAGTCCATAAGAACTGCATCTTTATTCTTTATTCTTGTTATTGTTACCGATTCTTTATCATCTTCGCCATCTTTATCGCTATCAAGCATCATATCTCTTTATTCTTTATTCTTTATTCATTACGCTGCTCTTTTATTCTTTGCTTTTATTCGCTATTACCACTGACCATTACTATCTTTATCGGTTGTGCCACATACGATTACTATGATTTCTAAATGACTGATATGACATGAAATATAAGCCACCGACTGTATAACTGATCTACCGAGGCAAACGACTGTTTAAAATACTGAAAGGACATTCTTTCTTAACCTCTTTACGCATTGTGTTATTCACTGGACTTTAGCTCACTGCTTATATATATATATGTAGGTGTACAGGCACCGGACCGTTGCTAGAAGCGTCGGGGTAAACTCCAGTTTTGTCAAGCCAGCCTTTGTGCCTCACTTTGAGGTTCCAGTACTGTCCAAGCTATGGCCTAGGGGTGTTTTAATCTCCCCGTCTGTCTCTGTATCTGTGATGTACTACTGTATAGACTGAATATTTTGCACTATACCGTACTGCTTAATAGGGATTAAGTCCCTGTACAGGATGATTGAATATATGATACATCTTTGCTCAGATCGATCAGATAAACGTATGAAAAGTCTTTTTGCATACAGACTGTCACAGCTCATTGGACATTGTTTTACTTACTGTATTGGCTTCCGCCAAGCCCCTGTACTCTGTATTACTGTTAAATAGGCCTTCGGTAATCTCGGATTACTGGCCGGTTACGGTGCTAAACCCATAGGGGCGGGTTTGGGTCGTGACAGAGTGGTATCAGAGCGATACTTAACCACGAGTTATACCGCACACACGTGTCCAAATGAGCTATAGGATGTCCTAGAAAAGAAGTTAGGGCATTGCATGAGCATAAAAAGTGTGTGTGGTTATGACATGACTGAATATATGCTAATGTGTTAAACTGTTTAAGTATGCAACTGTTTATGTTTATAATGGCTACCACTGCTTATAGTGAAATGAAACGAAGCCTATATGCATACTTAAAGAAGTTAAATGGAATAACATGTAATGTTAATGTTACTACTGACAGGGAAAATCTATAAGAAAATGAACGTGTGAAAGTAAAGGGTCATGTGACCGTACCTGAGTTGAATTGAAAGCATACACATGTCTGATATGGAATGAAATGTAAAACCAGTAAGAACCTCTCCTATATTGCTAACACCCTGTTGTGTGTAAACAAGGGAAAGGACGAGGAACGTAAGCAAAATCGAATCTTCTGATATTAGAGTTAACAGGCTAGAAGGAATGGTTGACGTCTTAACTGAAAATCTGAGGAGATAAAAAGGCCGACATACGTGCTTGAATCAACTGAATATGAACTGAAGACACTGATACGGAAACCCAAATAAACTGAAACCACCAGAAATTTCTGGGAGGTACCAAACCACTGAAAACTAAGACTTGGGTTTAGAAACTGAGAAAATATGTGAAGTTTTCTCCGAAAAGTACTTTCCCCAATGCATCCGAGATAAGAAAGTACCTGAGTTTGAACAACTTGAAAGGTGATAAGACTGTGCTCGAATATGAGGTAAAATTTACCTAACTAGCTTGATAGGCACCCCACATAATAGATACTAACTACAAAGACTAGAAAAGAACTGAAGGTGGGTGTGACCTAGATATGATTGACTGAATCGACGTTTTACGACCGTCAAAGTGTGTAGATGTCCTGGATAGAGTATAATGTCTGAGATAACGTAGCAGCATTGAAATATCCAAATCAACATCGCCAACTGAATTAGAAAGAATGAAACAAAAAGTGAAAATGACCTCCATGTATGGAAAATCTCTGGCAATAGCTTTGACCAATGAAGGTCAAAGAAGCAATGTGAACAATGATATACCTATCTGTACTGTATGTGAGAAATACCACTGGGGCGTTGCCGCCACCTATCCGAAACTTGTTTAGACGTGGTCAGGAAGGACATTTGCCTAAATCTTGCCACGAACTCAACTGAACATGAATGAGTCTAACTCTAGACCCTAGTTCCGGAGAATGCTCGGAAAACTGAAAAGACTGACGTAGGTATTACCTAAAATAGATGAAACTGCTTGTATGAACGTTTGTGTGGGAATCGTATATTCCGTAATTTGGTATAGACTGAGAACATATTGATTGAACCGATTGAATTACTGGAATTATGAACCATATACTATGAGGACTGTTAGGACTTGTGAATGAGAACTTCGAAGTTAGGTCCTTGTATCATATTGCAACAACCGAAAGTGAACTGTGGATATGACCTTTTGAACTGTACTAGAACTGTTGAACATGGGAAAACCTTATGATTGACTGTAATTCGAGAAATTTGTACGACTATGATTTGTACTGCACTGTTACGTATTGACGGACATCATTGAATGAACGGACCCTTGAACTTGAATTATACATGCGAACTGTTTATGTGTGTGAGACTACTGAAACTAAGAACCCATATTGGTTTGTAAAGATGAACTCCCACTTATGAATTTGTGAACGAATGCTTACATGAAAACTGATTTTGAACTCACACCCGTATATATGTTCCCATGCTTGTAATATTGTTAAGACTGAGAGGAAGGGACTGTGAATAATGAATCTTTTGAAATCTACCGTTGATGCGGACTATATGTGCGACATTGTAAAACCTTATGTTAACACTTACCTGTGCTATGGAAACTGTTTAGACTTATATACATATCTGCTCACCTTTGCTCGGAATGATTGTTATGTTATTTGTTGATAATTTAACAGTTGGGACTATGACCCTGGAACTGCATGACTGAATAAAGACCCCAAATGATAAACTCTAGACTGTGAATTGTGATTGTGAGAAATTGACATGACTGTTTGGTTGAACCTGCGAGCCTATGCTTTAGTGATCAGATGACCGATCTGGAACCCTCGTAGGGCAACTCACTATTATGTGTCACCAAGAACCTTGGGTGATGTATTACTGTATACCATAGGCGTATATGAAGGAATTATTTGGAAATTGCTATATTGACTGTGATGCTTACCTCTCAATATGAATAACTGCATGCCTGTGCACTGCCTGTAAACTTATTGGGAGGAACACGTTGTATATGACCTGTACTGCTTTGATATGAATTGTAATGCTAAAGACTCTGATGTCGGTTGACAAATTGTGAAACTACTGAATATGTACCTAAACGAATGGAGTCCGAACTAATGTGCCTCATCTGGAAATGATAGGAATGGAACTGTTATCTGATCTAATCTGATAGAACGGTGGGTTGATGAAACCTTTTGTGTAACTGATAGAATTTCTATTGGATGCTTGTGCTTTGAACTTTTACTTGTAATGATTTGACAGAACTTGCATCTGACATGACCTAGTCGAACTTTCATTGAATTAACCTGAGGGAAACCTTAATGAGAAAGCTATTATCAGATTGCTTACAATGTAGGAAAACTAGGAATGTGACATGTGATGACTTACCCTATTATCAAGTATGACCATGAACTTGTTTGATCGAAATGACTATTTTGATGATTACCGTATTTCATGATGATGGGATCTCATTGACCCTGACGGTTTTGATCATAAACTCTGACTGCCTAGAAGTATATGTAATCTGTATGACTGCTGTCGTATTGACATGTGCTATGACCGAATCTGTGGGAACTGGAATTGATGAATAGTAAATGAATACTTACTTCAGAACTATGCCTACGCTATGGGGGTAATGTACAATTCGCTTTATATTACCGATAACTCCCGAATAAACTGGACGGACTGTGATGGCTTATCGAATTGAGAACCAAACTGAACTAAGACCGGGTGAACAACTCGGAAGAGAACAAATCGAACCTCTGTAATTTAACGGGGCAAATTACTTACGAAACTGAGACCAGTGCAAATTTATAACCCCGATAAGTATCTTGTCATCTGCCCCGCATCAGATTCTATCTTGTATCAGACTGTTTCCACTGCTCTAGTAGTGCTAATGAGTGCACCCCGAATGCTTAAGTAAGAATTGTGGCATCTATGTATGCCCTGGACAAGAATATGGAAATGAACATGCATCCGAATCTGTCATTGACTGAAAATTGGATGTGCATAAGATTCTGTTTTAATATGAGCCCCAATCCTTATACGTGATTTCTTATTCTGTTTCTGTGCATTGCTAAGATTGAGATTGGGCCATGAACTTGTTTATGAATCTGATTATGCTCCTGTTATAGAGTGAAGGTTACTTTTATGCTAAGCATCATCTCTGTTGTCGTGTGTTGATTCGAGTTTGGAGGACCAAACTCTTTATAAGGAGGGGAGACTGTAATAACCCTTATCACTGATTACTGATTAAGTACTGATTACTGCTAAACCGAGACCGATTATGATTGATAATTGAATTGACTGAAATACTGAACTGACTGACTGAAATCTGAGACTGATTGATTGACCGTAACCGTTTAAATGCATAATCTATCTGTTTGACTACCAAATTATCTGTTCTTGTCTTATGCATTAAATTGCAAATTGAAGGCCTTATCGGCGGCCAAATCTGGAATTGATTGATGTTCTGTGTTTATCATGATTAATGTGATTTTATGACACATTTAATTGAAAATCGATTTGGTATGATTAAATTAGATTAAATGAAGCTAATTGAAGAGTTGGGCTTAATTACAATTATGCCATTGTGAGTGGGCCATTACCTTAGATCAAGCTTGAGCCTTATCACACTAAAAAACATAACATTTCATTAGCCAAGCTCCTTGCTCCCACCGAATTAGAGAGAGAGAGAGAGTAGAGAGTTAGAGTGATTTCATCTTGAATTGCTTGGAAACTTGAAGTAATTGTAGAAGATTTGTGCAATTGAGCTTCCATACTTGTAATAGAAGACCATAGGTAAGGGACTCAACCTTTTGATTGTGCACTTAAGTAAATTCTTGCATGATTCATGTCTAATTGAGGAGCTAAGTTATGATTTAGTTTAATAATGTTGCATTGTAGCTTGAATCTTGCATGCATGTGTGCATTGATGAGTTTTGGGTTGATTTCATGACAAGCGTTGCATGCATGTTCATATTCATGTTAAAGACCATGATTTCATCTTGCTCTTGAAGAAATGAGCTCAGTTGAGCTAACATTTGAGGCTTTAAATTGATTGAATTCATGGATGTTGCATGTTCATCATGTTTATGAAAATTGTTTTGAAAATGGGTTTAATTGAACTACCTTTAGACTTTGATTTTATAAATTGAGTTTGGAATCATGTAATATTATGAGTTTACAAGAGTTTTCCAGAAATTCAGCCCAAGAGGATCGATTTTGATGCTTTGAAACTTGATTTTGATCTTGGAGTTCAAATCTGAAATTTCCAGATTTTGGTCTTCTGCTCGAGCGGGGGAAGTGCCGCTCAAGCGGGGAAATTGAGCTCCTAGCATCTCTCACTGTTTTACAGTCCGCTCGAGCGGGGTATTGTACGCTCGAGTGAAGGCTTGTGTCACATGCTCGAGCGGGGGCCTTTGTTGCATGTCCGCCGAAAGGAAACTCAAGGCCGAAGGAACTGCTTTTCAAAATTTCAAACCGTCAATGCATCTTTGCATCCTCATTCCATTCTAGGCATTCTTAGGCCTGGTATAAGACATCTTAATGAGGATATAGATGTAGAACCACACCAAGGCAATTAGGGGTTAAGTTATTGATCTTCCCTAACTGTATAGCTTAGTGTGTGTTCATCCTGTATACTATGTAGGGTTGGTTTACTGAGGAGACACTCTAGCTTACTGTAGCCCAGAACTCTGTGAGTAACAATTGTGTAAAGATATGTTCAAAAATGATTATCTTCTGAACTGCATCAATCAACTATTTACTAAGTTGAACTGTTTTATGAACTGTTTATTGTTAACTGAATGAATGTATGTCTTATATTCTCGAATCAGACAGGCACCTTTAGCAACCATCGCTATCGTTATAGAGACCTCTGTCGGTTCCTCGTTGGAACCACTATCACATCGATTGATGGCCATCAATTGACCGCTCGGTCTTTTAAGACCCATCATCGCATCGCCATCGTCACGGATATCTCGAGCAAAGTCTGCATGCACCTAAGTGCTATAGTGTGAGCCACCTCTAGAATCAGGCGAGATACCTCTTGAATCCATACTGGGCTTTAAGCCAATCTGTGAAATCTGGAGCAAGGTGCTGCACGGACCTAGGTGCTACAGTGTGAGCCATCTCTAGATTCTGAGCAACACACCTCTTGAGTCCATAAGAACTGCATCTTTATCATATCAGCATCGCTATTATCAAGTATCGTTATCAAGCTATCAGATTACTATCAGATCGACATCGCTACTACCACCGTACTAATTTGCTATCGGTTGTGCCACGTACGATTACTATGATTTCTAAATGACTGATATGATATGAAGTATAAGCCACCGACTGTATAACTGATCTACTGAGGCAAACGACTATTTAAAATACTGAAAGGACATTCTTTCTTAACCTCTTTACGCATTGTGTTATTCACTGGACTTTAGCTCACTGCTTATATATATATATATGTAGGTGTACAGGCACCGGACCGTTGCTAGAAGCGTCGGGGTAAACTCCAGTTTTGTCAAGCCAGCCTTTGTGCCTTACTTTGAGGTTCCAGTACTGTCCAAGCTATGGCCTAGGGGTGTTTTAATCTCCCCGCCTGTCTCTTTATCTGTGATGTACTACTGTATAGACTGAATATTTTGCACTATATCGTACTGCTTAATAGGGATTAAGTTCCTGTACAGGATGATTGAATATATGATACATACTACTCTGTACTGACTGTATAAACGTATGAAAAGTCTTTTTGCATACAGACTGTCACAGCTCATTGGACATTGTTTTACTTACTGTATTGGCTTCCACCAAGCCCTCAGATCAGATATTGTTAAATAGGCCTTCAGTAATCTCGGATTACTGGCCGGTTACGGTGCTAAACTCATAGGGGCGGGTTTGGGTCGTGACACCGGCCGGTCGACCTGTAAGGCAAAATAATTTTTTTTTTTTTTTTTTTTTTTTACCTGTTTGAACTTTTTTGACCAGTTTAAACCTACATATTTTAAAGGAAATCGGTCGACCGGTTGGTCAACCGGCAGGGCAACCGAAAAGTTGACCAGTTCCTCCCTCCAACGACCACACACAGTGTTTTGATGAAATATGTATTCTGTCCTCAGTTTGATGAATCGTTTGCTGAAACCTCAATTTGATATCGATTTGGTACAACTGTTAGAGCACCAAACAATAACTTTTTCACCAAATTTTAAATTTGCTGTTGTGGTGAATGTGGTTTGGAAATACTCTTCAGATCCCGGAAGACGCCAATGAGCCTCTGCTAGTCACCTGCAAAAATACAAACTCCGGTCGGGGGTGCCGGAATTAGCACTCCGACGGACAAGTTAGTTCCTCTCAAGAAAGCTTGCTTGCTAAGTCTCTAGAAGTAATTCTCACATACCTTTATAAATCTGAAGCTCTTGTATTTATAGCCATTCGCCAGCCTCGGGGCCAGAGTCTACTTTTAAATTGTTTATTCATTCTTTTATTTTATCCTGACATGCTCTTTCCAGTATACTCGGCCCGAGAGTCATACTGCATCTTAGCAGAAGCGAATGGAGCCGCTAACACCCGGCTCCTCGTATCGACGACTTCGTGTCTTTAATTATACGGCTCCCACAATTGCCCCCCAAGTACCTTGTCAACGGCATTTGGACGAGGTGCTTGGCTCTGATTTTCAAATACTACAAACCGAAGTTCTTGGGGCTTTAGACTTATTTCGCGATTGTTTAATTATTCCCTTGAATCGCCGCTTCAGTTCCCGCCCCTCCGCACGCCTATTCATTATGACTTGAAGCCCCAGATCCTTCGATTCAGTTCTATGACGCGCCGCTAGATCGCTTCTTCGATTCATCCTTGCAATCCTTCCATCTGCGATATTCTTCATTTTTGTAAGTTTTCCTTCTCGACTCAAGCTTTTCGTAATTTGTTTACTCCACACGTATTCTTATAATCAATAGATTATGGCGGCATTTAAGAGACCTTCTTTCTCCGGTCGAGTCGTTGATTTTAGACGCCATTTCTCCATTCTCGACGATGCACCTATCGTTAGTGGTCAATCGCACTCGACATGGAGAGAGAGGAAGAAAACTCGATTGTCATACCCCTTTTGTCGATCGCAGAGGCGGAGTTCGCCTCTTCACCCGCTTCGAGGGTCGTTTTCGCCATTGGGATTTGATCCTTCCCACTTCAATGTAAATTTCTTTAGAATCATAATGGGGGTCGTATACCAACCGTCGCCTTGGTATTAATCTTGGCCGTTTCTAAGATCAGTATGCTCGCCAGATCCTCCGCCGCACGGACGCTATTTCTCGTAGCTAAGGACACAGATCATCGCTGATCACTATGCTTTCCACCGAAAACGAGTTGATGATGTCATGGTCGTTGTCCGTGGTAATCGAATTGGCGAGGGGAGGATCGCGTCGATCCTATTCCTAGACGAGGGGCGAACCAGTCGCCAATGCCCTTTCGCTCATATTGTACATTTGTATCTCGCCATACCCTATTTTCTTGAATCTCACGGCTTATCTTATGCAGGAACGAGTTGAAAAAGTCCTAACTTCAACTAACGACGCCGCTTTTTTCCGACATCGATTGCTCTTAATTATTTCGCCGCAGCTTCTTTATAAGCGAGGAAGAGCGCCCACGCTCGCTTCCTCACGAGCCCACGACACGACCTTTTCGCATGGACAATATACCGATTCCGAAGGAAGATTTTCGTCGCCCGTATTTTGTCCAACTTCAAAAATTTTAGACAGATAGGATTTGAAGGGTCCGATTCGGAGAGTACTGGCACTGAATCGCCACAGATCGCTCGGAGGCGAATCGAGGAGGTATTAGTTCTCGACGATCGTCCCAATCGCTTTTGGCTCGGGAACGATCTTGTTGACGACGCTCTTCAACGTGCAGACGACCCTTCCGCCTCGTGCCTACCGCATGGTCAAGTTAAGCGACAAAGCTTGCTAAGAAGGCGAATGCGGAGAGGTTAGCCGCAAGGAGAAGAGCGGAGGGCCTTTCGACCGAAGGTGAGAAATATGCCGGTTCTATCGGATGCCTCGGCGCTTAATGACCCGGAGGTCGCGTTCGGTGTGGCAACGTCTTTGTCATTACCGTCTGATACGGAGGCTTTCCGGCTGGAGCCGGATTCGGATGCGACAATGTTAGCCGCGCAGTCGGCCCTTTTGGTGTGTATTCTGATTTTTTCTTTCATTCGAACGCTATTCGCGTTGCGCTTTGTTTTGAATTGTTCTTTGCAGCCGCTGGTAGGATAGCCGATGTGGGCCGCCGCCATCTCGACGCCATCAAGGAGATCACCGCTTATAGAGCAAGCGAGGGCCGGAGAAAAGGGCCGAGGACGAAGTTTTAAGAGCGAACCGAAGCTTTCGGGCAGATGTCGCGGAGAAAGCTCGTGATGCGGATAAGTTGAGAGCGGAGGCCGAGAAGAAGGCCGACGACTTGGAAGCTGCACTTTGCTTATCCAGAAAAGCCGTTACTGGCCTGGAGGCCGAGTTGGCAGAGGTGAAAGTGGCGAAAGAGAGTGCCGAGTCAAAAGGTTTCGAAGCCGGAAAAGAGGCTGGGCTTGCCGAGTATGTGGACCAGGTCTCCCGGTTTGAGAATCGGGGATTCAAACATGGTTGGCACAAGGCCCTTGTCGGTACCGCATTGCCCTCAATGTTCCAATACCGTATGAGCAAGTAGACATCGATCCATTGGAGACCCATTCGAGGGTCGATATTTCTTTCGTTTATTTTGTTATTTTGTGTTTATGATACAGCAATGGACGTTGATACTTTTTGTATTTATAAAATGTTAGCAATTTATGCGCAATGTGCTGATGTCTCCGCAGTTTTATGGTGATGTTTTGTTTTTTGTAATTATACAATGTTAAAACAATTAACCAAATATGCCGGTTCCCTGGGATGGCTCGGCTCGAGCGTGAAAGGCCAAATGGTTGGCCAAATAGTTCACACGGGCTAGATCTCCCCTTGCGTTGGCCAGGGCTCGAGCGCTTAAGCCGAATATTTTAAACCAGAGGGTCGCCGAGGCATCGCGGAGTGCTTAGCCGAATAGATTAATAAATCGCCTTTGCGCTGGCCGTGGCTCGAGCGCTTAGTTTAATATGTTGAACCAGAGATCTGGCCGAGGCATCGCTTCTTATGTTGCCGTATAGATTAATAACCGCTTGCGCGCTGGCCGTGGCTCGAGCGGTTTAATATGTTAAACCGCAGATCCGCCGAGGCATCGCTTATGTAGCCAATAGATTAATAACCGCCCCTTGCGCTGGCGTGGCTCGAGCGGTTTAATATGTTAAACCGTAGATCCGCCGAGGCATCGCTATTATGTAGCGAATAGATTAATAAATCGCCGCGGGCCGTGGCTCGAGCGTTTAATATGTTAAACCGCAGATCCGCCGAGGCATCGCTTATGTAGCGAATAGATTAATAACCGCCTTGCGCTGGCCAGGCTCGAGCGCTAAGCGAATATGTTAAACCGTAGATCCGCCGAGGCATCGCTATTATGTAGCCGAATAGATCAATAAATCGCCTTTGCGCTGGCCAGGCTCGGCGTTCGATACACTTTATTGTAATATTTAGGCGCCATTAAAATAATGTGCACTACGTGGTATAATCGTCGAGACTTATTCGCCCCCGTGTGTCACGCCCCAAAGGACGCCTCAACCAGCTTGACATTCACGAAGGGTGCTCCAATTTGGAGACTTATTCGCTTTAAGGTGTCATGCACCAAAGGGGCCCAAGCCGAGACCATTTCGCCAATCGTGACATCCACGGCGGGCGCCCGAATCCGGAGACTTGTTCGCCCTAAGGTGTCATGCCCCAAAGGACGCTCAACTACCGTGACATCCACGGGGTGCTCGAATTTGGAGACTTATTCGCTCTAGGGTGTCATTCACCAAAGGCCGAACCGAGACTTGTTCGCCCTAAGATGTCATTCACCAAAGGCCCGCATCCGAGACTTGTTCGCCCTAAGCCGCCATTCACCAAAGGGGCTCGAATCCGAGACTTGTTCGCCCTAAGATGTCATTCACGGCGGGCGCCGAATCCGGAGACTTGTTGGCCAATCGTGACATCCACGAAAGGGCGCCCAATCCGAGACTTGTTCGCCCTAAGATGTCATTCACCAAAGGCCCAATCCGAGACTTATTCGCCCTAAGATGTCATTCACCAAAGGCTCCAACCGAGACTTGTTCGCCAATCGTGGTATCCACGGGGCGCCCAATCCGGAGACTTGTTCGCCCTAAGATGTCATTCACCAAAGGCCCGAACCGAGACTTATTCTCGCCAATCGTGACATCCACGGCGGGCGCCCGAATCCGGAGACTTGTTTTGGCCAATCGTGACATCCACGGCGGGCGCCCAATCCGGAGACTTGTTCGCCCTAAGATGTCATTCACCAAAGGCCCGAATCCGAGACTTGTTCGCCAATCGTGACATCCACGAAGGGCGCCCAATCCGAGACTTGTTCGCCCTAAGATGTCATTCACCAAAGGCTCGAACCGAGACTTGTTCGCCCTAAGATGTCATTCACCAAAGGCCCAATCCGGAGACTTGTTCGCCAATCGTGACATCCACGGGCGCCCGAATCCGGAGACTTGTTCGCCCTAAGATGTCATTCACCAAAGGGCTCCGAATCCGCAGACTTGTTAGATTTTGAAGTGTTGAGCTTAATCATGCGAAAATGCGAGATGTTAGATTTACGAGGATATTGTGTACAAATATCAAGCCCACAGGTCGGGTCATTGATAAAATTTTCGTAGATGTGTCGAATTCCACGGCCGTGGCGGTGCTTCTTCCCCGACATGTCCGACAATCGATATGCCCTGCTCCTCGCAACGGAATCTATTTGATAGGGCCGCCCCGCTTTGGACCAAGCTTTCCATCGGTCGGCCTCGATCGCAGAGCACCTTCTTCAGGACCAGTTCTCCTGGATTGTAGCGCGCAGCTGGACTCGCCGATTGTATGACTTGGCGAGCTGCTGCTGATAGCGAGCCATGGATGCCAAGGCACGATCTCTTCGTTCTTCAATCAGAACCAGGTCCAAAGCAAGCATCATGTCGTTCCGTCCCGTGTCGAAGGCTTGCGATCTGAGGGTTGGTAGGCCGATCTCTGGGGATAAGATTGCCTGGGTTCCGAAGCACAAGGCAGACGGTGTTTCTCCGGTGGATCGCCTCGGCGTCGTCCGATGGGCCCATAGTACGCTTGGCAACTCTTCGACCCACCTGCCCTTGGCGTTTTCCAAATTTCTTTTGATACCGCCCAAGATGGATTTGTTCAAGCTTCCGCCGACCGCTACTTTGGGGGTAGGCCGAGTAGAAAAGTAAGGTACAATTCCAGATTTGTCGCGACAGACACGCCACATTTAACCGAAAGTGCCATTATCCGAGATCAATGCTCTTGGAATGCCGAATCTTGTAATGATGTTTCTCCACACAAAACGCTTAATGTCTAATCTCAGATATGGGTTAGAGCTCGCTGACTCCACTTCGTGAAATAGTCTGTTACGATTAGAAATCGCTTGTTCCTCGGGCCCCGCAAGGGTCCTACGATATCAAGTCCCCATCGAGCAAACGCCAGGCTACCGATTGAATTCAAAGCTTCACGGTTGATGGGTTAGTGGGGAAAACTTTTGGCATTGTTCACATTTCTTCACATAATTTTGTGCGCCCTCATAGTCGGCCAAGAATATCCTCGCGTTATCGCCTCGGGCAAGGAGCGCTCGAATGTGCACCACAAATGCCTTCATGTATCTCTGAGTGCCTCCTCTGTCCGGTGCACGATTCCGTGTATGGGCCAGAGAGGGATTTTTATAAAGTCCCCTTGGGTCAAGGTAGTATCGCAGAGCCTTGTTTCAGCCTTGTGTGCTTTTTTTATCCTCCGGGAGTTGTTCAAGAAAGGAACGCAGCAATGGGGTCCTTCCAACTTGGAGCGGATTCTATGATATTGATGTGGGTCTCCCGAGGGCCGACATCGGTTCCGGACGGCCCACTTCGATGGTACGCTTGAGCTCGGAGTTGATGGCGGAGGCCAAGCTGTGGCATCCGCAGTGTATTTTGGTCGCTGTTATTTGGTTTAGTTCGTGATGGTCGAACTCGCCAAAGAACGAGCTAGCCGCTTTCATATAGGCCGCCATGCGCCATCTTCGCCGTGATACTCCCTTCACCGTTGATTACCAACTTTGAGTCACAAACACCAACAGCCGCGGCACCGAGAACATGTGCGCCCGTAGTCCGCTAAAGGGCTTCATATTCGCCTCGTTATTTGATGCTTGGCCGAAGTTTGACGGCTCGCTCAATGATCGCCGTCTGGGGACATAATTACGACGCCGCCGCTTCCCGCTGGTTAGACGATCCATCGCAGATAACCGCCAGATGTCCCCAACGAGACTCTCCAACTGCTTTGACGTAGCTTCGCTTTTGGCCGAGATCCTGCTTGAGGTCGGCGAGCCCTCCCGTGAATTCGCCACAAAGTCGGCAAGCACCGCCTTTGATTGCGCTTTTGGGTGAAAACCGAATGTCATATTGTCCGAAGTTCGAGAGCCCATTTCAAACACGCCCGATGCTTCGTGATTCCGGAGTATCGATCGGCGGGAAGTCTGTCAAGACCTTGATGTCGGTGCTTGGAAGTAGTGCATCGCTTTTCCGCCATGACCGTGGCTAGGACGAAGTTTTTCCAATGTAAGTAGCGTGAGCCAAGGCCCACCATCGCCTTTGCTCACGAGTATACCGGGTCACGCCGCCTCCTCCTCTTTAACAATACGGCCGACGGCCTCACAGAGATCGCCAGATATAAATGAGGGATCACCGGCGGGTGTTGTTAGAAGAGGTACGTCCGAGGTAGGTCTTGAGCCCGCTAAAGTCAGCCTCGCATTCCACGGACCATTCAAAGCTCGCTCTGCGTAATGTTTGAAAGAATTGTTCCGCAGCGATCTCAGAGATCGGCCGATAACTGCTGAGTGCAGCCGCCATTCCCATCGCCTTTTGGACTTCTTTGATCGAACGGGGAACCGAAGTTCTAAAATTGCTGAACTTGCCTCGGTTGGCCTCGATTCCTCGATGGTTGACGATGTAGCCTAGAATTTGCCGGCCGATCCCGACGCATTTGGAAGCATTCACCTTCATTCTCAGACTTGCGAGGGTGTCGAATGTCTTTTCCAGATCGCTATATGGTTTTGCTCTTCTTTAGATTTGACCACCATGTCGCCGATGTATACTTCCATAGTGTGCCCGAGTTGTTCTTTGAACATCGTAGTGACCAAATGGTAAGTCGCCTCGCATTCTTTAATCCAAAAGGCATGACCTCAGAAAGAGGGTTCCTCTTGGAGTGAGGAATGCGCTTTGTCCCGATCATCCGGATTCATGGCGATCCGATGGTAGCCTCTATAGGCCGAGGAAACCTCATGCGGCGGCGCGCGTCGCGATCGACGAGTTGATCAATTCTAGGCAAGGGAAAGCGCCTTTGGGGCAAGCTTTGTTTAGATCCGTGAAATCGACACACACGCCAAGTGCCATTCTTCTTTTTACCACCACCGTGTTGGAGAGCCACGGGATAGGTGACCTCTCCGATTGCCCGGCCAAGCAATTTGTCAACTTCCTCGACAACGGCGGCAAGCAGGTTTCATGGAGGATCGCCGACCTTTCCAATGATCGGCTTGCACCGAGGGTCGACATTGAGGTGATGCTGCGAGACCGCTGGGTCTATTCCCGGCATTTCATACGGGGTCCACGCGAAGACGTCGAGGTTGGCGAGTAAGAAAGTGATGAGTTGCTGCTTGTCGACCTGGCCCAGAGAGACGCCGATCATAAAAAACTTTTCCTGCTTCCATCGATGTCTACTCGGTCTAAACCTTCCATGGCCTTCGCTTGGTTGACGCCCAACGCCTTCCGTGATTTCTCGACCGGGCACCTCGACGGATTTTACTTGCGCTTCCTTCCGCGCCCCGGGCGGCGAGAAGGTAACATGCTTGGCCGACCGCCGAGCCACGGATCCGCTCAACGCCATGCTCGCTGGGAAGCGAAAGCGCTGGTGGTAGGTGCCGGGACGGCTCGCAGGTATGTAACCACGATCGTCCCATGATGAGATTGTATGGCGATGGTAGCTCGACGACCAAAAACTCCGCGACCACCGCTTCGAGCCATGACGGTAAGCCGATTTTTCCCAATGGATACTCCGGTGGCGTTAGTTTAATAGTGGATAGGGCCGAGTTAGATCCGAGTCGTTGAACCCGAGCTTGATGAAGGTTCGATGGTACATGATCTCTGAAGTACTTCCCTGATCGATAAGGACGCGTTCTACGGTAAACCTATGTACGCGTAGCGTGACAACCAGAGGATCCACGTGAGGGAGTGTGACGCCGCGCAAATCAGAGTCGTCGAAGGTGATGCTTACCGCTTCTCGGAGCCGGGGTCGGTTTGCTGGTGGTGGCCGCCAAGGTTTGAAGTGGTTGGATCAGTACAACCGTGGCTATCGGCAGTCAGATATCATATGGACGGTGTCAAGCGGGCGCTTTTTGGACGACATGCGCCCTCTGCCACTTCCTCAACGTAACCCCTTGAGGTGCGGCGGCCGCCGGTGTTGCGCTGTTGGTCGCGAGGACCCGCCCTTGGGGATCGCTCGAGAACCTTGAGTCTTGCCTGGTGAGACTTTGCTTTCTCTCGAGGCGTGTCGCATGGCGTTCGTTTCTCGCCGATGATGCCGCCTTCTGCTTGGTCTCAGATGGCTCGTTCCATGGTTGCTTGCATCGCCTCCTGCTAGAATCGCTGGCGGTCGAGCGCAAGGTGCGCCGTGTCGCAATGGTTTCTTTCCGAGCATATTCGCCGGGTGAGGTCGCTCCTGCGCGATCGCGTCGTGGCTATCGGAGGATCGCTCGGTCACGCCTTCCATGGATATATTTGAGTATTCCCACGACGGCGCCAATTGTGGTGAATGTGGTTTGGAAATACTCTTCAGATCCCGGAAGACGCCAATGAGCCTCTCGCTAGTCACCGCAAAAATACAAACTCCGTCGGGGTGCTTAATTAGCACTCCGACGACAAGTTAGTTCCTCTCAAGAAAGCTTGCTTGCTCAGTTTCTAGAAGTAATTCTTACATACCTTTATAAATGTGAAGCTCTTGTTTTTATAGCCATTCGCCAGCCTCGGGGCCAGAGTCTACTTTTAAATTGTTTATTCATTCTTTTATTTTATCCTGACATGCTCTTTCCAGTATACTCGGCCCGAGAGTCATACTCGGCATCTTAGCAGAGCAGAATGGAGCCGTTTAACACCCGGCTCCCTGTGCGTATCAGACTTCGTGTCTTTAATTATACGGCTCCCACAGCTGTCAACTTTGGTGAGCCGTTAGAGATGGTCTTATGGGCTGATCAAAAAGAAAAAGAAAAAAAAAAAGAAAAAATTATCCAAAAAAAAAAAGAAAAAGAAAAAGAAAATGAAAAAGAATAATAATAATGATGTTGACTAGACATCGAGTCAATCTTTCCAGCTACCTAGCAAAATTTCCTACAAGATTATCTCTCTAAGGACACTTCTCTCTACACAATGGCAAACGTGATCTTCTTCAACACTCTCAACACCACCATTTCCAATTTTCTTCTCATTGCCCTCCTCTTCACCTACACCCTCGCAACTACTATCGATATCCAAAACCTCTGCCCTTACCTTTGTTGGGTCAGCCATACCGGTGGTGGTCGGCACCTTGATTATGGCCAAGCATGGGAAATCAATCCTCCGTGCACAACCCAAAGCCGAATATGGGGCCGAACCAATTGCACCTTCGATGAATTGGGTCGGAAGTGTCGACCGGTGATCGCAATGGACTCCTCCAAAGGCCAAAGCTATGGTGCACCCTTAACACGCCGTCGAATACGCACTAACCCAATTCAACAACCTAGACTTCTTTGACATATCCCTTGTTGATGGGTTCAATATCCCAATGGAATTTAGCCCTATTTCTGAATGGTGCACCCGTGGCATCAAATGTATCGCGGATATAAAGAGCGAGTGTCCGAATGAGTTACAAGCCCCGGATGGGTGTAATAACCCATGTACGGTTTTCAAGACCAATCTATACTGTTGCAACTCCGGCAATTGTAATTCTACATCTTTCTCTATGTTTTTCAAGAATAGATGCCCAGATGCTTATAGTTACCCTAGAGATGATCAGACAAGCACATTTACTTGCCCTGGAGGAACCAATTATAAGGTTGTGTTTTGCCCTCAAAATAGTTTGTCATTCTTGCTGGTCTTTTTTTTTTTAGATCCAAGAAATGGATATGCAGATAGGCTAGTCCAACATATCCGCCAGGGAGTATAACCCCTTAGCATTTACAGCATATTTGCAAGAAACTCCACCGCACCTACGTCGGGGCCGAAGCTTAGGCCTCCGCGTACTCCAGGTGCTAAGGAGTATGTTTAACCCCAACATGGGGCTATGGAGACTCGAACCCAAGCTTTGAGTGAGGGATTCAAAGGTCTTATCCACTAAACCAACCCCTTGTTGGTCATTCTTGTTGGTCTGCAGTTAGAGGTTTGTCACCCACTTATGAGGACTCACAGCCATGGAAGGGCCACACTCATAGCTCTTATTGACATTGTGGATTACTTATAACAAATGTCTGATGTTCTTCATGCCAGCTTAGGTGGCTTCTATTTTCTTTAATTCCATTGCACCCAAAAATAGAGAAGGATATGTTTCCCTACACCTTTCTTCTTCTTTTCCTTTTTTTTCATGGTCAAATTATTAATTTTCCTTGTAATTTGAGTGAAATATCACTTTCAAATTCTTGTAGTTTTAATTTCAATATATAAGAGCATTTCTAACACTACTCTCTATTTTAATTAGCAAAATATATTTTAAAAATAAAATTTAGATAATACAACAATCTTATATACTTATCACAATTTTATACTTAGTATTATTTTACATGTTAACTCAACATTTGCAATAGGTCTCACAACTTATGTATAATTTCAATATAGTATTGACAACTAGTAACTTAATAGTATATTAAATGATAAGATATAATAATATGTATAAGTAGTCATCGTAATAAATATCTATTTATATATTATATAAGTAAAATGAAGTTTTTGAAAAGAGTATTGTGTGAGTTTCAAAACCTCATAATAAATTTGTGAATTTATTAAATTTAAAAATAAATTTAAAAATTAGTATTGGCTAATCCAATAAAGTAATAGTTTTTAACATATTAACAATTCCATAATTTATAATTTTCGAAAGGAAATATAAACAAGTATTCCATATTTTTCCAGCCTAATCCTCTCCCACTAATTCTTATTTCCTATAAAAAAAAGTAAAATTTGCTTCTTACTATATGACTCTATTATTTATGGAAGTAGGGACGCCATAGCAGTTGCGAAAATGCAGCTCGTCACAAAGCATTTATTTGGGCCCATTTTGATAATCTGTTCACATTTTAGAATACGTCAAGTAGAATATACTTGTAAAAAATCAAGTTAATCGGATGTCGTTTACCTATTCATCCACTCACATTTGTATTCATTTTAATCAAGCTAAAATACATTTGTATTTATTTTTGTAAATACAAATGTGAGTGGATGAATGCATAAACGATATCCGATTAACTTAATTTTTTACAGGCATGTTCTACTTGACGTATTCTAAAATGTGAACAGTTTGAATTTTTTACAGGCACTTCTCTGGATTGAGCTTCATCTGATACTTGCGAAGGGTGGCAAAGGTCTCTCATAGGTCGGTCAGATGGTCAGCGGAGAGTTTGCTTTTGACTAGCATGTCGTCCACATACACTTCCATGTTCCGACCGATTTGATGGTGGAAAACTGCATTGACTAACCGCTGGTAGGTGGCCCCGGCATTCTTCAGTCCGAATGGCATCACGCGGTAGTGGTAGTTACCTCGGTCGGTGATGAAGGATGTGTGTTCCCGATCGAAAGGGTGCATCATGATTTGGTTGTACCCGAAGAAAGCATCCATGAAGCTGAGCATTTGGTGACCGGCTGTGGCGTCGATTAGTAGATCTATGCGGGGGAGTGGATAGCTATCTTTGGGGCAAGCTCGGTTCAGGTCAGAGTAATCGACGCAGAGACGCCACTTGCCATTGTTCTTGCGGACTAGAACCACATTGGACAGCCACTTGGGATAGTCTACATTTTGGATGAATTGAGCCTCAAGGAGTTTGTCAACTTTTGCGGCTATGAGATTATTACGCCTGGTGGAAAATACGCTTTTGGACCGTAAGGCCGGAAATGAGGTTCGATGCTGAGGCGGTGAGTTATGAAGGAGGGGCCAATGCCTGGTATGTCTGCATGGGTCCAGGCAAATACGTCATTGTGCTCGGTCAGAAGGGCAGTGAGGTCGGCTTTTGCCTGGGGGGATAGTTGGCTGCCAATCTTTGCAGTTTTTAGTGGATTAGTGGGGTCGTTAGGGGCCTTGACGAGCTCCTCCATAGGTTCTCCTCGACCACTGCCTTTTGTCTCAAGGCCAAGTCCTTCGATGATCATGGCCTCCTTCAGCTTGGCTTCTTTAAGAGAGGTAACATAACACTCCCTGGCCATGGTCTGCTCCCCTCTGATTGTTCCGACCCCGAGATCAGTGGGAAATTTGAGGGCAAGATGATAGGTGGACGTGATGGCTTGGAAAGTGTTGAGGGCGGTTCGGCCAAGTATGATGTTGTAGACAGATGGGCAATCAACGACATGGAAGGTGAGCAACTTTGTGGCCTGCTGTGGGTATTCGCCGATTGTGATGGGGAGGTCAATGGAACCAATAGAGGTCACACGCCGCCAAGTGAAACCGACTGGGGGTTTGGAGTGGAGACAAGCTTTTTTCCCCAATCTTGAGTTGGCGGAAGCAGTTGAGGAAGATGATGTCTGAAGAGCTGCCATTATCGATGAGAACCCGTCTGACCTTGTAGTTGGAGAGGATGGCTGAAATGACAAGGAGGTCATCATGCGGGTAGCGGATGCCTCGCGGCAAAGGCCCCGTAAAGGTGATGGGCCTGGCCCATCGCTTAAGCTGCTTGGGGGTCGGTCCATCAGGCATCGCTTTTGTCGAGCCTCGCCAGATTTTTCTAAGCTCAGCCCTCTGAGCCGAACAGGATGGTCCTCCGCAAGCAAGGCCGCCTGCGATAACTCGAATTTCACCAACTGGCGGGAGTGGGTGACCTTGTGGCTGGGGTTGTTGTAGAGGTCGATCATGGCCTTGGTTATGTTGGGCTGGCTACTGGGGGGGTGCGCCGGCGATTATCTCTGCGGGGGTCGGTCCTTTGCCTCTGCTGGGGGCGGGTATCTGTGAACCGGCTGAGGCGCCCCTGACGTATGAGGGCTTCCACCTGGTCCTTGAGGTTGACACAGTCAGCAGTGGTATGGCTATGATCCTGGTGAAAGCGGCAGTATTTGGACTGGTCTTTCCGACTGGAGGGGGTTCGGGAAGGTAATGGCCATTTGAGAGGGTAATCCCGTTGGATCAGATGAAGGACCTATTCCATGGGGGAATTGAGGGGCGTGTACCGCTCGAACCGACCGATCGGTCGAGTTTCTGCCGACCGGTCGGTACGAGGGGGTCGGTCGGTATGGTGGGGTGTTTGGTTGGTGTACTGGGTGTTTTGGGGTTCCAAGTCCTTTCGCTTGTCTCTGGGGGTCGGCTGTTTAGTGAGTGGATCCTGCCGAGCAACTAGGGAATCCTCGGCATTCATGTATTTCTGGGCTTTGGAGAGCAGGACGGCCATGGAGGTCGAGGGGTTTTTGGAGAGAGAGAAAAGGAAGTCGGACGACCGTAGGCCAGCCATGAAAGCCGTGAGGATGACCTTGTCATCGTTTTTCGCCACCTGCAGGGCTTCGATATTGAAGCGAGTTACGAAGCTGCGCAGTGATTCCCCTTCAGTCTGGCGAATGTTGAGGAGTTGGGTGGCTGGTTGTCGCTGGCACTGGGCTCCGATAAAATGGCTCAGGAAAGAGTCACTGAGATGCTGAAAAGTGGAGACCGAGTCTGGTGGTAACTAGCTAAACCACAGTCGAGCCGACCCCTTCAATGTCACGGGGAAAGCTTGGCACATGATTTCGTCAAGGAAGACATGGAGGATCATGAGGGTGCGATAGGTTTCCAGATGGTTGACCGGGTCGATCGTTCCGTCAAAGGAGTCGATGGTGGGCATTTTGAACTTGGCGGGCAGGGGTTTGTCTCGATGAGATGCATAAACGGCGAAGTTCGCCGTGGTGGAGGGCTTATGCCGGATGTTTCGCATAACCCCTCGAGCCGGAGCTTTATGGCTCGGAGTTCGGGCCCCAATGGGAATGTTGTTGCCACCGAGGGAGACAGTGTTGACACCGCTAGCTTCTCCCTGGTCGTGCTACGACCGATGGGCGTGGGGGTGGAGGTGGTGGATTTACATGTGGGTGAGGAGGTCGAAACCTCTCGAGTTGAGTGGGTTAGGTTGTGGGACAATATGGCTCGAGTTTGTTCCGTGGGGTGGAATATCTGGAGGTGATGGTGGAGGAAGGGAGGTCTTCCGAGCAAAGCATTTATTAAGGCCCGGTTTTGCTCGGCCATGCGTTGATGTCATGGTAAGCTCGATGAAATCGTGGTGGGTTGTTGTTCGGATTGGAAGGGTCGGTTTGATGATCGGCAGCATTATGGTGGGAGGCCATGGATCTAGTCGTGACCATACACTTGACGGATGAGACGTGAAGGTTACTGGAACAGGGTCTCCGGCGGCAATGAACACAACTGGCGCACGGATCAACTAGTTCCCACAGACGGCGCCAACTGATGATACAGTTCGTTCTAAGTAGATGGGCTAGACTGATCCAAGCTCCTCAAGCCCACATCCGAGTGATGAAGCCCACTGGAAGACCTGCAAACAAGTTTGACGGGGAACGGGATCGTCCCCCAGTGAACCCTCCGGCATGTAAATTAGAAGTGGAAGTGGTGAATATAGAGAGAGAGAGAGAGAGAGAGAGAGAGAGAGTTAGGGGATTAGAATAATGCTTAACCTTCTTCTTGTCTTCAAACCTTGCTTATATCCTTTGGTGATCATTTCACTGTCCCTGCCGTCCTGTCCTCACCGCCGAAAGCTTGTGTTGTTGTTTATCTTGTTCAGGGCAAGGGGGTGCTATTCCGGCTGAGGGGTGTTGTCGCAATAAATGCTGTGATGGGCTGCATTAATGGTGATGTGCTGTGGCAATAACTTTGCAGATCTTTGTCTGTTGACGTGGCCTGTTCTGCACCTGCCATGTGTCCGAGTATCATTGGTCTTCCCTGCTCAGTTGGCCTCCAGTTGTCCTGGGTTTTACTACCCGGGTTTTGCAATGGGGTCTAGATGGTGGGCTTGGGTTTGTTCACTGTGGGCTGTGGTCCTTGTGGGCCTATCTATGTCACATTTAATTTTTTTTGTACATTTTTTTTTCTTTTTTGATTTGTTTTGTATACTCATATGTATTAATGTTTATGTCTAAATTTGTAATGGGTGTGAAAAGAAATTAAGTTTGCATGATTATAAGAACCCTTCCTATTAGCCTTTTTCATTGATTTTATTTATTTATTTATTGTGTCTTATCAATTTAATTCTTTAGTTAATGAATTTTCACATTATTAAAAGACAATTTTTTAGTGCTTTTTATAATGGTAGCTTCAATTCCAAAAATAATTAATTATCTTTAAAATATTAAAACATTTTACTTGAAAATTTATATTAAATAAAAATTTAATAAAATTTAAATTAAAAATTATGATTTGTTTTGAGACTTCACTTCTTTGATTAAGTTATATTCTAAAAATAAAATTTATGAACTAGCTTAATCTGATCTTAAATAATTCTTTCAGATATAAATATAATTTAATAGTAGATATATTTTAAGAATAAATATATAATTTCTTAATTGAAGTTTTAGAATATTAATAAATATGCCAAATATATATTCATATTTTTTTTACTTTGGTTTAAAAAAATTTTGCAATATTTTTACCATTTAAAAAAAATAAATAAGTGGGAAATATGATGGTTGGGCTTGAACCAAAATGATTATTTGAAAATTGGATTGATATATAGCATAAAAATTAACCATATCCAATTTCTACTATTTGTAGTATTTGATCCAATATTAGCTCATACTCACCATAACTTAACAAATTATTAACATAAGTTTAAATTGATTATTATTAATTGTTTTTATTAATTGATCGATCAATTTTTAAATCGAGCCCAAGGTAGGACTAACACAAGTTCCATATTTTAGGTCGATCGAGTATTATATAATTTTTTCGTACATAAATATACTTAATTATTTTTGTAAGAATTTTTAATATAAATATATAAATTTTTTACCAAAAAAAAAAATGCTAGAAATATGCATTCATTTTCTTATTTTGGTTATAAAAAATAATCATAATATATTTACCAATTTTAAAAACAAAAAATAAATGAGTTAAGTGATCATGAATTGGGTATTTTTAATTGTTGGAATAAAATTAATCTTAATCTAACTTCTAAATTACTTTTAATCTTTAATGCAAGTACCCTTCCTCAAATTAGTTCATACTATTCAAAACCTAACAAATTATAATATAATTTAAACATAAAATTTAATTAATTATTACCAACTATTTCTATTAATTGACCGATCAAAATTTTAAATCAGGTCCAAAGTATGGTTAGAACAATGCTCATATTTTAAGTTGACATGGGATAGTTTTTTCACACACAAATATACATAACTATTCATGTAATAATTTTAAATATAAATATAAAATTTTATGAAAATTTGAATTTTTTTAATAACTATGCATAAACATGTACATATTTCTTATTTTATTATAAAAAATACTAACATATATTTATTTACCAATTTAATAAATAAATGAGTTAAGTGATTTATGCTTAGACATAAATTAAGACAATTCTCTTATAATTAAGTCATGGTCAAGTTGAGATAAATGTTGAGTCAATTAGATTATGTCACTTTTAATATCTAGCACAATTATAAACTCTCAAGTCAACTCTTATTTATTTATTTATTTTTATATTCATAAATTATGGCATTGAAGAAACTATAATTTTATACTTAAGTAGGCATATTTTTTAACTTTTACAAAATAGACAATGGATAGTTAATAAATTGATAAATTATGATTGGACTATATCTGATATAAAATAAACTAAATTACAAAACTTATAAAACACAATGCATTTATATTTCATTGTAAACATAATTTTTGTAATTTTATTGCAGTTTAAAAAAAAATACATTCTACCATAATTTATTTATTTCTTATAATAAATTTTATGTTATTATTTAATTTTAAAATTAATTTTTAATTATTTATTTAAACCTGTGCATAGCATGGGTATTATGCTTTATAAAATAATTTTAAAAATTACACTGCATTATAAAGATCCATTAAGCAAAGATGAAAGAGAGAAGAATAAGAAAGGGACCTAATATGAGATGCTAAAACTAGCGATTGTGAGAAAGTCTAAAAGTTGTACTTGGTAAGTAAATGTTGATTTCAAGAAAAAAGAGGGTCACTGTCGTAACGCCCTCAAAATAATACATAAAACCCATCACTTAAGACATGCATTGATACTAAAGAAATCAACCATTTCTATTCATCAGAGTAGTCCTTACAGCAATATTACATATTAACAACAAAAGCAAATACCCTATGGGCTTACAGCTTTCCAAGTCAACACTTGGTTACACAAAAGAAGAGTACTAACTCTAAACAAAATAAGCCCTTGGCTTGATGTACATGTAATACAAACAAAATAATCAAAAAAGTCTTCAACTCTCGTCATCATCCAAGCTATGTCCTTAGTGGTGGCATGCTACCTGTACCTAAAAATAATGTCTCATATAGGGTGAGCCAATGCCCAGTAGAGATATGCTAAACACAGTATGAGCAATAACTAAGACATTAGCAATTGATAAATGTTTAATTCCCATAAATCAATTCATAACTCATTTACATTACATGACCACTATGTTCATGTTTCATTTCATGACCACTTCTTATCAATTTCACAATTTACATCAATGGCTCAGAACCTGGCCAATCACTTATATGAGACAGTGACTTATATTAAACGTTTCCCATTTTACAATAGATAAACATACCAGTTGTATCAACATCTCAACAGATAAGCATACAAGCTATATCCACATTTCAACAGATAAGCATATTAGCTATATCAACACTTCCAAAGATAAGCATATGAGTTGTATCAACACTTCCATAGATATGCATATGAGTTATATCAACACGTTAACTGACAAGCATATGAGCTGTATCAGTGGAGTCCATCCCCTATCTCCTCCCAAGCAACATCCGGTTTAGAGGTCCATCTCCTATCTTCCCCTAAACCGTGGAGTACATCCCCTATCTCCTCCCACACACGCAATGTATATACATATAGGTCATATACACAATCAAACAATACGTAACGTTAATGTATTCTATCAACCGTCATACTCTATGACATATCCAATTGATTAGTTTTAGTTTGCCTAATCATCATGCATTGTCTACAACAATCAAAACTACCCTCCACCGGTAGCCCAAAACAATTATTTCTAAACAGATAATAAAAGCTTTAACAGATAAAATATCAATGTTTTCAAAATGAGCGATTAATAAATCCAACTCCACTATTTCACAATATAATGAGCCAATTTCATTATTTCTAACTCAATTCCAAATGATCACAATTTTCCCAAATTAATTATACCAATTAATTTACATAACAAATTAGGGTTTTCTACCCCATTTCCCAATATTGACCCAATGGTCTATATTTCCACAACCAACGACAATACCATTATTTTGAAACCCAAAATACACTTTTTAGAATCAAAATAACTGAACTATCTTTTAACATTTTGAAACCCTAAGTCCCAAAATTACCCAACTTCAACACTTTATCAAAACAACCAAAAATCTATGTCAAAGACCATAAGAGTGAGTAGGAATCCCTACCTCAAAGTTGACACCCAACGAAGGAGATGAAGAAAACGAAAATGCTCCAAATCACAACTTTCTCGGATCAAAAGATAGCTCTCGACGATCAACAACTTTTTTGTAAAGGCCAAAGGTGAGAAAACAACTCCTACTAGATCAATACCTAGAGAGAAGGCAAGGTTCTAGAGAGAGAGAGGCTCAACAATGGAGTTTTGGAAAAGTAAGAGAGAGAGAGGAAGTGTAGAAAATGATTCAAAAATGCCCAGTCGCCCTTTGTTATACAACATTCCCGTTTAAGCGGAAAACACAACGCTCGAGCGTAAAGAACAAAAAACTAGGTCCGCTCGAGCGTAAGAAGGCCCGTTCGAGCGCCAAGACACAAGAATAAAGTACATCCGCTCGAGCGCGAAAACCAGTCCGCTCGAGCGTAGATTTCCCTCTCCCAGAATCTTTCCCAAAAATGTACTATCCACTCAAGCGCCAATAAGCCCGCTCGAGCGCAACCCGCTCGAGCGCAGGAAATCCGCTCGAGCGTAAAAATCACATCTGCAGAAGTTTTGCAGAGCACAAAATACTGGGAGTGTGTAAACCCCGCTCGAGCGCAAGAAGGCCCGCTCAAGCGGACAACCAAAAACCAAACCCCGCTCGAGCGCAGAACAACCCACTCAAGCGTAACACCAAAAATCTAGCCAACCTGTAACACACCTGCCCAAAACATCCCAAAACTCAAACAAATAGAATTAAAGGACGACAACATGGTAGACACAACTACCAACTCCACAGAACCGAGTCCGGAGTACAACTGAACAGTGAAGGGAATACCAGGACCGCTATAACCTCCCCCATTTAAAGAATTTCGTCCCCGAAATTAAATATAAGTTTTTCAAAAACAGGTTTTCTCCATTCTCAACAATATTACAACATAATATGAAACATTTCGACCCATTACCGGTCAATCCCATCTTTTTTTAAGAGGAATTTCACATTACACATAACAACCTGCATTATCAACATGCATTTCTTTGAAATTTACCAATTTCAACTCATTTTCCACAATTCCATAACACATGCAACATTAATATCATGCTTGCATTTCCACAATATACTTAACATACGCAATGTTAACACAAACTTCCATTTACCAAAACATTTACAATATTTTACAACTTAAGACATATATAATGCTCTTAAAGTTCAACAATTTTACAAAATTACCAATGTATGATTACACATCAACAAACAAGTCCGAATATTTCTCACAGACCTCCAACTTACGTTCCCAAGTGGCCTCCTCCACTTCGTGATGTTTCCATAGAACCTTGACCAAGGGGATGGTCTTGCCTCGCAAGACTTGATCTCGCCTATCCAAGACCCGAACCGGTCTCTCCTCATACGAGGCATCCTCATCTACCTCTAAATCGGTCCAATCCAAAACATGGGATGGATCCGGCTCATACTTCTGAAGCATACTGACATGAAATACGTCATGCACCCGGACAACTGCGGTGGCAAAGCCAAAGCAACTTCCCCAATCCTCTCAAGGATCTCAAAGGGACCAATGAACCGAGAGGATAATTTCCCACTCTTTCCAAACCTCATCAAACCTTGCCTAGGTGATATTTTCAAGAAAACATGATCACCTACCTCAAACGCCAAAGGCCTCCTCCTACGGTCGGCATAACTCTTTTGGTGACTCTAGGTTGTAACAAGCCTCCTACAGATAAGCTCAACTTTCTCCGTCGTCTCTCTAACCAACTCCGGACCCAACAAAGGTGTATCACCCACCTCGGCCCAACAAACTGGAGACCTACACGGTCGGCCATACAAGGCCTCAAACGGTGCCATACCGATACTCGACTGAAAATTGTTGTTGTAGGCAAACTCCGCCAAGGGCAAGTGCCTCTCCTAAGTCCCACTAAAGTCATGGACACAACCTCGAAGCATATCCTCAAGGATCTAAATAGTACGCTCGGACTGCCCGTCAGTCTGAGGATGGTAAGCCGTACTAAAAGTCAACTTAGTGCCTAAGGCACTCTGCAAACTCTGCCATAACCTAGCAGTAAAACGAGGATCTCTATCTGAGACGATCGTCACTGGGACCCCGTGCAATCTCACTATGTCCCGAATATACAAGTTGGCGAGATGATCTACCGAATCTTTCACGCGCATAGGGATAAAGTGCATCGACTTAGTCAATCGGTCTACAACCACCCAAATAGCATCACTACCCCGCTGAGTCCTCGAAAGACCTACAACGAAGTCTAGTGACATGCTCCCACTTCCACTCGGCAATAGGCAAGGGTTGTGTAACAAGTCCGCGAGGGACCTCATGGGTTACAGTTCGGACTCAATTTGTTACGGTTCTAAATCTGAACCAAAGAGTCCAAATCCAGCAAATCGTTTTGAGAAAATAGATTTTTTGAAAGAAGTGCCAAACATGGACTGCTTTTCCAGATACAGAGTCGCCACCTAAATATTTTTTAATGGAGGAATTTAGGAAACCCTGACTTGGTGCTAAAGGCCACGTGTCCGTCATCACCAAAGTTGCCTCGGCTCGGGGACTTGGGTACGATTGGGGAAGGTCAGCTATGAGCACCCCCTCTCGCCCGATCCGAAGATCGGCCTCTACTAACCGTAATATCCTATTTTGAAAACGTTATGTGTTCTTATTCCGGTTTTTAGCCTAAAATTACTATGTTACGCGCACAACAAACAAGTACAGACTAGATTGCCTAATTTGGAATAAAACATTGCATATCCGTTTGTTTGGAAAACGCTTTGGAATTTGCTACTCACAAGTAGGCTAAAACACAGATTTCAATGAGTTGTTCCAACTCAAACAATCTAACCTTCACCCACAGGCATTCAGGCAGTTTATATCACATAAGCAGCTAGCCTCATGGTAATCATGCTGTTATGTCAACACCCACAAGCATGCGGTATGCTAAAGCATAAAATACTTACAATGTCTTCCGAGCCAAAACAATATTTGAACATGTTAGCAGTCATGCATGATCCAAGTTCATGATAAGATGGCTAATGCAACGATACAAAATGTCACTAGAATAGGCTCGCTAATCTAAGAATGACATGTGAAAATGCAAGTAGCATGTATTCAAGTTAGATTTGAAATACTTATGCAAGCAATATGATGCACCGAGCCCTGCATGCAATACTAATGAATGATGCACGCGCACAAAGATAAGGTATGCTAAATTAAACATGTCCTAATACTAACCATCAAAGGTGTAAGTAAAAGGGAGAAAGAAGTGGGGTTGGAAGACATGCACACCGCACCCACACTTATTATAATTTTGCCTCGCCGAGGGTCCGAAGAATAATACAATTAATTAACCTACAAGCTAATTAAATATTACAGACCAATTAAACTAGTTAAGCAAATTAACTAATCTAATAAAACAGTAAATAGCCTCGGGAAGAGGGCCCAATGCAATGCGTGCTCGGCTCCGTTCGGAAGTCCACTGCTATGCACAAGTTGCCTCTGTTCTCCCTGCTCTGCTCCTCTGATCATTGCAAAATTCCCAAGGTATGCTCCATGGACACTGTGGAACACCACCGGCTGAGAGGAATGGCCACCGGCCAAGGGAAATGGTCATCGGCCACAAATTAAACCATCGGCCACTGATGGATGGCCGGTCGGCACTAGAGATGGCCGGCCGGCCAAATCTTCCTGCAGAACCTGTTTTGACAGTAGCAGAGGGCAAAACAAGGCATGACAATGCATTTCAAGCAAATGTGTGCACCAATACATCCCTTATCATGTTTATGACTCAAAGGGACATGGTCCTTGATTCTCGGATCATCAATCGCGGATTCCCATGCATGATGGCCCAAAGAATCAAGTGTGCATTTTGATATGGAATGCAATGCAAATAATCAAACAATGGGGCTTAACTTCTATCACAAGCAATTCAAGAGGTAAAGCATGCATGCCAATGCAATGCAATACTAAGCACATGAGCTAGTATGCAACCATGGAAATGCAAAGAAGCATACAAGGCATGCAATGGTCATACAAGACATGCAAGGCATGAGACAATGCAACCAACAAGTATGCAACGCACAATGTGAGTGTTCAAGCATGCAAGCAAACATGTGACTTCATTCAATCATGCAACTTCAATCATGCAACAATACACAAATATGCAACAACATACAAGGTAAGCATGCAACAACATGCAAAGGGGTGGACTTAAACTAACATGGATAGCTCGCAAGCATGCCAAAATCAGTGGCCAATGCCAAGGAAATGAAGGCTAATGTGCACACAAACATGCATGCAAATGGGCCAACACTTAAGCATGAAACAAGTAACTTTTAAGCACACTTAAAAGAGACTAAACATGGACAATTAGCATGCAATGTAAGCTTTGGAAATCATGTTAAAGATGATGCCAAATCGAGCAAACAAGACAAGCATAGCATGTAATTGGTTCAAGTAGTTAAAGCATGATCATATGACATATGAAGCAAATGACCAAAATGGATCAAAACAGTCCCAAACCATGTTAAGGCAAGCTCCAAAAACCACTTAGATGGCATTTAAATGATCTACACATGGAGGCATGTACAAATGCTTAAACATGGAGCATACAACACAACCTCTTAAAGCATCAAAGGAGTGATAAAATGTAAGCATGTAAGCATATTACAAGGACTGAAATGACATGGTAAGTGGTTCCAAACCACTGAAATGATGCAAGTAAAGCATGCTATACACTCACACACCTGAGTCTAATAAGCCAAAATGTAAGGTGGCTATACTAAGCATGTGATGGTCGACCAAAACAACCAAAAACAGAGCTTGAGCATGCTAAAACAAACACAAAAGCTTCACAAAGCTTGGCCAAAATCATGCTAGAAAAAGGGGCTAAACCTAAAGCATGTTAAGGCCTAATCATGGCATTACAAGGCATGTATGCTAAGCAAGCATGATGTACCAAAATCAATTGAAAACAGAGCTATATTATGACATAATGAGCACAAAAATTAGTTAAGGCATGGCCAACATGAACCTAAACAATATGCTTTCTCAGGAGGCAAAAATGACCCTTTTCAAGGACAACAAGGAGAGGGTGTGGCCCTCTCCTTCTTAGGACCTCAAGGCACCATCCTCACCTCTGAAATCTCTCAAGATTTCAGTGGTGAGGAGGCCCAAACACAATGGTCCCAGAGCTCAACCAAAATGGCACAAAACAAGGGCCAAACAAGCCTTAAGAAGGGTCAAACAACCCCAAAGCTTAGGACACTCTTAAACAACTATGTAGAGGGTTCAAAAATAAGAATTTTATGTATTATACACCAAGTCTAAAAATAGTTGCAAGATAGGGAAAAACACTATGCAAAAATGGGGTATTTAAAGGTAAAGTCCTTACCCTTGAAGACCTTTTCCAAGAACAGCACTCCAGCTGCTTCTTAGGCTCAAAATCAGCCCAAAACCTCTAAGAACAAGCCTCTAGCACCTCAAGAGCTAAGGTAAGGTGTAGTGGTAGGTGTTTGTGAGCAATAATAAGACTAAACACACACTAAACACAAGAGAGAGATATAGAGATGGAGGATATATGTAAATCCTAACTCTAAAGCTCAAGCTCGAAAAATGTTGTCTAACCTAATGGAGAAAGAAGAAGCCTCTTCTTATAGAGCTCTCTCTTGTAAAGCTTCCAAAATAAGGTTGTTAAGAGAGATCCCTCCATACACGTATGGAGGGAGCAAGGTGGGTGCCAGCTATCACAGCTGGCACAAAAATATCTGCAAAAGCAGATGAACAGTGGTCGGCCGGCCAAAAATGCAATTTGACCAAAAAAGATGGCCGGCCGACCATCTATAGTGCTGGTCGGCCAAATATATGGCCGATGGCAACAAAACACAGCCAGTGGCCTCAAGCCATGGCCGGTGGAGTGTGGGGATGCCTCACAAGGCATTCCCTGCCCTTCGAAGGCAAAACACAAGTGTTTGGTGCAAAACCAAACACAAAATAGTCGAGTCGAGAAATCCTAAGGCAAGGCGCGCTGCGGAGACCTCCGGGAACTCAAGACGAACACAAACATGGATGATCACCGAGTGTTCAAACGGTGACGTCCAAGTCTTGAGGACGGTCAAAAATGGGGTATCTACAGTTGCCCCTCTTTGACAGAACTCGAAAGTCATAACCATGACGGGAGTGAATGTCAAAGCCCAGAGACGACCCATTTTTGACAAGGCCGAAGACTTAGACAAAGCATACAAGCTACAAATGAAGATATGCTACCAAGGCGGGGCAAATGCAAGACAATGCACAAGGCCGAACATAACTTATGATCATGCAAAGAAAGCTGTAACGAAGCATAACATGCGACAGTTTTAAGCTAGCATATACCAAACTATATTACAATGCAGGAAGGAAGTAAGAGAATTATGCAATTCTCGATACATCTCACTTGAGGGTACAATACTGCTCGTTCGCTCGTTGCACCAAATTTCAAATGAACCGTACATACAATATCGTGCATGCAAAGAAAACAACTCAACAGGTTCAATATTGTTAGCAACATGCATAACATGCAAAATGATAAGCAATATATACAAAACTATGTATAAACAATGCAAATGAAAATGCAATGTAATTGAAACAATGCAAATGATATGCAATGCAATTGAATCATGATCCAATCATGAGTGGTTCAAAACCACACAAATGTCAAATAGATTAATGGAAGTAACAAGTCTGTCTACCACAGAAAATGTGCCGCAACCCTTAAAGCGCGTACACATGCAGAACTATGAGTAATGTAGACAGACACAAGAATGAATATTGGGTGGAATGACATAAGTAGGGAAATAACCCGCTAACGAAAGGACAATGATCCTAATGTTGGATGCAAAAATTACACTACAACGTAATATATACAATGGATATGGCATGTAGGCCAAAACATATCTTGCCTAGGAAAGGCATGTACACAAACAAACCATATTTAACACGGAAAATGGCGCCGTCACCCTCAAACCAAGTTCAACATGGAATAGGCGGCGTACACCAAATCTCATAACCCTGCTTTCAACATGAAAAGTATGGGTACATACCGCACCAAGCTCAACATGGAATAGGCGGCGTACACCAAATCTCATAACCCCGTTTCAACATGAAAAGTATGGGCACATACCAGACCAAGCTCAACATGGAAAGGCGCAAGCCATAGATGGATGTGATGCAATAAATGCATGCAAGCTACAATGCAATATTTACAATATGCAATGGAATGGATAGGGTACAATGGATAAGGCACGCAGGCCAAACCGTGTCTTGCCTAGGAAAGGCATGGACACACACAAATCGGGTCTAACATAGAAAAGGTCATACAGAACTATGAGTGTATAGACGTGAAGAATATGGGCACATACCAGACCAAGCTCAATTATGGAAAGACGCAAGCCATAGATGGAGGCGATGCAATGGATGCATGCAAGCTACAATGCAATATTTACAATATGCAATGGGATGTATGTAAATGCAATATTTACAATGGAATGCATGACATATGCACTATATACAATGAAATGCATGACATATGTAATATTTACAATGAAATGCATGACATATGCACTATTTGCAATGGAATGCATGACATATGTATTATCTACAATGGAATGCATGACATATGCACTATCTACAATGAAATGCATGACATATGTAATATCTACAATGAAATGCATGACATATGCACTATTTACAATGGAATGCATGACATATGCATTATCTACAATGGAATGCATGACATATACACTATTTACAATGGAATGCATGACATATGTAATATTTACAATGAAATGCATGACATATGCAATATTTTTTTGTTTGTTTGTTTTTTTTTTTTTTTTGAAATGCATGCTGCGTGGAGTACGTGACAACGCAAGTCGCTTGAAATGCATAAGAATGCATGGTTTTGAAATGCGCGACAATACGCGGCTTTTGAGATGCAAGGCAATGCATGAGTTTTTTGAAATGTATGAAGATGCATGATTTCGAAATGTGTGACAATATGCGGCTTTTGAGATGCATAATGATGCATGTTTTTTTTTTTTTTCCGAAAGTGCAAATGATGCATGTTGGTGCGAATGCATGATACCGTGCGTCCTTTGATGTGCACGACAATACACATGGTCGTGGATGCGCGACTACGTACGTTGCTTGAAATGCATGACAATGCATGTCAAATCTAATGTGCGACAATGCACGTCGCTCGAGATATATGTCAAGACATATGAACTCGAAGCGCGTGTTTAAGGTCTCGCCATACCGAATGGAGGTGTACGATAATGCGAATGATACTTGGAATGCGCGACACCGTGCAGCTTTTGAAATGCATGACAATGCAACTATTGAAATGCATGTGAATACAAACTAAACTCAAATGTGCGTTACAACGCACATCCCTCGAAATGCATGACGATGCAAATGACGTGCGCATGACAATGTGACATAAGAATGTGTATACTAATGCAAGCATGGCATGCGTATGACAATGCGAGATGTGTGTGCAATAACATGAATGAAATGACGCATAGTCAGCGTGCGTTAACGACAAAGTGTTGTAACGCAACGCATACGGGGCAACTTTCTAACCTTGCAAGAGACAAAAGGATACAAAAAGGATACGTCTTGCACATATTCGAGTGCTTCGCGCAGAAAATACAGTCCGAGGTCAAAACGGAGATCGGTTGAATTTCAAAAATGCCTTTTCTTGCATTGTCTTGAGCAATAAAGGCCCCAAACTATAGATCTAGCCCGAAAAAGGTTGTACGAGGCTCACCGGCCAGAAGGGGAAGTCACCGGCCATCCACCGGCCACCAAAACACATCACTGGCCAAATATTTGGCCGGCCGGCCAAAAATGTAGCCGACCGGCCAAAAATGCCTGAATCGGGGCAATTTTGACTTTTCGCCTTGGGTCTTTTAAAATAGGATTTCAAACCCTATTCTTTTCATTCTCCTTGGCCGAAATTTCACCCTCTCTCTAGGATATTTTCTTCCTTCGATCTTCCATTTTCTTGTGTTTTAGCCCCTCGTTTATCGCTCGATTCGCGAATATCTTCGCGTTTCGAACATTTTGAACCGAATGTTTCGTCGTTTCGGTGTTTCTTTTTCTATTTCCACCTTTTAGGGTTTGTTCCCCTCAATTTCCTCTTGATCTTCGTGCCTCTTTCATTTCCTGCTTCGCCATTTTTCGCCTCTCGGTTGACTTTTCAGTTGACCTTTCACATTCCCATCCGATTCCCACATTCCCGGCCATTTTCTCATCATCTTGGAAATGGCGGATGATATTCCACGGGGCGGGACTCCCTCGGATCATGAGATGGATCCCGGGGCCGAGCTTCTACCCTTGAGCGTCCGTCCGTTCGACCTGGCGACCTACCGACCGGCGATTCACGTACTACCTCCTGACGGTCTTCGCCGCTCAGAGTTTTGACCGGAGCGTGCCACAGGATATGCTTCTATGCGAGCCGGCATCGCATCTATCCTTCAGTGCTGCTAAGGTACAGTCTTCCCTCTTTATTATTTTCCGCAATGTAGAATATTTAACTGCCATAGTTGATTCCATTTTTTAACTGCTTAACCCGGATACACTGCATGCTGTAGTTGACTGGGACCATACTTGCAATCTGATATCTGTTTGAATCGAACACGTGCACACACATTGCACTTGCCTTGAACCACTCAAACACACTGACACATCATACTCTGTAGTTCACTGTAAACACATCGACACCTGATATCTGTTTGAACATGAAAACGTGCACACGCTATATCTGTACTGAATCACTCAAACACGCTGACACATCGCATGTCGTAGTTTACCGTAAGCACACCGGTGCCCAATGTTTGTTTGAACTTGAAAACGTGCACACACGCTATATTTGCATCAATTTTGACTGTTCTTTAAAATCAGACATTTTATATTGCTTCAAGAATCGCTTGCTTTTGAACAGAGAGATTCCCATACCGTCCGTGGGTATGGGAATGTTGCCGTCAGGGATTGGTATATGGAGTTGTTGGAGGCGTCGCCACATCAGGACCAGCAAAGCTTCGCGCTTCAGAGGACTCTCGCGCCACCACGCAGACCTCTCTCGCCGCTTCGTGGAGAGGTAGTGGGACACCACCGACTCATTCCACCTTTTCCGCCGGCCGGGAGATGACGATGACTCTGGCCGACTTCTTGATGCTCACAGTATCGGTAGAGGGTGATCCGATCCCTTGACACCGACATGGATGAGTGAGGCCGCTTGATATATCTCGCTGGCGAGACTCCGCCCGCCTGCTTAGGCTTGGCCCCAGATTCATGGTTCGAGGTCCGGGCCAGGTCCACCATTTTGGCCGATGAGGCCTGGCGACCCAGAGGAGGTGGAGCGATATGCGGCGCGCTTCTCATGTTTCGCTGGGACGACCATTTTTGCCGATCGGGTGAACACAGTGCCTCTTCGGGCCGCTTCTCGTGGACGCCACCCGATCTTGCGCTTATGACTGGTGGCGCCGCTTGGCCACTCAGACGGGTACATGAGGTCACCTCCGCTGTAGCCCGGACAAATGCCAAGGGTTATCAAGTAGCTTGGGAGGTACGCTTTTCTCGCTTATTTCGCTTACATTTTTGTACTCAGACATCGTGATACACCGTGGGTTCGCTTCACACTAATCAGATACTACACACACGCACACATATACTGCTTTTACATCGATCAGACATCGCCACACCGCACACTCGCACAATACACGCCGATCAGATAATCGCACAATACACGGTCCTGCTATTTCTATATTCTGCTTTATCTTATAAGCATACTGGTATTTGCTCTGCAGTTGTGGGTCTACGCCTACTTTCCGAGACTTGTGCCTGTGCCAGACATGGAGACTTCTTTTGTCATTCCGTTCTCGCGCCGCTTCGATGTGAGGTGCGTGCGGAGACCACAAGAGTCTTTCATTTTCTTCCGCCACTATTTCGACACCATCACCCCCGCGGAGGTATGTTCAACTTTAGAGCTTATTTAAGTTTCGCTTTGCACTGTATTTTCCAATAATAGTAGATAACAATCTACATTTCATTTTTAGATCACCTGGCAGCCTTGGGCTCCATTGCCAGCTGAGATGCGGGCACGGTTTGTAGGTGCGGAGGAGACTGCCCGCTTCAGGCTTTTGCTGGAGGGCCCGGTCTATCAGGCTTGGTACTTGGGTGAGCGTTTCCTACGCCAGACCCTAGGGTTACCAGAGCAGATAGTCCCGGTTCACCCCCCTGAGCATATGAGGGAGACCGAGAGATTCACTTCCGAGCAGATGGCCGACTACACGATCAGCTGGGACGCGATCCACTTCAGAGGCATAGGCGACTACAGAGAGTACGTAGAGACGTATATCATGCGGCCTCTGAGCGGTGGCCATCGAGTTGAGCGAGAGAGGCCCGCGGCGCCGACAGCTAGGGCAGGAGCACGGGCGGGAGTAGGAGCACCGAGGAGAGCCCGAGTCCGCGGCAGGGGTGGAGCTCGGAGAGGACGGGGGATTAGTTAGTCTACTCTGCCCACGACGATGACATGCAGAGGGCGTGGCGGGGCGACTTACCAGATCCCCATTGCTCCCCCTCCGGTTGATCATGAGTTGGTCGGTTTCTACGACTTGTCTCCGATATGTACTACTACATTTTGCATTCTGCATAGTCAGTTCATTTTATTTGATTTGATATTCCGCAGAATATTGATGCTTCTAACACTTTTGCAGGCCTTTTCCGAGTACACTCGCCAGTCCTTGGAGCTGACTACTTCGGTGATGGGGATGCTCTAGCAGAGCCTTGACCTTCTATCCATTTACAGCATTCCGGTATGTTCTTCAACCGCAGTCTCAAAATCTACACAATCCGATGCATCATATTGTCAACACAACACCTGATACACTACCTCACGCATCTCGATACACAGATTCATATACGATATTCTCAGACCGATTCACCGTATTCACACATCAGACTCACACATCGCATTCTCGCGACCGATAAACCGCCATGGCATTCTAATATCAGACTCATACACTGCATTCTTCATTGATACTCTGTTCACAGTATTCACACACTGTACTCATACACTACATTCTTCATTGATAAACTACTCACAGTATTCTGATGCATTTGCCTTGTGTACTTTTCAGCATCCCTTCCAGATTCCTCTTGTTGGAGGTGCTTCGGTCGGACCTTCCGCTTCCACTCGGGATGATAAAGTATACCCCCGCACCAAAGCGATGCGTACTCATGTAGGGAGCAGCTCGCGGGCTCCAGTTCCTGATGACGACGATGATGAGGAGTCCGAGGCTGAGGCTGAGGCGGAGACAGAGTCGTCTGAGGAGGAGACCGGAGACGGCTCGGGCTTAGACTCAGATGATGCTACTGATGACGCTGCTCTTGGACCTTCGTCCAGGAAGAGAACGAGGACGGATCCCTAGGCCTGAGACCTTTGGACATGGATACAAATTTTTGCTGTTTTTCTTCATTTTTTACTTCTTTTTTTTTTTTGCTGGTAGCTAGGGTACCTTGTACTGCTGTAGGCAGATTTTTGTTTCCAAAGCTTTGTACTTGAAAAGATGATGAAATGAAACAAACCCTTTTTTGTTTGCAAAAGTGTTACATTTGTACATTTCATAAATTGCATCGCATTACATCATGTTGCACCTCAATGTAAATGAAATTGATCTACTGTCTGAAAATTGAACGCTTGCATTGTAATAATTAGCTAACGAACCGGCCAACAGCAAAATAAACCATACAAACCACTGCTCAACCTGAACACACAACCCGTACTCTGCTAAGGATTAATTTGCATACAGCCCGTAACACAGTGCTTGGTTCATTCTGCACACGACAAATCCTGAACAAATAGCCCAATCTGACAAGACAGACTACAAAGGTGAAACCGGCTGAAGTTGAAGCACACTCAGATGCCCTAAATTTTCCCTTTCTCCTTTTGCTTCGCCTAAATGTAGAGAATGGCACAGCACTCTGAGCATAAACGATTTTTGAAATTGAAAAAGGGGGTTCAACCTGGGTATTGAGCCTACGACTGAACACAGCAGAAAAAGACTCAAACAAAAGACACATGACCTAAACACAACGAGACACATTCGGAAAAGACCCAAAACAAAAGTTGGGCTAATCAAGACAAAAGACACGGCACACGGACGTATTTATAAAAAAAAAAAAGAAAGACCTCGAATCTTGAGGAGCCAATTCTTCTGGGTATGTTTCCCACCCTTTCTTATTTGTGATTCTCACATCACTCGGCCCTCAAGCTCGATTTTTTCTCTCAAAACCCTTTTCCTCACTTTTCTCTCGACTTATACCTCTCTATTCTTTATTCTCTCATTCTTCGTCCCTTCCCAGGGTGATTGATGGATGAATAGGAAGTTGTGGGTTCACGCCCAACACTATTAGCTCGCGGCTATTTCTTCTGGTGACGTTCAGTCAATGTTCCGGATGGGGAATGGTGTATCTTGATCCATCCCAATGTGCACTTCGCACTTGGCTTGACACCTCGTTGTTTGGAGGATATTGAGAGCTTTCAACCCTTTACAGACGGCTTCAGTGGTGCCCTCTTCCGGTGAATAGGGTGCCCTTCTGGCAAGTTTGTTGACGACAGGGGAAAGACAAAACACCTGACTCGAATGTGCCCCTAGTTCATCACTTTGACCATTTTTTATTTTGGTTTGAAACAATTTTGACCAACATGAAAGTTAGATTAGCATGCTTGTTCGATTTTTGATTTGAAAATCATGCAAGTCAGGCTATAAGCACTGAAAATTTTCTTTTTTTGGGTCCAAGAAATGGTCCAGTTTTGGAAAATGAAATAGTTTTCGAGAAAATAGTCAACCTCAGTAAAAATTTTCAAAAACTATTTTTGGAAAATGGCCAATGCTAAACGAGCACGAAACCTACCTTCGAGATGCACAACCTCGGATCGGAGGCAATGGAAAATCGCCCCTTGCTTGAAAGGGCTGTATGGCAACGGAAAGTTGCCCCTGGTTTGAACGGTGACTCGTGGCAACTCATGGCAACGAAAAGTTGCCCCTTGTTTGGATGATGCCGCAGCATGCTGAAAACCAGTCCTCATCGGTGATGATTGGAAACAAACTCTTGGATGCAGAGAAGACGGAGATGGTCAAAACCAATATATGGACACAGTCACTTCGAAAGTGTTGGGGGCTGGATTTCAGGATGAAGTTGCCTACGTAGTCCCGGTTGTCACAACCGAACTATCGGATTCAGAGAGGGCAAGGATGATCAAAACCATTGCAATGGACTAAACCGCTTTTGAAAGCATTGGGGGCTGGACTTCAGGATGAAGTTGCCTACGTATCTCAAACATGGGAATCAAGCCTTACGTAGTTTCGATTAAGGTACACTTGGGTATTTTAACCTTCACTTTTTAGGCTCTAACTTTTGCCAAGGCGCCCGTTGTGGGTTTTCGACCTTGCGAGCTTTGTTCTTTCTTTCTTTTTTTTTTTTTTTTTTCTTTTTCTTCTTTTTTTTTTTTTTTTGCTTTCTTTTTTGTATTTTTTTGCTTTTGCTTTTGTATATATTTTCCTTGCTCTAACTTTTGCCTGGGTCGCCCTTCCGGGTTTTCGGCCCAACGAGCCTCTCAAAGGGTAAAAGTGTAACAAGTCCATGCCAAATGGTTTTGAGATTGAGGTTTCTCAGATCCGTGAGAGTGGTCATGTATTGATTTGCGTATGATCCATCACGGTTGCTTCACGAACTTCTTGCGGTGAGACCTGACCTTCTTGATCTGATTTTTCTTGCCCCTAGTTCGTGGGCTGCTTCAAGTCTGGCCACACAGGCCTTACATGGCGATTGATCGTTGAACAGTCTGAATTGTGGTCAAGGCTTGAAAACAAACGGATTGCATCTTGAGGCTGAGAGCGATCCTAGGCTGCACAATCTTAAGAGTGATTCCACACAGGTCTTCACAGGACTACGCAAAATATTTTGTTTTTGAAAGTTTTTACGAAAGCGACAAATCGCTCGCGCTGAAGATAGTGTGGAACCAATCTGGATCAAACTAGGGTCCTTCTCAGTACTCACGCTGACAAGCATGATTTCATTCATTAAAAGGCTTAGCACGCCTATCTTTCTCTCAAATTGATCAAAGTTTTGCAAAACCCAAAGAATTCCTTCCTCTTTGTTTTCATCACCACAATGTTCAAAAAGGTTTTTGAAAAACTTAGGTCATTACAATGATTTTCAGGGAGCAAAAGAGAAGGTGGAATGTACGGTCATTCCATTCAAATCCTTTGGCATAACACAAAAAAAAAGCATGGAAACATGATAGCCGCAACTGTTTTATTCAGATTTCCTGGTTGCAACGGCTCCACAGCAGAGATAGACTAAAAAAGAAAGCAAAAGGAGTAATTGCAAAAACAAAACAGTGTTCGAGGCAACAACCCCAAAATCACCTGGTATTCTATACAAAGGGGCCGACTCGCTACAACAAGACAGACCCTTAAGCAAAAAGAACTGACTCAAGACGAAGAGACAGACTCAAAACAAAACAAAAGACTGACTCGACACCCAAGCCAAAATTTACAAAACTAGCATTCGCAGATGCTCAAAAATGCGTGCCAGACGCCACATCAAAAATACCATTCGCCGCCCACAGGTGGTCCAACCCCAATCACATACTCGCAGTATCAGTATCCTCAAAATCCAGTAGCTGGGTAGTAACGGACTTGGCTGAGGTGGGCGGGTGGATAACCTCGTTGTCGATCAAATCTTGCACCTCATGACGGAGGCAGAAACAATTGTCGGTAGCATGATCGGTTTGCTGGTGGTACGCGCAGTACAAAGCAGCATCATGTGTGAGAGGGAGATTCTTCGGGAGAGGCCGGGGCTCCAAGGGTTTAAGATGCCCTCTTTCGGCCAGGATCTGGAGTGCCTTCGACAACGGCATGTAAAGAGCGTGAAAGACCCTGTGCCCTCGGGGCAGGTACTTTGAAGTCTAAGTATTCTTGTTAGACGCGTTAGCGAAAGGGTCGGCAGGCATTGCCTTGACCTTCTGATCTTTCCCAGGTGTAGGATTGGGAACGGAAGGAACTGTTCTGGCATGACGAGGCCTATCCCGATTTTCTCGACCGGCCGGTATCGCTTCGCTTGAGCGGAAAACATCATCTACGCCTTGGTCGATTATAACACTTGTTGCTTACTCATCCCCCCGGCTTTCAAAGCCTCGACTGCCCACAGTAGTTGTTCAATGGGATCGGCATCTGCCTTCATTTTGTCCTTACTTCTGGCCTTAGCCTGATCGAGGGTTTGGGTTAATGTTGATACGTCATTGCCATAGCTGGAGGCTACCTCGGGTTGGCTAAGTTCGATCACAATCCGTCCTAACAAAGAGGGGCTCCCGGTACAAAATTCCCAAGATATGGTGCAACCGGTGGCGGTTTACATTCCATAAGTGAAATCCACCACGACCTGGAGGTCACCTATCATTCCCATTAATTTGAATGTAGTGGGCTCACAAGCCTGATACAACTGGGGGGCCCAGATCGAAAGCGCAGAAGTTTAATTCGGTGGATGCGCACATCAATATTGGTCTCACTTTGCACGATTTCTTGATCTAATGCGGCTCATAACCACGATTTCCTTCAAATTTCAAGGCCATCATAAGTCCATCAGATTGAACGGTGATCGACGGATCGATATGTGTCTTGCCTCGCCAAGGGGGAACACCGTTATTCTCAGATCAACTCTCTCAATCGAAGGAAAAATAAGCAGCATTTCAACCCAAACAGATCAAACACAAATGTAGTCAACAATCAGATTTCTACTATCGACCATCAAGCTTCAAAATCATCGCCTAAAATATCAATCGATACCCACAGATATAATCGATTCTCACAAATACCGACATCGTGTCCTCAGTTCGACACTCAAACTTGTAAATGGATATGTATGCTCAGAGAGATACACTCTAAAAGCACATAGCAAGTAAAGAGAGCAACCTATCCTATTTTGTCAGGAGCTAGGGTTTCACTACGCACACAGCGGTTACAAACAACCTATGATCGGGTAAGCAACCTGTCCTAGTTTGGAATGGTCACTATGGATTTCGATATACACTAGGTCGAATGGTCAAAAAGGGTGCCCTGGTAAAACCGGGGTTTGTGTTCCTATACTGGCAGAGCCCGCAACCAGCCAGCCTTATGGCATGCTTTGACAAAGTCAAGCCTCCGGCAAACCGCTCAGGAATAGCAAATGGCCAACACGGTGTCCTAGGTGCACTAATGCACATGCAATGCAAAGAAACACATAAGTGTAGTCAAAACAGGATATCACGAGTTCGAGTCAAGCTCTCTAAAATCCCCGGCAAAGTCGCCAGAAACTGTAACAAGTCCGCGAGGGACCTCATGGGTTACAGTTCGGACTCAATTTGTCACGGTTAAATCTGAACCAAAGAGTCCAAATCCGGCAAATCGTTTTGAGAAAATAGATTTTTTGAAAGAAGTGCCAAACATGGGCTGCTTTGCCAGATACAGAGTCGCCACCTAAATATTTTTTAATGGGGGAATTTAGGAAACCCTGACTCTAAGTGCCAAAGGCCACGTGTCACCATCACCAAAGTTGCCTCGACTCGAACTTGGGTACGATTAGAAGGTCACTATGAGCACTTCTCTCGCCCGATCCGAAGATCGGCCTCCACTAAACGTGATATCCTATTTTGAAAACGTTATGCGTTCTTATTCCGATTATTAGCCTAGAATTACTATGTTACGCGCACAGTAAACAAGTACAGACTAGATTGCCTAATTTGGAATGAAACATTGCATATCCGTTTGTTTGAAAAACGCTTTGGAATTTGCTACTCGCAAATAGGCTAAAACACGGATTTCAATGAGTTGTTCCAACTCGAACAATCCAACCTTCACCCACAGGCATTCAGGCAGTTTATATCACATAAGCAGCTAGCCTCATGGTAATCATGCTGTTATGTCAACACCCACACGCATGCGGTATGCTAAATCATAAAATACTTACAATGTACACCGAGCCAAAACAATGAACATGTTAGCAATCATGCATGATCCAAGTTCATGTTAAGATGGCTAATGCAACGCATACAGAATGTCACTAGAATAGGCTTGGCTAATCTAAGAATGACATGTGAAAATGCAAGTAGCATGTATTCAAGTTAGATTTGAAATACTTATGCAGTTAACATGATGCGCCGAGCCCGGTGCATGCAATACTAATGAATGATGCACGCATGCACAGCATAAGGTATGCTAAATTAAACATGTCCTAATACTAACCATCAAAGCAGGTAAGTAAAAGGGAGAAAGAAGTGGGGTTGGAAAACATGCACACTCGCACCCACACTTATTATAATTTTACCCTCGCTTGGAGGGTCCGAAAGAATAATACAATTAATTAACCTACAAGCTAATTAAATATTACAGACCAATTAAACTAGTTAAGCAAATTAACTAATCTAATAAAACAGTAAATAGCCTCGGGAAGAGGGCCCAATGCAATGCGTGCTCGGCTTCGCTCGGAAGTCCACTGCCATGCACAAGTTGCCTCTGTTCTCCCTGCTCTGCTCCTCTGATCATTGCAAAATTCCCAAGGTATGCTCCATGCACACTGTGGAACACCACCGGCTGAGAGGAATGGCCACCGGCCAAGGGAAATGGTCATCGGCCACAAATTAAACCATCGGCCACTGATGGATGGCCGGTCGGCACTAGAGATGGCCGGCCGGCCAAATCTTCCTGCAGAACCTGTTTTGACAGCAGCAGAGGGCAAAACAAGGCATGACAATGCATTTCAAGCAAATGTGTGCACCAACACATCCCTTATCATGTTTATGACTCAAAGGGACATGGTCCTTGATTCTCGGATCATCAATCGCGGATTCCCATGCATGATGGCCCAAAGAATCAAGTGTGCATTTTGATATGGAATGCAATGCAAATAATCAAACAATGGGGCTTAACTTCTATCACAAGCAATTCAAGAGGTAAAGCATGCATGCCAATGCAATGCAATACTAAGCACATGAGCTAGTATGCAACCATGGAAATGCAAAGAAGCATACAAGGCATGCAATGGTCATACAAGACATGCAAGGCATGAGACAATGCAACCAACAAGTATGCAACGCACAATGTGAGTGTTCAAGCATGCAAGCAAACATGTGACTTCATTCAATCATGCAACTTCAATCATGCAACAATACACAAATATGCAACAACATACAAGGTGAGCATGCAACAACATGCAAAGGGGTGGACTTAAACTAACATGGATAGCTCGCAAGCATGCCAAAATCAGTGGCCAATGCCAAGGAAATGAAGGCTAATGTGCACACAAACATGCATGCAACTTTTAAGCACACTTAAAAGAGACTAAACATGGACAATTAGCATGCAATGTAAGCTTTGGAAATCATGTTAAAGATGATGCCAAATCGAGCAAACAAGACAAGCATAGCATGTAATTGGTTCAAGTAGTTAAAGCATGATCATATGACATATGAAGCAAATGACCAAAATGGATCAAAACAGTCCCAAACCATGTTAAGGCAAGCTCCAAAAATCACTTAGATGGCATCTAAATGATCTATACATGGAGGCATGCACAAATGCTTAAACATGGAGCATACAACACAACCTCTTAAAGCATCAAAGGAGTGATAAAATGCAAGCATGTAAGCATATTACAAGGACTGAAATGACATGGTAAGTGGTTCCAAACCACTGAAATGATGCAAGTAAAGCATGCTATACACTCACACACCTAAGTCTAATAAGCCAAAATGCAAGGTAGCTATACTAAGCATGTGATGGTCGACCAAAACAACCAAAAAGAGAGCTTAAGCATGCTAAAACAAACACAAAAGCTTCACCAAGCTTGGCCAAAATCATGATAGAAAAAGGGGCTAAACCTAAAGCATGTTAAGGCCTAATCATAGCATTACAAGGCATGTATGCTAAGCAAGCATGATGTACCAAAACCAATTGAAAACAGAGCTATATTATGACATAATGAGCACAAAAATCAGTTAAGGCATGGCCAACATGAACCTAAACAATATGCTCTCTCAGGAGGCAAAAATGACCCTTTTCAAGGACAACAAGGAGAGGGGGTGGCCCTCTCCTTCGTAGGACCTCAAGGCACCATCCTCACCTTTGAAATCTCTCAAGATTTCAGTGGTGAGGAGGCCCAAACACAATGGTCCCGGAGCTCAACCAAAATGGCACAAAACAAGGGCCAAACAAGCCTTAAGAAGGGTCAAACAACCCCAAAGCTTAGGACACTCTTAAACAACTATGTAGAGGGTTCAAAAATAAGACTTTTATGTATTATACACCAAGTCTAAAAACAGTTGCAAGATAGGGAAAAACACTATGCAAAAATGGGGTATTTAAAGGTAAAGTCCTTACCCTTGAAGACCTCTTCCAAGAACAGCACTCCAGCTGCTTCTTTGGCTCAAAATCAGCCCAAAACCTTTAAGAACAAGCCCCTAGCACCTCAGTAGCCAAGGTAAGGTGTAATGGTGGGTGTTTGTGAGCAATAATAAGACTAAACACACACTAAACACAAGAGAGATATAGAGATGGAGGATATATGTAAACCCTAACTCTAAAGCTCATGCTCTGGAAAAATGTTGCCTAACCTAATGAAGAAAGAAGAAGCCTCTTCTTATAGAGCTCTCTCTTGTAAAGCTTCCAAAATATGGTTGTTAAGAGAGAAGTCCCTCCATACACGTGTATGGAGGGGAGCAAAGGTGGGTGCCAGCTATCACAAATGCACAAAAATATCTGTAAAAGCAGATGAACAGTGGTCGGCCGGCCAAAAATACAATTTGACCAAAAAAGATGGCCGGCCGGCCATCTATGGTGCTGGTCGGCCAAATATATGGCCGATGGCAACAAAACACAGCCAGTGGCCTCAAGCTATGGCCGGTGGAGTGTGGGGATGCCTCACAAGGCATTCCCTGCCCTTCGAAGGCAAAACACAAGTGTTTGGTGCAAAACCAAACACAAAATAGTCGAGTCGAGAAATCCTGAGGTAAGGCGCACTGCCGAGACCTCCGAGAACTCAAGACGAACACAAACATGGATGATCACCAAGTGTTCAAACGGTGCGTCCAAGTCTTGAGGACGGTCAAAAATGGGGTGTCTACAGGTTGCAACAAACCCGCTGGCCTCTAATGCTCGGCCTTCACTTGCTGACAAGTAAGGCACTTCGATACGAAGACAGCCACATCTCTCTTCATGCCCCGCCCCCAAAACTGGCGACCCAAATCCCGATACATCTTAGTGCCTTCTGAATGCACCGCAAGACGTGAATGGTGAAACTCTCGGAGTACTTCCTCTCGGCAAGACTCCGGCACAAATAGACGGTCTCGGTATCTCACTCTCAGGTCGGGATACACTGCCAAACCCTTCTCAACCTTCTCACTGGAGATCTTCTCTCGGAGAGACTCTACCTCAAGGTCACCTCTCTGTGCCTCTAACACTCGAGTCACAAGTGTAGGCTGCGCAACAACAGAAAACAAGGCCACAGCCTCAACAAATTCGCCCAGAAACAAATCAAACTCGTCAAGCGCACCCAACATCTCCCATTCCCGGATGGCTATATAAGCTACATCATTAATGGATTTCCTACTAAGGGCATCGACCACTACATTGGCCTTTCCCGGGTGATAGTGCAACTCAAAATCATAGTCCTCAATGAACTCCATCCACCTTCTTTACCTCAAATTCAAGTCTCTCTGTGTAAACAGATACTTCAAACTCTTGTGGTCCGAGAACACCTCGAACCTCTCACCATAAAGGTAGTGCCTCCAAATCTTCAAGGCAAAAATCACTGCTGCTAGTTCTAGGTCATGTGTAGGGTAATTCTTCTCGTGTATTTTCAACTGACGTGAGCCATAAGCTACCACTTTCCCTTCTTGCATCAACACACAACCCAAACCCTCTCGTGAGGCATCACAATAAACCGATAACCCAACCCTCTCTCCTAATAATTAAAACCGAGCTGGTCAATCTAACCTTCAACTCTTGGAACAACTTTTCACAAGTCTCACTCCACACAAACTTGACCCATTTCCGTGTCAATCTAGTCAATCTGGTTAGCTCGAGAAATCTTTCACAAACCGGCAAGAATACCAATAATCTCGTAAAATCATGGATCTCAAAACGCTTTTAGATCGTGCCCTCTGCACTACCTCTACTTTGGATGTATCAACAAACACCCCTTCCTCGGATACCACATGGCCTAAGAATTTGACTTCCCCTAGCTAGAACTCACACTTCCCAAACTTGGCATACAGCCTATGGGCTCTAAGCAATTCTAGCACCACTCTCAAGTGTTCCTCGTGCTCCTCTTCTGAAGGCGAATAGATAAGAATGTCGTCCACGAAAACGACCATAAATCGATCTAAGAATTCCCGGAAGATCCGGTTCATCAAGTCCATAAAGACTGCCGGTGCATTGGTAAGCCCAAATGGCATTACCAAAAACTCATAATGGCCATACCACGTACGGAATGCCGTCTTCGGAATATCCTCCTCCCTAACCCTCAACTAGTGGTAACCCGATTTCAAGTCTATCTTAGAGAAACAACGGGAACCCTTCAACTGGTCAAACAAATCATCTATACGGGGTATAGGATATTTATTCTTAACCGTAGTCCGATTCAACTTCCGGTAGTCGATACACAATCTGAAGGCACCATCTTTCTTTTTAGCAAAGAGGGTTGGTGCTCTCCACGGCGAAACACTAGGGCGAACAAAACCCTTATCTAACAATTCCTTGAGCTGAATCTTCAACTCACTCAACTCGGCTGGGGCAAAACGATAAGGTGTCATAGAAATCGGTGTCGTACCGGGCACTAAATCAATAGAGAACTCTATCTCTCGGTGAGGTGGCAAACTAACGAGATCCTCGAAAAACATCCGAATACTCACAAACCACTCTCGCAATACAACTGGTCTCATCACACTCACCACTCAAGAAGCTAGCAAGTAGACCACTAAGCTCGTTTCGTCTCATGATCATACATCGGCAAAGAATACACTACCAACCCGATCCCCAAGAAATGGAAACACTCTCCCAAGGTACAAATCAGAACCCTCTAGTGGTAGCAATCAATAACAGCCCGGTATGACGATAACCAGTCCATACCCAAAATAACATCAAAACCCTTCATAGGCATAACAACAAAGGGAAAAGGAAGCCTACGGTCGGCGACCTCCATATCACAACCTCTACATCCGTGTTTCAGAATCAATTCGCCCCCAACAGGCGATACAACACATATAGGAGATGCTAATAATGCCAACTCCAACTCTAACACAGATGCAAATGCAGCTGACACAAACGAATGGGACGCACCCGTATCAATCAATACACTAGCAACTGAGTGCAAAATAGAAAGGTACCTCTCACTACTGATGGAGCCGCAGATTAAGTCCTCATGCTGAATAACATACACGTGTCTCAGAGGCCCTCGATCCACTCGCCACCTCTAGGAGCATAAGATCGCCGTGATAGATCGAGATGATGAAGCTCTCGGATTAGCACTCGAGGCCTGCATAAACCGAATCGTTGATAACTCGCTCGCTTAGAACCAGACGCCCCTGAAGTGGCACTCAACTATGGGCAAAACCTCTTCAGGTGCCCAGGCTGTCCATACTGATAACAAGACAAAGGCTGGCCCCTGCCCTGACTCTGGCTCTGAGGTCTAGCTGAAGAAGAAGCAGCTCGCTGACCCCCTCCCTTTTGTGGGCAAACCGAAGACTTGTGACCCAACTGGCCACCTGTAAAACAAGTCAAACCTCCTCGACATTCTCCTAGAGCTCAGACTCTAAGATCGAAAGGTCGATCTAGCCAAACCACCTCGAGATCGCCGAGGATTAAAACCCTCTCTTTCTCGCCATCACTTTGGCCATCTTGGCTCCTCTTGGAGCCCTTGTGCTTCTCCTCATCCTCCTCCTGCATCATAAGCTCCATATGAGCTGCAGCATCTACCAAACGTCTATACTCCCTGATAAACGACCCACCAACCCTCAACTTGAGTCCACGCCTCAACTTCCGCTCAAACTCAAAGCAACGGCGTTCCTCAGATGCCACAAGTTCAGGTGCAAACCTGGACAGACTGGTAAAAGTAGTCTCAAACTCGGCCACTGACAAACCCTGTTGTTTAAGCTGGTAAAACTATTCCCTCAGCTTCTCCCTAGCAGCTAAAGACAAGAACTTTTCCTAGAAGGCATCTACAAAAGCCCCCCATGCACCACCAACACGGCCCTTCTCATATTTCCACCATTGACCCGCATCTCCCTTCAGTTGGAAGGATGCCAAGGTCACCTTTAACGCCCCGTCCTCGATGCCAAGCATCTCTAACGTCTTCTCCATCTGTTCCAACCACTCATCAGCCTTAAGTGGCTCTTTCGGATCCCCAACAAACTCGTCCGGGTTAGACCAGAAGAATTCCCTCTTCAAGAAAGAAGGCCCTGCTCAAAGAACTCGATTCTCGCCTCGAGAATACCCAAAGCTTCTGCTATCTCTCGGGCCAAGGCACCCATAACCTGTTGACCCACTGGCTCGGCCACATTGGCCTGACCAACTCCCTCCTGCATTGCCGGAACGTCATCTAGTAAAGGCATTTCCTGCCTCCTAGGCCTACCATGCCTACCACCTCGTCCTCGTCCTGACATCCTATTAAAGGTAACGAAGACGTTAGCACATTCATAAATGTGCCAAAACTAAACACTCACATCCTAATGCATGGACAACTGTAATTCACTCCACGTAAGCACATAAACACATAAGCACTTACGAATTTCATTCCCGGATAATGATAGTCCCGAGGCGTTACTAGAGTTCCGGTTAGAAACAGCATTGATCAAGTGCTTTTCCAACAAGACTCACAGAAAGCCAAGGATCCAATCGATATCCTAGAAATCAAATCCCATACCCAAATAGTCACATAAGCATGTTATCACATAAGCATATAACATTACATCTAAGTCTCTCAATAAGCGAGACAAACCCATTGTGATACTAACCACTTCCCACGTACCTAAAGTATTCGAACCCAGTACGCTCTGATACCAAGTTGTAATGCCCTCAAAATAATACATAAAACCCATCACTTAAGACATGCATTGATACTAAAGAAATCAACCATTTCTATTCATCAGAGTAGTCCTTACAGTAGTATTACATGTTAACAACAAAAGTAAATGCCCTATGGGCTTACAGCTTTCCAAGTCAACACTTGGTTACACAAAAGAAGAGTACTAACTCTAAACAAAATAAGCCCTTGGTTTGATGTACATGTAATACAAACAAAATAATCAAAAGAGTCTTCAACTCTCGTCATCATCCAAGCTATGTCCTTGGTGGTGGCATGCTACCTGTACCTAAAAATAATGTCCCATATAGAGTGAGCCAACGTTCAATAGAGATATGCTAAACACAGTATGAGCAATAACTAAGACATTAGCAATTGATAAATGTTTAATTCCCATAAATCAATTCATAACTCATTTCCATTACATGACCACTATGTTCATGTTTCATTTCATGACCACTTCTTATCAATTTCATAATTTACATCAACGGCTCAAAACCTGGCCAATCACTTATATGAGACAGTGACTCATATTAAACGTTTCCCATTTTACAATAGATAAACATACCAGTTGTATCAACATCTCAACAGATAAGCATACAAGCTATATCCACATTTCAATAGATAAGCATATTAGCTATATCAACACTTCCAAAGATAAGCATATGAGCTGTATCAACACTTCCATAGATATGCATATGAGCTATATCAACACGTTAACTGACAAGCATATGAGCTGTATCAGTGGAGTCCATCCCCTATCTCCTCCCAAACAACATCCGGTTTAGAGGTCCATCCCCTATCTTCCCCTAAACCGTGGAGTACATCTCATATCTCCTCCACACACGCAATGTATATACATATAGGTCATATACACAATCAAACAATACATAACGTTAATGTATTCTATCAACCGTCATACTCTATGACATATCCAATTGATTAGTTTTAGTTTGCCTAATCATCATACATTGTCTACAACAATCAAAACTACCCTCCACCAGTAGCCCAAAGCAATTATTTCTAAACAGATAATAAAAACTTTAACAGATAAAATATCAATGTTTTCAAAGTAAGCGAGTAATAAATCTAACTCCACCATTTCACAATATAATGAGCCAATTTCATTATTTCTAACTCAATTCCAAATGATCACAATTTTCCCAAATTAATTATACCAATTAATTTATATAACAAATTAGGGTTTTCTACCCCATTTCCAAATATTGACCCAATGGTCTATATTTCCACAACCAGTGACAATACCATTATTTTGAAACCCTAAGTCCCAAAATTACCCAACTTCAACACTTTATCAAAACAACCAAAAATCTATGTCAAAGACCATAAGAGTGAGTAGGAATCCCTACCTCAAAGTTGACACCCAACGAAGGAGATGAAGAAAACGAAAATGCTCCAAATCACAACTTTCTCGGATCAAAAGATAGCCCTCGACGATCAACAACTTCTTTGTAAAGGTCAAAGGTGAGAAAACAACTCCTACTAGATCAATACCTAAAGAGAAGGCAAGGTTCTAGAGAGAGAGGCTCAACAATGGAGTTTTGGAAAAGCAAGAGAGAGAGAGGAAGTGTAGAAAATGATTCAAAAATGCCCAACCGCCTCTCAAGAGTACGACATTCCCGCCGAGTTTAAAAACACAATGCTCGAGCGTAAAGAACAAAAAACTAGGTTCGCTCAAGCGCAAGAAGGCCCGCTCGAGCGCCAAGACACAAGAATAAAGTACATTCGCCGAGCAAAAAACCACCGCTTGAGCGAGATTTCTCCCGTAACCTTCTCAAAAAATGTACTACCCGCTCGAGCGCGACCCGCTCGAGCGCAGGAAATCCGTTCAAGCGTAGAAATCACATCTGCAGAAGTTTCGCAGAGCACAAAATACTGGGAGTGTGTAAACCCTGCTCGAGCGCAAGAAGGCCTGCTCGAGCGGACAACCAAAAACCAAACCCCGCTCGAGCGCAGAACAACTCGCTCGAGCGTAACACCAAAAATCTGGGCAACTAGATTTGAGACTCAGGCTCAGCCAACCTGTAACACACCTGCCCAAAACATCCCAAAACTCAAACAAATGGAATTAAAGGACAACAACAAGGTAGACTCAACTACCAACTCCACGGAACTGAGTCCAGAGTACAACTGAACAGTAAAGGGAATACCGGGACCGCTATAACTGTTAGTTCACTATTTGTCATTTTCATTTCGTTATTTAAAATTTTGATTTAAATAAATTTTGCTAGATTGAGTTTCAAAAAAAAATATTATTTAACTTGTTTGGTTCTGTTTTTTAGAAAACAATTTTCAGAAAATTTTACTTTTTTATTTTTCATATTTTAATATTTTTAATTAATTTTTTAATATTTTAAATATATATATTTTTTTAATTTTTAGATACACTTAACATAAATGCACTTTAAAAGTATAATATTTGTGAAAAAATATTTTTAAAATACACTAAATACCAAAAAATATAAAAATTCAATACATTTTTTGTATTTTTGTGTATTTATTAATTGTTTTAAAATATTTTTTCACAAATATTTATTATTTAGAGACATCTAAGTAAGATGCATCTAAACAAATTTAAAAAATTACTTAAAATTTAAAAAATATTCATTAAAAAAAATAAAAAATAAAAAACTCAATTTTTAAAAAATTGAATTTAAAAAATTAAAACCAAACAATTATATGACAAACTAAAAAACCACGGGCCTGCAATTTCAACCTGTTGAAAGTTGCTCCTACTAAAAAACCACGGGCCTACAATTTCAAGGATTGGCCCTTGTTAGCGAACGAAAGGCCCAGTCAGAGAGCTATAAGCATAACATTGAAAAATGATGCCATGCTCACCAATTTTCTTCCAATTTCTCCCATTGTACTTTTTGACAAATTCACTTAGAAGATTATCCTGTAATCAAGATAAAATTTCTTCAAATCCAAGCTAGTATCAGGGGAAATTGATCCTAAAATCATACAGATAGCAAACTCAGTGGATGTAAATAACAGTAAAGTACAATTCAAGAAGCTCTGGCTACCGACCTCTTCCTCTGTCCAGCCTGCCTGTGACCATCGTCTAATTGTCGTCCTCCTATGACTAAAAAACAGCATCCAATCAGCACTGGGAAATTTTCATCAACAACAAAGAAAATAAACTCATAAAAAAAGAAAAGAAAAAAAAGATTAAAAAGCAGAAATCGATCCATTATCTGTTTCATCAACCTTTCTTTGAAGCCAGGTAATCAACAAATTCTTTGGGGATTACAAAAAGAAACCATTTTTGATGAACAAATAAGCTATGCATGTCATAATAATTATATAACCGTACAAAATTAAGAAATGAAAACCTACGCCTGAGAAGATGGTGATCTTGGAGTAAAGGTATCACCACTGCTATCAGAAACCGGAGAGAATGTATACAATCCGAGCTTCTTGGTTAAATCCATAACGTACTCTTCCTCCTTCTTATCCTCTATCATGATCGCTGCACCGATTCACTTCCTCAAACTACAATCACAAAGACAATCAATACAGCAAACCAACGAAGCCCAAAGCTACACACAATCTAACTTAAATTTTCCATTCGATTCCTGAGAAAACAAAGGGAAATAAATTAACAACATCACGAAATTCATGCTTTATTAGCTTTCAATTCTTGAACAATCAACGAGTCAGGGTTACAATTTCGCTTCTTTTCCCGCATTTTCCCAGCAAACAAACAGCGAAGAGAGGTCGAATTCTAGTAACAATCTCGGTCTGAATTTCTGAAACCGACGATTTAATGCACGGACCTGGAAGTCAATTGTAGGGCTTTTTGAAGAATCTGTTTGGGAAAAAGAACTCTGAAGCTGTAACCGCCAGAAAATGGAAAAAGACAAACAGAGCTTGTGAGAGATATATGAGCGATATATACATATACATATACAGATATATACACATATATAGAGAGAGAGAGAGAGAGAGAGAGAGAGATATGAATGAAACTAACCAAGCTTTGTTTAGGGTTTGATGGAGATGCCATTGAGAGAGTGATCGACACGAAGTAGCGGGAAAGTGAGAGTTGAAGCCAAGTAAGAGAAGAGAGAGCGAGAGAGAGTCCAAACAATTGGAAAATGTGAGAGAGAGAGAGAGAGAGAGAGAGAGAGAAATGGAGTTTTATTTGTGTGGCATTTTAAAGAGTCCGGATCCTCAGTTGCACTTCTCTATAGCCCTTCCTGTCACGCTCCAAAATGACGTTGTTTTGGATATATATATATTTTTATTCTTTCTTATTTTGCTTTCCTCTTTTCGTTGTTGAACCATAGACTCTGAGACAGACAAACAAAGAGACAACGATCTGGACAAGAGAGAGAGAGAGAGAGGCAACAAACGGAGAGGTGACGGAGGCGAGGTGAGGCAAGGTGAGGCGAGGCGACGGAGGCGACAAACAGGGAAGTGACAAAGGCAAGGTGAGGTAGGGAGAGGCGACGGCGAGGCGACTGGAGGCGGCGAGAGACAAAGAGAGAGGGCGACGAACGCGAGGCGGCGACGAGGTCCGTTTCTCTCCCTTTGGTCTTCATTTGATTGTTTGTTTTAGAGAGTAAAAATGATAGAATTTGATCCCTACATCTGCTTTGTGAATGTGATCCCTACATTGTGAATTTGTGTAAAGACCAACTAGATTGTGAATTTGTGTACAAAAATGATAGAATGTGATAGAATGTGTCTACAAAAATGATAGAATGTGATCCCATAAAACCACCCATTTCACATTTTATGATCAATGGTGCTTGTGTACATCCTATCAATTTTTTTTTTTTTATATATTGGATGGTGCTTGCCTACATTTGATGTACAAAAATGGCTGGTCTTATTTTTGTGATTTTCTCTACAAAAATGATAGAATGTGATCTTTACATTGTGAATTTGTGTATACATTTATGTACATCTGCTTTGATTAATTAAAAAAAAAAATTATGACATTCACAATGGTTAAACCGTGGCAATATATATATGTACCCATTTTTGCGAATTTGTGAATTTGTGTACCCATTTCTGTACATCTGCTCTAAAAAAACATCTCTTTACTACTATGTTTTGTTAGGAAGCTACTGCCTTGTTTATTAATACTATTTGATTTTTAATCATTGAAATTGTGAGATCAGTAATGTCAACATTTCTATGGCTATTGGTCAAATTGTGGCAATATATATTTACAATGGTTACATCTGAATTGGACATGATTAGTAATAGTTAGAATATTGTATGGGATTATACATATTCTTTGAGTAATTGGATAATGCTTGATTAAATATATATAATAAAACAGAATGGTTGATTGTCTTATATTATTCTTTTCTCGTAACGCTAAGATGCTTAAATTGGAAATAGACATAAATCAAGTTGATGTCATATTTATGGGTTGGTTGGTGCCAATTTTTGCTGAAGTTTGTTGGACTTGGTGATGGCACTTTGTACCTTGAAGTTTTCCTATGAAATTATAGAAAGCAAATTCTTTTTATCGATTTCTTATGTCCATTCTTTGATTGCTGAATGGTACATTGACGATTGTTAATCCTGAATGGAACATTGTTAATATGTTAACATTTTATAGTTTATTCCCCTCTCGCAGTGAAAACACAAAAAATGTGTTGATAGCAGCTTTGTATATACACTTCAAACAGAGAACAAGTTAAATGTACCTTGGAATAAGTTAATATGTTAAAAAGTTATACACCTAACAAATTACCAAATATAGCCAACACCTAACACCCAACAGAGAATCTGTCCATCCCTATCCAAATATAGCATACACAGAGAACACCCAACAAATTACCAAATATATATATATGCATACATTCTGCTCCCAATATTTAAACTTGTAAATCACTATCTCAGTCATACAGCCAACATCCAACATAATAAAATTTGAATATTCTTCTTATTCATAGCATAAGCATAAAAAATTAACATCATAAAAAAATAACATCGAAAAAGACCTAAATCCTTTCCAAACATTGTTCTAATTGCAATGAATGAGAAGAACATTGTTCACAAACATATCATTTCCAAACATTGTTTCCATTGCAAAAAATAACATAAAAAATGACCCGAATCCGAACAACATAAAAAAATACACCCAAATATGAAAAAAGAATAATATCATTGTTCGTTCAGGGATGTCCATCTACATGACTATCAGCAGGACTATATGAGACTTACGACATTTGGACTGCAAAGTGTTGAACAGTAGTAATTCGAAGCAACTCCTGAAACAATGTCTGAGTGGGATAGACTAAAGGCATTGACTGAGACGTGTTATTTCCCTGTAATAGTGCTAAATTTATTAAAATATTGATATAATGTATACTACCATTTCAATGTAAAGTATGTAAGCAATTATAATTCACATCATATGTAGGATACATGACATGATGAACACTTGTACGATCCATGGCAGAGGGAGGTTGAGGTTAAGATTGAGATTGAGATTCAGGTTGAGATTGAGTAATATAGACACCATGACCATGACCATGACCATGACCATGACCCTAAAGTAAACCAACATAAAGAAAATAATATATGAAATGAAAAAAAAAAATTTAATAATGCATTTTCATTTAAAAAAACACACAATATGAAATATCACCTCAACATAATTACTACCCATGGCGAAAGGAGGTTGAGATTGACCTTGGGAGGAATAAACAACAACACTCCATACAACCACTACAGGAATTTTTATTTTTTTTTATTTTTTTATTTTTTTTCACATGACTAGATTGCAAGAAGAACCAATTGAAGATATGTGGAAATCTTAGTTATCCAACAACATTAATAAAGTAAAACAATGGTTCCGTATGAGGTTTAATTTCCCTAAGGTCTATGCATCTCAAAGGGTGCATACAATATTAAATATTACTTGTATTGAATGATTACCCATGGCGGAAGAAGGTTGAGATTCACCTTGGGAAGTAGAAAAAGAACCACCCTACATGCATAAAAAAGACCAAATAATAAATATCACCCTACATGCATCAAAGAATAACCAATCCAACAAGATTAATACAAGGTTGCACACAATAGTAAATATTACTTGAATAGTTACCCATGGCGACAGGAGACTCAAATTGACCTTCGAGAGTACAAAAAGTATCACCCTACAAACGACCAATTTATGTAATTCATTATTTTTCTAACACATATAACACAATACTGGTAACACATATCACATAACATATAACAATCACAAATAACACATAACAAGATATCATTTAATCATATGCAACTTTTTTGTGTAATTACCTGCTTAGATTGTATTCTTTTCTTCTTTGTAATAGATTTTTCCATCCTGCCCTTCATCCTCCTTCTTTCCTTACTAGTTGCTTGTCTTTTCTTGAGTCCCTTAGCTTGGATTGGACAATCTACTTCATCACTGTGGGCATGTATTAGTTGAGGAACTTCTTAATTCAGTGACCTCTACATGACCACAAATGTGCACACTTAATTTGTTTTCAACCATTACACTAAATTCTTCACCTTTTGCAAGTGACAAATGATAAGTTTCTTCGCTTTTAGCGGCTCTACTTGTTATTGCTCTAAACATATTCATCAATGACCTATAGCGTTGTTTTGATGTAGTTTCACATCACCTTGACATTATACCCATGGTTATCTTTTATACTTTTAGCCTTTGCTTTTTAGTCCATCGCTTCAAGATGTATTGTGTAGGAAAGTCCGGTGCATTGAATATATCTTTAAGCACCTTCAGACAATGTGGACACAATATGCCCTTCATTTCAAATTTCTTGCAACTACAACTCAAAGAACCATCTCTATCCATTGTAACATTCTTATCTTTTTTTTTTTCCATCTGCCACCGTTTTAATTGTGAATATGGTACTCTCACCATCATTAATAGTGCCTACAACGGACGTTTTAATGGACTGCACATACTCATTTTGAAATTCCTCAAAAATTATTTTGCTGCAAATCTCTGCCACTTGCTTTAACATCAAAGTTGGAATTGAAACCCTTGGCAATTTTTAGGACAAATTATACTTAGCTTCCAATTCTTTATATCTCTTCTCATAGAGAACCCTCTCAAAATGCATGAAAATCTCCATCAAGTTATGATCACAATTGATATAATCCTTCAAAAATGCATTGAATGATTCACATAATTGAGTAGAACTCATTCCAGCTGTCCAAGAATTCATAATATATGGCCATCTCCATTTCTCCTTCACACCAAAAGTTTGCTCCAACCAATGATTGTTGCGTGCATCATACCTATCAAGCATTTGGTCCCATTATATTCTGAATTCTTCTTCGTCATCAATTTCATGAATAAATTTTGAAAACACACCCTTCACCCTTACATCTTCAAAAAGAGAACTTACGTGCTTTACAACATTTTGCATCAAATGCCATGTGCAAAGTCGGTGGTTTGTAGTAGGCATGACAATTGGAATAGCCTTAGCCATCGCAGCATCTTGATCTATGAAAATAGGTTTCGGAGCTTTGTTTGACATTGCCTCCAAAAAAATCTGAAACAACCATGTGAATGATTCGGCAGTCTCATCATACATCAACGCTGCACCGAATATAACTGTTTCTCGATGATTATTAAATCCAACAAAGGTTCCAAAAGGTCTATGCTAGTTATTTAATTTGTAAGTAGTGTCAAAGGTCACTACATCATCAAATTGAGCATAGTCCATTATCATTTAAGCATCGGCCTAAAATATATTACTTATCTGCTCTTCACAATCTAATTGAACTGTATAATAAAAGGATGGATTTTTTTATAGTTTTTTTACAAAAGTACTGCAACACACTACCTGATTCTCCATATTCCAAATCTTTTTGTCTCTTCAATCTCAAGTGATTTTTTTGGTCCAATTTCGTGAAGCCAAGTGATGCCCTTCCACCAGATTCCCTACCAAATAACTCATAAGCAGACCTAAGAGGAATTCCAGATTCTGAAGCCAATTCTACTTCAATTGCTTGGGTGGTAGATATTTTTCTTTGGGATGACAACATATGAATGCACTCTTGAGGCACAAGGTCATGATTATGATGTTCAACAAAATCAATTGCAACATATTTTCCTAAATTTCTATCTAACTTGATACTAAATCGGGCACCACAACCACATCTCATCTCTTGTCTCGGAAATTTTACTAGTGGATCTTGCTTGTCAATACCCGAGTTCCCTCTTTGTAACATGCAAAAGTCTGCAAAGTTATTTCCTTAGTCTGTTTGTTCTTGTGTGCATACGCCTTCCTAATACTAAAGCCCACCTTTCCGTCATAGGTATTGTAAAAATCATACGCAGTTTGTTCAGAGTCAAATGACATGCCCAATTTCAGCTTCCAACCATAATTGGCCAACTCATCAACAACATTATTTTCTTCCATTACCTACAATTCAATTTATAGGTGCAATGACACAATTTATATTACTTGGATTTTTTACTTGGGTTTTTTTGGACAGGTATGACAATGTTTAATTTTCCACATTTGTGTTTCTAATTTAATAAAGTACCTCTGTGTTTCTAGTTTAATTACATCATCAATTTATCAACACATAAACTTTCTAATGATGCATGGACATGGGTTTGAAAAAAACCTAATGATAGAAACAAATTTAAATGATAGGAACAATCCATTGCCATATCAGTTTGCAAAGTAATTTTGTTGGGATAGCATTACTAAATGTTTTATATAGGGAAATAAACATAACTTTGGCTTCAGAAGTAGATAACCTAATATTAAAAAATAATAAATAAATATATTTAGTAGTTCAGTTTAAAAGCTTGAGTTTGACGCATCATTTATAAATGTTATGTTTCTTAATTTTGAAGGAAAGACGTTATATTTTCTTGATGTAATGCGACATATATTTGAGTTCTCAACATATCATCAAACCTACTTCATCAAACACTGTGCATATCAGTAACAAATCATATATATCATATCATCAAACCCATTTCAAAAATGCCCATTTCATCAAAAACAAACAAGAACTGTATAAAACAATTATATATACGTGTATATGTATATAGTGGCCGAGAAATGAAATAGAGACTAAAATAGACTTTGTCATGGCTGCAATGTTGACTTGCTGCCATTGCGTCACCATCGGACTCATGTCCCTCTACCATCCCCTATCCTTCATCGTCGCCTCCCTCCACCATCTCTTTCAGTTCGTTTCTCTCTCCGTATTTACAGATTGCGCCGATCGTCTCTTCGTTCGCCAATCGTCTCTCCACCTCTCTCTTTTTGTCTAGCTGTGCCTCTCTTCTCTCTCTTTGTCCAGCTGTGTAAGTGGTTAGGGCTAAATAGAGACGAAGATGAAAGTGAAATGAAAAGGCGGGAAACTTAATTTTTGGAAAAAAAAAATAAAAAAATAAACAAAACGACGTCAAACGACTTCATTTTGGCGAGTGCGGCAGGGAGGGCTATAGGGAAGTACAGCCAAGGATCCTTACTCCATTTTAAAGGCCTCTTGAAAGGTAAAGCTTATGTTAGAAGCTAAGGCGATGATTTAACAACTGCAATTGGCGCCATCCATTTTTATTTTTGATGTGAATAGTGGATGGAAAATTTTACGTAGGGTTTGATAGAGTTTTAAAATTATGATTTGAGAATAGAGTTGTATTTTAAGCTTGTGAGTTTTGGAATTATGATTTCCAAAAGAGAAAATTTGTTTAGTTATGAGTTTTGAAAAGAGTTTTGAATTGAGTTTTGAATTTTTGATGTGACATATGAAATGAGAAAAGTTGTTTGGCTATGAGTTTTAAAAGAGTTTTCAAAACTTAACAAAAAAATTTATAACTCATAACCAAACAGACAACTCAAAACTCTATTGAAAATTCTATTCAAAATTCATAACCAAACTCTTTTAAAAATTCAATTCAAAAAAATAATTTGTCATTTTGGTCTAAAAAAATAGTTTCTATATTTAAAAAATATCAAAAACAAATATAAATTTTTTTCCCCAAATAACAGGTGGCGATTCACAATTGCAAAAAAAAAAAAAAAAAAAGGATACTATTTCGGTCAATAGGCCGGACATCCGGAGGATGTTCGAGGGGACGACCCAAAGGGCAAATTCAAAAATCAAAAACTCACACTGCCAAACATGCATTGGAATGTGTTTTCAAATATGGCGTTGGAATTAATTTTTGATAACTTAAACCAAATATAACATTGAAATGTAGGGGTGGAATTATAATTTGAAAGCTATACCAAACACAGCCTTAATTTTTTTATTTTTTATTTTTATAATTTCTTTTTTACCTTCATTTCTAACATCGTTCTCTTTACAGCCAAAACCTAAAAAATCATATCCCTAATTCTTTCTCACTATCACCTACGACCACTATCTTTATCACTACAACCACTACTCATCTCCAACCATCTTCTTCTTTTTCTATCCCAAACCTAACTTTGATTTGAATAATTGCTGCCGCCATCTACAACTGTCATCGCCAAACACCACCATGCAAGCCCTCATTATCGCAACCACCACTCTTTTATTATCGTCACCATTGAGACCTTGTTTCCCAACTCCGCCCCTTGCCGCTTCACTATGAATAGCACCATTGCCCCATCATGCACAGCCCTGCCCCTACCTTCGCCATTGCAACTCAACTTCTAGCTCTCTTTTCATTCGCTGACAAAGCATGAAGAGAGCGAGTGAGAGAGAAACTAGATCTAAAGGAAGAAGAAGAAAGCAATGACGACAGAAGAAATGAGTGAGGCAGAGAGAGGCTAAGTAGAGAGAAAAGGTAGTGGAGTGGCAGCGCCAGTGGAGGTGGTAGTGATGAGGTAGACATAGGGTTAGGGTTAGAATTTTTTAGGTTTTAAGTGTAAAGAAAAGGAGGAAAAGAAAGGTTAAGAATGGGGGAAATAAGGAAATTATAGAAATTATAAAACAATAAAATAAAAATAAAAAAAATAATTTTGAGAGTGTAAGGAATTAAATTTATGGTGTAAGTAGAATTTCCATTATGAGCGATGCCGGTGTCGATGAAGAGTGGCGGCCGCACCGGTACCGATAGAGAGCAACAGTGATAAGAGTGAGACAGAGAGAAGAGAGATTGAGATGAGAGAGTGATTTGCAATTTGATACACACACACACACATATATATAGGATATTATAATAAAATAAACAAGTTTAAAAATGAATGATTTTACTTACACCACTAGTTTATCTCTTTATACCCTCCATCTCATTACATCACTAAAAAAAATGTGATTCTCATTACACCCATTATACTATCAAAACTAACCATAAACTAAAAACTCTTCAAAACCCTTTCACTTTTGTACCTTTACACCAATAGTTTTTGATAATACAATATTAAAGAATTTGAATTACTCCAGTGCTGTGTTACTAGACAAATTAATTTTTTTTTGCCATTTGATGTCGTTCGATTGGATAATTTTACTCTATTTCAAGAAGAAATTAATTGCAGGCCATTTGTGAAGTGCTTGTTCGATAATACATTATTTGTGAAGTGCTTGTTTGGTGATACATTGTTATGCAAATTAGATTATTTCGATATCATGTTGCCGAACTAAAATAAAATTGTCTTGCATTTGTTACTTTACATGCGTTATAGATTGTCTTCATTGTTGTCATATTAAAGGCATTCCTTCATTTCAATATAATCAATATCTCCTTTGATCGCACTATACTCTTTGACATGCCAACTAATAAGGATGTTTTCTCATCTGATAATCTGCTAGCAAATGAGTGCCTTTCAAGATGTTCAGTAATTGGATGATTGTACTTGCATTCATGCAATGAATAGAAACATAATCATTCCAAGCAAAAAAAAAAAAAAAAAAAAACAATATAAAAGAAAATGAAACTAGAAATGCACAGTAATGAGTAACTGAACAAATTAAAAACATTCGGCCTTGGGTTATCAGAAATATATCTTTTATTCGGTAGTGGGTTATCGGACATATATTTTTTGTTCGGTAATGTGATTTCGGACTATTTTATTTTGTTTGATTTTCACACACCGAATAAAAGTCAAAGAACTCTCTCACAAAACGAAATGAAAACCTACCAAACAAATAAAAAAAAACTCATAATTTCATTATTTTTTATTGATTTTTCACTACCATTTCTTCATCCATTGCTTTCTTTTATGATCAAAACACTATGGTTTTCACTTTTTGAAAAGAGATATGTAGCAGAGAAGAAAAATTGAGAAGGGAAGAAGAGCAGTAAGGATTGAAGAGTAATGCTTGTAAGGTGATAATAAAATATATTTAATTTTAGTCTTTTGTCCTTAAAAGTAATTTCACACATAGGTAAAATTGAAAAAAAAAATCTCATATGGACGGTGTAAAGAGCTAAACTAGTAGTGTAAGTAGAATTACTCTTTTAAAATGTTAGGAGGTTTCGAAAGGATCCATAAAATTTTTGTCCTTTTGAAGGATAAGTTAAATACTGAGAAGTCTATCACTAAATCCTCCAGAAATAATAAACAATTATCACAAAGAATATCAAACTCCTCTCTATAAGAGTTGAACCTAAGATTTCACTCCATAAAAGATGTTACACAATTATTAGGTCAAATACTCTAATTTTCAAAAAAAAAATTGAAAAATATTTTAAAAATAAAAACGAGACTTAATGTAACACGTCCGCGGAGGACCTCGCTACAGTTCGGACTCCCCTTTTTGTTTGTTGCGGTTCTAAATCTGAACCAAAGAGTCCAACTCTGACAAATCGTTTTGAAGAAAAACAGATTTTTGAAAAGTAGTGCCAAACATGGACTGCTTTGCCAGATTACAGAGTCGCCACCTAAATATTTTAAAATGGGAAATTTAGGAAACCCTGACTCGGTGCCGAAGGCCACGTGTCCGTCATCACCAAAGTTGTCTTTGCTCGGGAGCTTGGGTACGATCGAGGAAGGTCAGCTATGAGCACCCCCTTTCGCCCGGTCCGAAGACCGGCCTCTACTAACCGTGATATCCGATTTTGAAAACATTTCATGCTCTTATTCCGGTTATTAGCCTAGAATTACTATGTTATGCGCACAGCAAACAAGTATAGACTAGATCGCCTAATTTGGAAACAAGCATTGCATATCCGTTTGTTTTGAAAATGCTTCGGAATTTGCTACTCGCAAGTAGGCTAAAACACGGATTTCAATGAGTTTTTCCAACTCAAACAATCCAACCTTCACCCACAGGCATTCAAACAGTTTATCTCACATAAGCACTTAGCCGCATGGTAAGCATACTTGTCATGGCAACATTCACACGCATGTGGTATGCTAAAGCATAAATACTTACATCGTACTCCGTGCCAAAACAATAAACTAGTTAGCAAACATGCATGCCCTAATTCATGTTAAGTGACTAATGCATCGCATACAGAATGTGGCTAGGATAGGCTCAGCTAACCCTAAACATGGCATGTGAAATGCACTTTATTCGATGCACGTATTCAATTTGGAATTGAAAATACAATGCAGTTTGTATGATGTACCGAGCCCGATGCATGTAAACAAATGCATGGATGCACGCATGCATTGCATAAAGTATGCTAATTTTAAGTATGCCCTAATCTACCATCATAAGCAGGTAAATAAAAGGGAAGAAAGAAATGGGGGTTGGAAGACATACACACACTCACCCACACTTATTACAATTATGCCCTCGCTCGGAGGGACCGAAAAAATAATACAAATAATTAACTACGCAAGCTAATTAAAAATCACAAATAGCCTAATTAATTAACAAATTAATTAAACTAGGAAAAGCAGTAAACCGCCTCGGGAGGAGAGCCAAATGCAGTGCACGCTCGGGACTTGCTCGGAATCGCACTGCCATGCCTAGGCTGCCTCTGTTTTCCCTGCTTTGCCCCTCTGAAAACTGCCAAAGTCTTAGAACCACTTCTCAAGGCACTGGGGGATATCACCGGCTGAGGGGAAACACCACCGGCAGAAGGATGTGGCCATCGGCACAAAATGAACTCATCGGCTGATAATAGACTGCCGGTCGGCACTAAATACTGCCGGCCGACACTAAATTCCTGCAGGACCTGCAACTCACAGCAGCAAAGGGCAAAAACTTGCATGGCAATGTAATTCCAATAATGTATGCAGCAATCATGCCCTTTATCATATTTGTGACTCAAAGGGACATGTGCCTCGATTTCTTGGGCCACCAATCACGCATTCCCATGCATGATGGCCCAAGGAACCAAATGTGCACTTTCAATTTCAAATGCATGCAATGCAAGCAAACAAAGAAAGGGTGCCAATGTTTGTCTCAAGAGGCCTAGCATGCATGTGAATGCAATGAAATCCTAAGCATGTTGGCTAGCATGCAATATGGACAATGTAATGTAAGGATGTTAATATGCAAACACACCTACAAGACAAACATGTAAACCAAACAATGGGGTGGACTTAAACATGACTTAGGCCATCCCAAATGGGCCCAAAATCAGTAGCCAAAATGCTAAGCATGAGAGCTAAACACACATGCACATGTACACATGTTAAGGCACACAACTTAGGCATTAAACAAACAACTCTCAAGCACACTTGAAAGGAGATAACATGGGTGATTAGCATGCAACATGAGCTCTAAAATCATGCAAGATATGATGCTAAACCAAGCGACAAAGTAGGCTAAGTATGCAACAAGTGGCCCAAGTACTTAAGGCAAACCAATGAGGTATTGAACCACACATATGCAAGACAATTATGGTATGCATTAAACAACTAAAAATAGGTTTTTAGCATGTTAAAACAAAGCCAAAAGGCTACTTAGATGGCATCTAAGAGGCTTGAAACCAAAGGCATGCACAATGACCAAAACATGGAGCATTCAATACATGCTTTTAAAGCATTAAAGGGGCAACTAAGGCAAGCATACAAGCACACCAGAGGGACTGAAATGACATGCTAGATGATTCCAAACCATCAAAATAAAGTAAGCAAGACATGCTACACATGCATGCTCAAAGGCTAGCAAGCCTAAAATGCAAAGGGGCTATATAATGCATGCCAAGATCAACCCAAATGACTATGGACAGAACTAAAACATGTCAAAACAAGCACAAAACATTCACAAATCTAAGCCTAAAGCATGCTCAAATTAGGGCTAACAACCTAAGGCATGTTAAGGCAATACAAGGCATTACATGGCAACTATGCTAAGCATGCATAAGGGACCAAAACCAACACATAGCAATGTTAAATCATGGTATAATAAACATGAATAACAGTCCATACATGCTCAACATACACTCAAGCACAATGCTCCCTCAAGAGGCAAAATTTGCCCTTTTCAAGGACATCAAGGAGAGGGGGTGGTCCTCTCCTTCTTGGGACTTCAAGGCACCATCTTCACCACTGAAATCCCTCAAGATTTCAGTGGTGAAGAGGCCCAAGCACCAAAGTCTTGGATCTCAACAAAATAGCACAAAAATGGGGCCTTTTCAAGGCCTAAGGGTGGTCAAACCTACCCAAAACACCAAACACTCTTAATAAACAATAAAGAGGGTTAAAAAACAGAACTTTTATGTGTTAAAGACTAAGCACAAAAATAGTTCAAAGATAGGTAAAAACAAGGTGCAAGAAAGGGGTAAAAAGGGGTAGTTTTGTTACCCTTGAAGACCTCTTCAACAATGTTGGTGTTGTTGCTTTCCTTTGCTTGAATCCAACTCCAAGGCACCAAGAACAAACCTATGGACCCTCAAAAACCTAGTGAAGGTGAAACACTAGGTGTTGATGAGCAATAGTAAGTCACAAACACCTAGTGTACAAATAAGAGGGAAGAAGAGAGATAGGATAGATACAAAACTTCTAACCTAGAACCAGAGCTTCTTCTCTGTCTTTTCCCTCTAAAATGTCTAACTTTTCTAACCCTTGAGCCAAGAGAAGAGAGCCTTCTCTTATGGGCAACAAAGCTTACAAGCTAAGCCAAACAAAGGCTCATCCTCCATACACGTATGGAGGAAACAAATGCAAGACAGTGCCTCAAAATATCTCATAAAGCAATCGCACAAGAGGTCGGCAGGGCAAAATTGTCATTTTGACAAAATTGACTGCCGACCGGCACAAAAGAGTGCCGACCGGCACAATATAGTGCCGATGGCAACACCAACCAGCCGGTGGCCTCTAGCCACTGCCGGTGGTGTGTGGGGATGCCTCACAAGGCATTCCCTGCCCCTCTCAGGCAAAGCACAAGTGTTTGGTGTAAAACCAAACACAAAACGGTCAAGTTCGGAGGTCCTGAGGCAAGGCGCGTGGCTGAGAACTCGGGGAACTCCAAACGAACACGAACATGGATAATCACCGAGTGTTCAAGTGGTGACGTCCAAGTCTTGAGGACGGTCAAAAATGGGGTGTCTACACTTAAACTCATCTTTCAATGTGTACAACATGTTGGAATAAAGAAGGATATGATCTAAAATGACAGATCATTTTGCCTCTAAAAAATTCTAGGTATATATATACCACAATAACAACTGTGGGAGCCAAATATGGGTTCATGGAGGAAAGCCAAATGAATTTGAAGAAAATCAGGACATATACGCTATTCGGCTCCATGGCTCCATCCTGGGCGATCCTGAAGCCGAATAGTCAAATCTGAAGCCGAGTATGAATAGACACATAGCCAAATGGCCGAGTGAGCAATCGTGTCTTTGGATGGAAAGTAGGCCTAACTCTTGAGATTATGAAAAAGAATAAAAGAGATGAGCATCAACCAAAGAGAGGTATGTGAGAATAGATAAAAGAAACTTAAGACACAAGCAAACGAGAGACATATACTAACTTGTCCGTTAGAGTGCTAATTCCGGCACCCCCGACCGAAGTGTTAATCCATTTTGGAGGTAGCAATCAAAGAATCAGGAACATCCTTCAGGATTCGAGAGTATTTCCAAACCACCTCACCACAATTGGCGCTGTCTGCGGGAATACTCAAGTACATCCATGGCGGGCATAACAGAAGATTCTCCGACAGTCGCTGATGAAACTATGCCAAGAGACATGCTTGGACCGGAAAACATCGCCGCACAACAGGCTTTAAATTTCGACTCAGTAACTCAGACCACACCCTCAACTTTAGTGCATGAGACAATGCAGACGATTATGGATCAAGCAAAGCAAAATGAGCAGCGGCTGGAGAACATGATGGCTGAGAACGAACACCTGCGCCAGGATTTGGCCTTGGAGGTGGCAAAATCCTAGCAGGCCACATGCCAAGACTGGGGTCGATCTTTGGGAAAGAATGATGGTCGATGACGTCAACTTCGGGAACACGATAATGACAGTGATTCTTACTCATCATCCTTGGAACCCAGAAAGAAAGGGTGCATTGATGGATCTAGCTCATCTGAAGGAAGTCCATACGTACAGCACAAACGAGGGAGAAACGATGATTCGGATGAGGAAGATAAACATGACCCTTTAACTGTAAGGCCGTCAGGCTACCTAAAAGTTCAAGGCACCATCGTTTACTCTTTAAGACGAAAATCGGGCCCCACCGATCACATTCGTCATTATAAGCAAGCAATGAAGCTTTATCTTGATGGCCGAAGCCCTCATGTGTCGAATATTTCCAAGTAGTCTGGGACCATTGACTGTTAGATGGTATTATAAACTGGAGCCAGCATCAATTAAGAGCTTCCACCAACTCCAAAAGTCATTTAGGGCGAGATTCATCACTAATGAGATCCAGCCAAAGCAAGCCAATTCTCTCTGGGCCATGCAAATTAAACCGGAGGAAACTCTTCGTGAATATTCGGCCCGTTATTGGGAGTGCTTTAATCTGGTAAATGATGCTTGCAATGACTCCATGGCCATCACTGCCTTTAAGATGGGATTGTATCCTGATAGTCCTCTCCGTAGTTCATTAACCAGACGGCCCCCCAAAACAGTTTGGGCGTTAATGAAAAAGGTCGAAGAATATTGCAAAGTTGAAGACGACGCCCTGCGGGTCAAAGCCGGACGTAAAACCATTGAGACAGCCACGTCGAGAATTGTTCAGCCGATTAGCATCGTGCCATCAAGAAGCCCTGAGTCGCGGAATCAAGCCAAACGAGACAAAAGGCGTGACTCGCGCCAATCAGACGATCGGTGTTCACATCGAGCTAATAAACAGTATCAAGTGGATAGTAGGCGCATAAGGCACTCAGGCAAGAAATACATGGAGCTAACAGAGCTGATTAGTAAGATTCTGTCGAAAGTGCAACACCTTCCATTCTTCAAGTGGCCGCCCAAGATGACAGGACCTCCCGATGCAAGAAGACAGGATAAACGGTGTGAGTATCATAAAAACCACGGTCACGACACCGATAATTGTTATGCACTAAAGGATCACTTGGAACAGGTGGTGCAAGACGACTATCTTACGCAGCACATCCGAAAGAACAATCCAACAAATACAATAGCCTTACGGCCAGAGTCATCTCCTCTTGGTGTAATTCATATGATATACAGCTTGCCGACATCATCTGAGGTGCATACAATTCAGTTGCAGTCTAGCCCCCATAGCCCAATCACGCCAGTGAAATGGCCCCATGAAACTGGAAGGATTAGTTTCAATGATAGTGACTTAGTTGAAGTAACTCACCCCCACACTGATCCCTTCATCATCGAGCTACGCATAAACAGATTCACCATTAAGCATGTTCTCATTGACCAGGGCAGCACTTCGGAAATAATGTATTACAAAACTTTTGTCAAACTTGACTTCACTGACTTGGACCTGTCCCCGGCTGATTACTCGTTATTCGGCTTCAATGCTAACCTGAAGTATCCATTGGGCAAAATCACACTACCAGTACGGGTGGGCACCATATTAGTAGATGTAGAATTTTTGGTCATCAAGCTTCCTTTGCCGTATAACCTCATCATGGGAAAAACTTGGTTGCATACAATGCAAGCTGTGCCAAGCACCTACCATCAACTACTTCCTTTTCCGACTGAGTACGGTATCGATCAAATTCGCGACTCTTAGAAATCAACACAGGCTTGCTATCTTCTTACTGCAAAGAGACCAAGGGAGATGGAAGTGCATTCGATTGAGGTGATGACATTGGAAAGATCCCAAGTGAGAAAGCAACCGAAGCCTTGGATCAGTTCAAAATTGAAGGAAATCCCGACAAGTTCTTCATGATCGGCGCTTCCTTGGATAAAGTTGAAGGCAGGAGTTAGTATCCTTCTTACTCCACAATATTGATGTGTTTGCATGGTCACCATACGAGATACCAGGAGTGGATCCATCTGTGGCCCAACACCGATTAAATGTTGATCCGAAATGTAAGCCAATTATTCAGAGAAGTTAGCGGTCAGCCGCAAAGCATACTTTGGCTGTTGTTAAAGAAGTAGATATGTTACTTGATGCTGGGGCGATTCGCGAAGTAACCTATCCCACATGGTTGTCCAATACTGTGGTTGTAAAGAAGAAGAATGGCTCTTGACGAATTTGTGTGGATTTCACAGACTTAAACAAAGCCTATCCCAAGGACTGTTTTCCCTTGCCCATAATAAACCAACTCGTAGATGCAACGACACATCATCAACGCATGAGTTTCTTGGATGCTTACAGGGGCTACCATCAAATCGCCATGCATCCGGAGGACTAAGAAAAGACCGTATTCCTCACCCCAAGAGGAACCTATTGCTACAAGGTCATGCCTTTTGAGCCGAAGAATACGGGGGCAACTTACTAAAGACAAGTGACT